>CM050164.1:459054768-459317268 GCA_027410445.1 Discoglossus pictus
TTTCCTACGAATGTGATTCCCAAATGAGTAAAAGAATTGGAATACCAGTTAAATGGATAAATGTTCTTCAAATGTCTTTTGGAATTTACAGATAAATTTATCGATAAAGTATCCGATTTTTGTAAGTTAATTTATAATTTGAAATTGTACTATATTCATTAAACAGTAACATAAGAGATTTCAAAGATTCCCTAGGACATGTAATCTATAGCACTATATCATCGGCAAAGAGGGATACTTTGTGTTCCTTCTCGCCCAACCGAATACCACGAATATCTAAAGAGGATCTTATAACGACTGCCAACGGCTCTATCAACAAAGCAAATAGGACAAGAGAGAGAGGACACCCTTGCCTAGTTCCATTAGATATTCCAAAGGTACGAGAATGATAACCAAAACTAGCTACTGACACAGATGGAGCCTTGTATAGGGCCCCTATCGCCTGGGATCCAAAATTTCCCAACCCAAACTTGGTTAAAGTGAGATTCATGTAGTCCCACCCTACCCTGTCAAATTCTTTTTCAGCATCTAATGAAAGGAATAGGGTGGGAGATTTTACAGATTTTGAATGGCAAATCAGGTTAGACAATTTTTTAACATTGTCAGAACCGCATCTCCCAGGAATGAAACCCAACTGGTCAATTTCAATCAAATTGTGGATTACTTTTTGAAGCTTTGTAGACAGAATTTTAGCATACAGCTTAACATCTACATTTAATAATAATAAAGGGTCTATAACTAGAGCAGAAATGCGGATCTTGTTTAAGTTTGGAAATCATAATTATACTTGCATTGACCATTTCTGGAGGGATGACCCCTTCTGTTTGATTTCGTCAAATAAATCCTTAAGATGGCAACATAAATTTGTGGAGAAGGTTTTGAAAAAGAAATGACTGAACCCATCAGGATCCGGGGTGGTGTAAGGTTTTAGATGGTTAATTGAATCATTAATTTCTTGAACAGAAATAGAAGTATTCAATTCATCTAAATCTGTTAAGGAAATTGCGGGAAGATTAAGTTGCTCCAGAAAAGTCTGTATTTGGAGTTTTGAAGGTTTACTAAAAGTTTTATCCTTAGATAAGTTGTAAAGATTATCATAATAATTTGCGAACAAATTAGCAATCTCATTAGGGCACGTAATAGGATGACCATTACTCAATATGTAATCGATACGTTTTCCCAAGGATTTCTGTTTGATCTTGTTCGCACAACAGTTTACTTGTTTTATTATCTTGGTGATAAGAAACTTGTTGCATCCTGTCTGACAGAAACTGGTTGATTTTATTAATTTTGTTCTGAATCATTTTAATTTCTACTAAAGTGGAATCTCTAGGGGTTTTTTTGTTCATGGTTCCCAATTTATTCAAACTAATATAGAGCACTCTTAGGGACTCTCCTCTTTGTTTAATTACGTGAGACCTTAATTGTATTAACACACCTCTAATAAAGGCTTTATAGGAGTTCCAAAGGAAACTGTGCCCTCATTTAATTAAAAAAATTTAATCGACTCTTCATCGAGAAACTGTTTCTTGGATTCCTCCCTGATTAAATATTCGTCCAGTTTCCAGCGAGGACGGTTGGCTTTATACAAATCAAGATTAAGTTCCATTGAAATACAAGCATGGTCTGAAAGTACAATTGATCCTATATTAGTCTTAATAATTTTGTTCAGAGTGTTAATATCAACCAAGAACAGATCAATTCGATGAATATACCTTATGAACATTGGAATAAAAAGTATAATCCAATTGGCCTGGATGAAGCACACGCCATGCATCATATAAATTGTTACTATTAAACCAATTAGAAAATTAAATGCAGTATATTTTTACATGCTTTTTGAGATTTTCTATCCTTTTCAAAGTTAGGTATAACATTAAAATCTCCTGCCACAATCAACGAACCATACATACACTTTTTGATGGTAATCCAGAGACGATTGAAAAATTGCATCTGGTTATTATTAGGGGCATACACATTCACCAAAGTAACTATATGTCCATTCATTGTTCCGCCCCACAAAATATAACGTCCATGGGCATCTGATTTAGTAAATTCCTCTACTGGAAATAAATTGTTTTTGAAGAAAATTGCAACGCCTCGTGATTTTTTGTTGAAAGTGGAAACATATTTCAACCCAAAAAATTTATTACCAAAACTCTGGATTTTGGAGTGAGCCCAATGAGTCTCCTGCAATAATACAATGTCAGCCTTTTCCTGTTTACAAAATCTCAGTAACGTTTTTCTCTTACCAGGAGAATTTAAGCTGTTTACATTAAAGCTCAAAATTTTTAATGACATAGAAAAAGAAGATGGTTGGGTATAATTAAATCAAATTTTCCGCAAGTGTAATGTCATGGGGTCAACCAACCTGGTCCCAAACATGCCGTACCCCAAAATCTTTGTCCTAATCAAGGAACTAGAGAAGGGGGTAACCCATCTTGCTGCCATGCTCACTTACTGCAATCTCCACCACACACATAGGCTGCCGTACAGAATAACGGCAGACTAACAAAGCGAGGCTAAACGCCATTGTTTAGAAATAGAAGGCCTACCATAATGAGAGGCAACAACCTTTGTGGGATTATTACATGAATGGCTCAGCAACAGACCTGACAAAATTGGAGTGGAAAGGTTCATTCTAACCTACAATACAAAAAGTGAATGAGATATTAGCATCACATTCTTTATAATACAAGTTGTGATATATAAAAAAAAATTAGTTACGCAATATAAAAAATAGAAAGGGAAAAACCTTTCAGGGGAGTGCCAAAATATTTTACCTTAATATTAATATTCATGCTGAGTGAAAACGTTATAAGTCATCATAAAATTGAGAAAACTAATCTAACTGTGGATGAATTTATGAAGCTAAGCAATTCTGTGCATTGTGAATTTAGAAAAAGAAAAACCTAAAAAAAGAAAAAAAAACTTACACATAAAACTGATGCAAGTTATTTCAACCCGAGCCCTTCCATCTCTTATTAATAAAATTAACTAAAAACCAAAACATAAAAACATTTTACTAAACAATCAATTATACCAAAAGGAAAGCAAAACCAAAAAACTTAGAACGATTTGAGCATTATCATATGGACAAATTCATATTAATATGCCAGCTTAACAGGAGAGAATACCCCTCTTTGGGGGAGTTAATTTTATGCCACATCGAGTCTCTTTGGATTAACAAGCCTGTTGGAAAAGTCTGTTTATAAACAAGACCCTCTTTCCTAAGGACTTGAGTATTCTGAGCAAATTTGCGTCTTCTGCTTAATGTTGCTGGAGAAAGAGATTATTCTAATGTGCTCGTATGGGATGTCAAATGTTTTTACTTTGTAACTGGCCCTGACGATGTCCTCTTTGGAGGGGAAAAAGTGAAATTTCACCATTACATCTCTGGATCCCTTGTTTTGTAGATATAGAGGATCAGGAATTCGGTAAACAGCATCAAATTTATATTGCAGATGGGCGAAGGAGGTGACCAAAGAAACAAAAAAATTTGGAAACATAATCTGGTAGATCAGAGTTCTTGATTGTTTCTGGAATAGCCCTTAAGCATAAATTAGAGCATCTCGATAGATCTTCCAGCTTAATAATTTGATTGTTTAGCTCTTTAACCTTCTCTTCCAATTTATTATGAATCAGCAAGGAATTATGGTCCTGAGTCAAGTTGTACAGCTTAAGTTCTAATTCTAAAGTTTTGTTAGTAACATCTCTTATTGATTTAGCATTTTCCATAATTTGCTGTTTAATATCAGCTAGCAAATTCACATGGAAATCGTGCAAAATGTTTCTCATTTTTAGAGGGGTAAGTATATCGTCCTCTTGAGGCTCAGAGTCTTTGCTGGATATACTTTCTGTGAGTTTCGAGGTATTATGAGTTAGTTTGTCTGCCTGCAAGGGAGAATCTGCAAAGGGAGGTAACTGAATCTTCTCTTTATGTTTAGGATAAAAAAAATTGGCAGCTTTAGAGGGCTGACCTTTCTTCTCTTTAGACTTGCCTTTGCCCGGCATGGTTAGTCTAGTTGACTGACCTTGTTTAAGGTATAACCAACCAATTGGCTACCATATAGTTTCCAAGGACAACACTATACTCATGCCTCCCAAAGTTGAAAATTTGTTAGAAACACATCAAGAGATTAGGGAGGAAGAGAGTATAAATGCTTAACTTGCATGTGCCTGCAGAAAACTGCTCGATCAAACACTTTGGTGCATATAATCATATAGTTCTTAAGAAGTGACGCCCCACAAAGAAGGGGGAAGAACAATTACATCTTGCTGAAATTCACACTGATCAATCATGTCATTTGTTCAGCAGTGACAATAGTGTCCCAGGACTAGGGAAACGACCAGGGACTTCAATGTGCGTAGGTGCCATCATAAGGGTAGTAGCCAGGAGTCTGATAGTGCCAGACCATAGCCAAGTTCAGGCTTGTAATAAGGAGGATTCCCACAGGTACGGCGTTGCCTCCATCAGCCTAATACCACTTCAAGCGGTGTTACGTCCCATTTCCGGTCACGCCTCCGTGTCCATTTACTCCTTTAAACTAACTACCTTATAACTACCTAATGGAAACTATCCCTGTTTCTAATGATGGAACTGGGGATCCACCAATTACCCCCCTTACCTGTGGAAGTAGGAACCTTGCTATTCTACACTACATAATAAGTACCCAAGTAGAAAATAAATAAGTCAGTGACTGATTCTCATGTGATAGTAATAATTAATAAAATATAATATACAAAAGTTTTACATATAGCAGATATAGTAGTGGGAAAATCTCCTTGGTACTACGAAAAAGTAATGAACAAACTAATGCAGTGACACACTGAAAATTATACGTTATATCAGTTGGTACAACATTGCATATAATATGTAAAGCAGTGAACACATCACCATAATGTCAAAATAGAATCATTCATATTAGGTAAATGCAGTAACTCATTAATAATAATACAGTGGATCAACATGTGATAGTTGTTGCCATAATATCTGTTTTATAAATGTTCATGTAATTGTCCCGTTTTGTCAGTAATAAACGGATTACCCTTCCTTCAATAACAACCAAGTGTATATACAATACGAGAAACAATAAAAGCACATAACTTATCTATCAACACTTAAATTGCTGGCATTATTCACACTTCCGGTTCACGACTTTGGGTCAAATGCGCACGTTTCGCTATAACGCTTCCTCTAATTCCTGCTTCCACAGGTAATGGGGGTAATTTGTGGATCCCCAGTTCCATCATTAGGAACAGGGATAATTTTCGTTAGGTAGTTATAAGGTAGTCAGTTTAAAGGAGTAAATGATGAGCACTGCCACCACCAAGTAAAATAGTTTTTTATGTTGTATTGCACTCAGCACCTTATATTTCTTTAGCACCTTATTCTAGTATTTAAACTATCAATATCTAAATAATATCTAGAACTTTATATATGTATAGCAATTATAGTGGTGACTCTTTGGTCTAAATAGGAATTTCTACAAAGATTTAATAATGTTATTATTGCAGTGATTTTGTATATTTGATTGAGGATTAATACTTCATTATTACCAACAATATTGATCTCCATTCACAGTCAGTACACTTCTGTGATATTTTTAGATTTTAATTGACGTACTTACTGTTACTAAGTGTAATAATAAAATATATTCAATTTTAAATATTTGGTGTCTCAACCTTCAATGAGATTTATCTTGCATACAGTCAATTTCAGTACTTATCCTATGGGAGATATCTTTACAGATCTATAAGTGTCTTTTCTCTTTGCATTTAATTCAAGTTTTGTTACACTTTTCTGTAAGGTTGGTTCTATAATATAATACTTAAGTAATTCCATTTATTCTAAGAATTGTTCTGGAATAGAGATGTCGCGGACAGTTCGCCCGCGGACTATTCGCAGCGATTTTGGCATGTTCGCGTTCGCAGCGGACGGCTCGCCAGGTTCGGCCGTTCGCGAACATTTGATTGAAGTTCGCGTCCACTTTTCGCGAACCGAAAATTTTATGTTCGCGACATCACTGTTCTGGAACTTTGAATTGATAGTATCCCTCTCTCATAGCTTGCTGTATTAATTAAGAGTTTACCTCCATGATTATACTTAGGGACCCCAAAGCAGAAGGTGCGAGGGGCCCGATAGCCCACCAGTGTTGAGGGACATCCTGTGATATACACAGACTCATAGGGGTTAGCAGATTTATGTAGCATGTTCATGTAAGGTTGTTTTTTTAAAATATGTAGTGCTGATGAGAATGCACAGGTATGTTATCCTTTCATCTTTTTTTTATTTGTCACACATCATTATTGACATATTATCAACCATTGCATGATTACCAACTAATATGGCTCCTGCAACAATGGACATGCACATGCCTGACCAATATAACATGCATATGCTCCTCCGAATGCCATGTGTAAAGGGGTGAATAGTGGGTGTACACATACTAGTACATCTGGAATTACTACTCAGCATTGAGGAACCTAATAACAACACTAGAGATTTACTAATTCTTATAGAGACCCGAGTAGCTAATTCATGATAAGCCACAGTAGAACATGGCTTAGCCCAATTCTTGTTGGTAAATTCCCCCCTGTGAAGCTCTCACACCTATTGTTATTCCTCTTTCAGGAACCATTTTATATTTGTAGCTTGGCCTTTCATGCTCTGTGCAATTCACAAAAATCTAAAAATTGAGAGGAGCCAAAGGGAGGAGCCAAATTAATCTGTAGTCTGGCTTCACCTGCTCTGGGGATCTTAGAAAAATCTAAAAGCACTTCCCTCTCCCCCAACACCCCCTGATTAGTCTTTCGTTATATAGACATACAAATCAGAGCAAGAGATAAACGCATATTTGAGGATGGACATCACGTAACATGGTGCAGTGTGCTACTCACTTCTGCCACTACAGAGGAGAAATCTCCTGAAACATATCAGTAGCCACCGCTAAGGGCAAACCAGAACTGAAATGCAAAGCATGCCTTCTTGTATGAGAGAAACAATATACCCCAGATATAAATGTTATCCTTAAATTACTTTCCTCATTGGTAGGCAACTGGTCTCCATTGACACAGTGGGCAAGAGGCAAATCACATGCACCTGACTAGCTATCAACAAATGTTATCAAATGCTATAAAATCATAAAATGTCCCAACCCATCCAGCATGCCCATCCCGATTAACCTTCCACACTTTCCCTACTCTCTTCTGCTTTGACACAGATTGGCTGATTGTGTCAACTTAGCAACAATCTTCTGCTAATTATCCTACCTATGTTCAACTGTTTATGTAATATTGTACTATGCTGCTAATTGTTCTGGTTTTATTATCTTACAACTGTAGTGTTTTTCACTTGCTTTTAAAATGTCACACTGTTCCCTTGGCTCAAAGTGCAGATTACTAACCTGTCGCTCCTGGGGGGCTGGCCAGTGACGACACTACTTTAGGTGACATCAAATAGCCTGACATGTGTTTCGCCAGGGCTTCTACATTAGCCAAGAGTTTCGGTAGGAAGCAAGCTTTAAATAGGCAGGTGAGTATTAATTGTGAAAGGTGAATGTTATTAAACAGGAAGCATCTAAAGGTGAGAGGACAAAATGGAGAACCCTAGGAATAAGTGCAAATTTTAAAAAATAGGGAAAATATATACTTCCCATTTTTTTAATTTATTTTGCTCTTACATATCCCTTGTAAACATGATTTTTATTAAGGCACTAAAATGGATATTTACCGTACCATATACCATGAAAAAATACATATGTTGGCAAACATTGAATCTAAGAGCATATTTAGGCAGGAAGGTCATAAAGCTTTTGTTTAACTAGAAAAAATATGTTGATGCCTCTGCTGATCCCTAGAGGCATCCATGTTACTTTTGTGGAATTTGTGTGGTTGTAAGAGAGGGGTGTTTATATTTTTATATCATCCTAATCAAGAAAAACAAGAATAAAGAACTTAAATAAAGTCTGACATGGTTTCTATTGCATGTTTGTTACATAGTTGCAAAACATTCAGAAATTCCTGTAAGAAAATAGAATATAGAATGTTTAATCTCGAATCACAATGTAGGAATCACATATATAGTTGTGAGCATGCGGGTCGTTGCTAACGCTGTAGGCTAGCGTTGCGCCTTTGGCGCTCCTTGGCAGCAACTGCGGACCTCTCAAAATTTGGGGACTTACAAGAAACAAATACGAGACGTGGGAATTAGAAAAAAAAACATTACGACCTCGCAAAAATACGACCTTAGCGCCCGAAACCCGCGGACATGAAAACATTAAAAACACAATAAATACACACAACAAATACATAAGCTTACCTACAGCAAGGGGGGGGGGGGCACCCAGGACCTCGAAAACTGAAGTTACACCTCAATTTCATTTGAAATACAAGAATTTAGACACCCAAAAATCCCCTAAGCGAGAGAAAAAATGGCCGCCGAAAAAAACGAAAACGAGGCTACAGGACTCTAAAGACGCAAAACACCACCAAATACCTACGGATTTTTCTGAAAAAGATGGACGCGATCCAAGAACAAGGACGCCAAATCAGCCACAGACGCGTACCACACATTAGGCGCCATTTTACATAACTAACTTACACAATGCGGAAGTTCACAGCTACCTTAACGGACTTGCCTTGCGCACGCTCACTATTTACACTACACACTGCACACATTACTGACACTTACACAGCAGCTCCACAGCACTCAAAACACACATTCTATGCTGCAGCAACATGAAAACAGATTGTCAGCTCTTCTGCACAATGCTTCCTGCATATATTACTTCAAAATAGGTAAAGTATATTGATATATTATTTTATTAATTATTTCATTAGCATTAGCAAAAAAAAAAGAATGCTCATAGCACACAAACAACCAACAACCTTGCAATGAGTGCCAAAGGCGCTCATTGCGAGCCACGCGATGAGCACCCAAGGCGCTGAGCGCAAGGCTCGCAATTAGTGCCGAAGCATCTTGAAACACCAACAAAATGTACCGCTCTTATTACCGTCATTTTTTGACGGGCAAGTCGCTAGTTATTAATAATTTAGAGGGCCAATAGTGCTAAATATTTAAAGTATGCTATAATGATACTTTGAATAACTTAAACATGATAATGGGTAAATGTTTTTGGAAAGAATATAAATACATTCAGTCTTTCATTTATTAACTAACTAAATAAATAAATAAATAGTATATTTGTGATCACATTTGAACTTCTGAAATAAGTTAAAAGACCTTTTTTCTGCTCAGAATTCCAAAAAATACAATAATTGCACAGCATTCTGGGAACCTGGGCAGGGACATGCAAATGTGCCATCAAAGGCCGCAGTGGGTGTCACCATTTTTTCTGCTTCTTTGCTTCTACAGGTGGTAGGACGTGGGAGAAGGCATTGTGCTTGCCACACTATCTCTTTTATATATATATATATATATATATATATATATATATATATATATATATATAAAAGAACTAAACTGTTGATAATAAAATATAATGTATAATTTATTTATTAAATAACATTTTAATGTAATTGCCTCATGGTGGCGGCTGTAGTAACAGATACAAGCATATTTTGAGCTTTGTTGTGTGCATGCCTTTAATTCCTTTTTAAAGATATTTATCAATTTCTTAAAATGATCTTTTTTCTTCACAAAATTGTGTACAAATACATATGGAATGAACATATGGAATGAAGCCTCCAAAATTACAGACTCTCTGATGGAAAATGAAAGCGTGGGCTGGAAAAGCGAGAATGTGGATATTCAGACCAACCGAAGCACAAATAAAACATCATAAAATAAAATAAAATGGCTCACTTCTTTATTGAACACACATGATTCCTCTTACATGTAAGGCCAAGGACCTTTCTAGTTAGCTGACCACCAGCAGTGGCGGCCATCAGCCTCTGGGTGGTGCAGAGAAGATTTTAGTCAATTTTTGGGTTAGGGTTCACAGAAAGGGTTCAGGATTAGGGTACTGGGTTAGGGGTTAAGGTTCTGTCTCTTCTCCACTTCTCTTTTTCATGTTTTTCTTTATTCATCCCCTGATCCAGGCAACCCCTCCTTTCTCTTTCTCCTCTATCTTTCCCTTCTTTAAACGTAATAGATATTGTCAAAAATCTTGGCCGCTCCACCTAGTGGCCGATGGTCGCTGCTGCTGGTAGTCAGCAAACAGTAAAGATCTGTTCAAGACTCAAAAGTTTTTAATTACTAGCCAAATATGACAAGGTGTAGTTCTAGTTGGCTATTCTAGTAACTTATGCATAAGAAAAGCAAGAGCATGCTGTGGTGTTGAGGGAATCCAGTAAGTGCACTGATTATGGTACTTTCAGGACCTGAGGGAGGGGAGAGCTTGGTGGGAGGCAGAGTTAATATAATGAACTGATATCTCCTGCATCTCGGTGTGCACTGAGTAGCAGTGTGGTCCAAACACGGTGAACTTGCTCTTACATGTTTTGTTTGTTATGCAGCGCTTTCATGCCACTTTACACCCACCACCTCCCCCTCTCCCTAACAAAAAACATGCTCTGACCCCCTGGCTAGAAAAAGCAGGGCTTTGTGATAAAAATAAATATACCAAAACTTACATTGCTATCCAAATGACGTGCTCCTCTCAGGTACATGCTCCTAGGTGATTTCCTTGTTTACCTAGTGATAAATCCGGCCATGGGCACCCAGATCATAACTTTTCACTTGGAAAAAAAACCACACAGTGTTATATTATCAAATGCCCTCTTTCAGATGAAACAAAAAAAATCCTTTTAATGTAATTTTAATGAACTTTACACAGTTGTTTACTGCAGAGCTCCATTTTATCTCTGAGAATGATTGGCTCTGCTACTTTCGAGGGAGGATATGTCCTGTAAACGAATGCACGGTACATTAGTTGAAAGCACTAGCATGTTTAGCAACCACATTCAGCAGTTAGAAGCTTCCTTTGCATTCAAAGATCTCCAAAGATTTTTACCGCCTTCACAGAAAACAAAATGGTTGATTAAGCTAGCAGAATAATTGCATATAAAATGTAATGAATTAGGCTATATCATTTTTTTTTTACATGTTTTCAACAGTTGTTCTTTAAATCCCAAACCAAATATGCTGGAGAGGGTGTCAAGAAAATGGTGGACGTGCCCCAAGATGCAAAGATTCTAGAATCAAATGTATTTGTTGCAGGATGTCTCAAGACAGATATACCAAAAATGACAACATTCTTATATCCCAGAAATGTTTATTGTATTTATTGTACTTCCCATTACAAAAAAATAATAAACAGTTTTAAAAAAAAGTGTATAGTTTGATTATAAGACTCTATTGGTTCTATAGTCTAGTTCCATATGTCAAATTTCAACAATGATTCTTCTCAATTTACTTTACACGGCTCCAGCAGGTAACGGGTTTATATTGCCTGCTATATATTTATTGCATTTGTTAGTGTAAAGTGAGAACCATAAATATATAGAAGGAGCATTTATGTTTTTAATAAATAAATACAAGTAAATTAAAATACATCTGTAAAAAAGGACAAAAAACAGAAGATAAATGTGGTGATTACAGAGCAGTGCTGCCCTCTGCTGGGTGTACAAAGAACTGTAGCATTCGTCCAGAGCACAGTTTATGTGGCAAGTACCCTATTTCACAGCATAATGGTTGCATATTTTAAGAAAAAAATGTTGGGGGAAAAAGTGGGATGCGACCATTATGTGAAGCTTTTTAAGCATTTCATGCAATAAATAAAGGTTTTTAACCATGGTGCGACTATTATGCAGTGGCGACTGTTATGCAGTGAAATACGGTATTAATAAACTCACAAAACTTTGATTTTAGATAAATAACTATTAAAACACATATGACCAAAATAAACAAAATTTGCTTTAAAAATTGTGCCAGCCACATTCCCATACTACAGAGAGAATATTTTGAAGTTTAGTTCTTCAAGAGTATATTTTATATATATGGTTGCAAGAGTATTTAAGGACTATTTGCCCATCTTGTCTGCCTTTTTATTCTATATGTTCAAATCTTCTATCCTTATATGATCACTGGTCTTCTGCTAGGTTGATAATACCACTATACCAATCCCAAGCATATGTGCTAGCCTGTCAAACAAGCAGCTTACTCCCTCTCTATTAATAATGGCGGCCATGTCTCTTTTAATTGTAATAATGGTATGCCACCCGCCTCTTCAAATGTGGCTCTTATCTAATTCACTAAAATGTGTGCCTTTTAATTAGGCTTGCCTATGGAATTTGAAAGGATTGTATTGATTGGTCACATATAACATCTGCTGAGCATCCTACATTTTAAGTAATGGCAATGCATAGGAAGGTATAATGTGAGGGAAGTATTTAAAGTATATTGATGTTTTCAAACTGCCTAGATCAATGAAAATCAGTAAATTAAATGTTATGTCCCTGTTGCCATCATACTTAATTAGATACTGTGACTTCAGCTTTGATGGAGGATAATCTTGAAGTGAAGTGCTGTGATGTTGTGGGTTGTCATGGCAACAGTGACAGTTGGCAAAGTAAACATTAGCTTTCTGAATGAGACTAAGTGCTGTTTAGCTCATGAGCTCAAAGGAATTGGAGCAGAACATTATCCTAACATTACGGATACCTAATACTTCTCTACTTATTGCAGTGTGCTTGAGACATAGTGTGGAAACAAGATGCAGTGATTGGGACAGAATCACTTACTAACTGCCATCCTGAAATTATATCCTTCCAGGGAATCTGTAGTACCAATACACAGACAGAGGATATGACCTAACCTGTTGGATCAATTCATTGACAAGTGCAGCTATTCCCTCCTCTTGACAGATATCTGTGTCTTTCAGAGGCTGTTCAGATAATTTGCACCAAGATGTTTAACTTACCAGTGGGGGAGCTAGAGAATGAAGGGCCCTAGTGTGCAAAAACATTTTTGGGCCCTGTCCACCAAGACACCACCCCATTACCAACTCACTCAGTGCCTTCCCCAAGACCCCTTCTCACACAGCTCCCCTACCTAAAACCACTTCCCATAAACCCCCTTCCTTTATTCCCCTTCCTTTACTTTCTGCCTGCGCAAAGCACAGGTATACATATACTATCTCTACATAGCACCCAATCTCTCTCAAAATCCACTTCCACACAGCATCAACCCCTCTTAGAATCCAGGGCTACTTAGCACCCACTCCTTGGCAGCATCCATCCCTGTCAGCATCCATTCCAGCACAGCACCCAACTCTACTCAGCACCCATCTGATAGAACCCATCTCCCTGTACTTTGCTGTCATCCAGCCATTGTTCCCTGTCTTACCTCTTCCCTGATAAACATCCCCAGCGTGCTTAACTGCCCCACACTGCTACCTGGAGCTTCAATAGAAATGCTCAGCAAAAAAAAAAATTAAATGCCAACAAAAAAAAAGAATTACACAGCACTGTCCACCTAGAGGTGGGTCCTGGTGCGCTACCTGCACCACTTGAAGCTTCGCCCCTACACTGTACACATTTACATAGTAATTGAGGTTGAAAAAATACTTTCAGTCCATCAAGTTCAACCTTTTAAGATCTCCTCTGATGTGAAATATGCAGAATAGTTATTAATTAATTAGTTGTTAATTAATTGTTAATCAACAATTTTTTTTTATTTTTTATTAATAATTAATTGATCCAGAGGAAGGCAAACAGAAAAAAAAACCCAAGTAAAGCTAAGCCAATTGTCTCAAAGGGAAAAAAATGAATTCCTTCCTGACCCCAGATACTGGCGATCTTATTCCTCCCTGGATCAATACTCCCTCTAATTATCCAGGATAACCCTGAATACCCTTTTTAATTAGAAATAAATCCAGTCCCCTTTTAAAGTTATCGATCAATAACACCCTTACTGTGAAGAACCTTTTTCTTACTTTAAGGTGGAATCTTTTTACTTTTAACCTCAAGGGATGTCCTCTTGTCAGGTGAAAACCTCTTGGCACATAAAGCTCCCTTGACAAATCTTTATACTGACCCTGGATGTATTTATATAATGTAATCATATCTCCTCTTAGATGCCTTTTTTCTAGAGAAAATAAGTTTAATTTGGTTAGTCTTTCTTCATAACTTAGCACCTCCATTCCCATTATTAGTTTTGTTGCCCTCCTCTGTATTTTTTCCAGCTCTAAAATGTCCTTTTTATGAAGTGGTGCCCAAAATTGTCCTCCATATTCCAAATGAGGGCGTACTAGGGATTTGTATAGTAGCAGAATTATATTTGCTTCCCTTGCTTCTATACCTTTCTTAATACATGCTAATATTTTATTTGCCTTTGCAGCTGCTGCTTGGCATTGAGCACTGTTACCTAGGTGGTTGTCAACAAGCACTCCCAAATCCCTTCCAATATCTGATACCCCTAGATTTGCTCCATTAATATTATAAATTGCATGGCTATTTTTCCTTCCCAGATGCATAACTTTACATTTATTTGTATTAAATCTCATCTGCCATTTAGATGCCCATTCCTCAATTTTATGTAAATCCCTTTGGAGGGAAAATCCTTATCTGATTTAATTACCTTGCACAACCTTGTATCATCAGCCGAAAATGGAGACACCACTTTCCAGTCCCACCTCTAAGTCATTAATACATATGTTAAAAAGGAGAGGACCTAATACTGAAACCTATTAGTCCAATCTGTATGTGGCATGTGGCACTGTATCAAAAGTCTTTGCAAAATCCAGAAAGACTACATACACTGAGTTGCCTTGATCCTAGTTCCTACTAACCTCCTCATAGAAACGAATTAGATTTGTTTGCCATGACCTATCCCTCATAAATCCATGTTGACTCCTACTTATAATCCTGTTCAAATAGACATATTCTTTTATATTATTCCTTATGAACCCTTCTAAAAGCTTTCCCACTACAGATGTGAGGCTCACTGGTCTATAATTCCCCGGATTTGCTCTTGCTCCCTTTTTAAATATAGGTATCACATCAGCTTTTCTCCAGTCATCTGGTAGAGACCCTGTATTGAGTGAATCTTGAAAAATTAAATATAATGGTTTTACATTAGACAAACATAAAACACTAGTGAATTTGAGAGAAAGTGTGATTAACAGTGTGAGTAAATTTGAGGACACACACTACTAGATAGACCCCCTGCACTGTCTGACCCTTATAAGGTATATTAGAAAATAACCCAACACTATTGTTGCCTGCTCTAGTAATGTGCAGTAACCAAGCTAACCTTAAATTACATAGATACTCAGTACTCCATAATGAAGACACCCTAAAAAAGCTAGAAAGTAGCTAATTCTTAAAACTCAATAAAAGCTGGAGAAACTAAATCTCTCTCTCTTTGTTATAGAAGTTAATATACGGATAACAGAAAAAGATAGCAGATAGTATCTAAAATACAAATCATACTAAATGCATATAATGTATATAATAAATAAAGCAGTAAAAGTAACATTGTATCTTTAATAGTTAAAATTTTCCTTTTTAAAAAAAATTATATTCAATATTTTTTTAATTTTGGAACAATTAAACACATTCTGGTTTCCTCAACATCCCGACCAAAAGGCTTCTGAGGAATGCGCGGCGACAAAGGGGCGCCTACGCATGAGCGCACACAGAACAGTGCGCCAGTCAATAGGGCGCCCGTGTACGCTGATGTCAGGGCGTGCTACAGGCTGAATCAGGGTTTGCATGGTCATATGAGTGTGGTGCTGTGAGAGTTAAGTGGATGGATGGGAGTAGATGGGGCAGCTGAGGGCAGGTGGAGGTAGATGGGAGTAGATGGAGGCATACGAAGGAGATGGAGGGTGAGTAGATGGGGAGGGAGCAAGAGAGACTTTCACAGAGAGAAAAGGGTGTAGAGATAGTGACAGATGAGGGAGATAGAGGAGATAAAGAGGGAATGAGAATTACTGTATGACAGAGAGACTGTATGGCTATATGTCTGTGTTGCATGGCCGAGTCATCCGAAGACACCTTGGGGAAGGATGGGAGCGGGAGACAGACCTCTGCTTGCCCCCCAGAGTGGGATAGAAAAGGGATATCTGGGGATGGCAATGGGGGCTAAAGATGGGCAAAGGACCCGGATTCAGCCTGTAGCACGGGCCGACATCATCGTGCACAAGCTCGTTATTGAGGGGCGCGTTTTTGTGTGTGCTGTGTGAAAGATGTGAGTGGGACTGCTACTGACGGTCGCGCTATTGACGGCGCGCATTTGTCGGTGCGCATTCCTCAGGCGCCCTATAGTCGTGCTACCGTTTTCCTCACATAAGTGGTTACAACAAGAATCATACGTGGGTCCTTTCCACTATCAAATAAGATTAAAGCATTAAATATAAGAGTTGTTCTTTTCTTTTTTCAGAATTGACTATACACTATTGTGTTGATTCATTGTGATGTATATTAATATTTATAATAATAAAAATATATCACAATAAAAAAAATAAAAAAAAGTGAATATACACCAAATGTATACAATGCACAAATCATACAAATTTTTATAACTGCTAGTGAATATAAGGAGACACCGGAACTGACTATTCTTTAATTAAAATAAATACAAAGAGAACATTCCAGTTATGGGTGTCTTGAGTCTGGCTACACTACTATGAGTAAGTGGTAGGAGTCAAAATATGTTCGTAACTCGTCTGTGAGATCTAATACCTAGAGTTTTAAATCATGTACCATACATCTGTAGCTCCCTGCTACCTGATCATGATAATATGGGTACAATTTGGAAAAAAACACTTAATCCATCTGTGAAAAAGAATGCAAAGTCTTCAGCAAATGTTGAGATTGACAGCACAGAGCAGAAGTTCCCAAACCCCTTCAATGGAGGTGGGGCGGGTGATTAAGACAGATCCTACTGAGATTTTCAAAGTATATGTAAATGTAGAGAAGCTGCTGAGTGGTTTCTATATCAGTGAGGTACATCACCACCAAAATAAATTTGGTTTCTACACACATGCAAAGAACAACATAAAGGCTATAAATTAGAGAGTTGTTATTTAGTCATCCAGTCATGCCTGGCTCTCTGTGACCCTATGGGCCATAGCAAGATAGGCACATCTGTCAGCCATTGCCACTCAGAGCTCCCTCAAAGGACCTCATCTATCTATCTCCGATAGCATAAAGTTGAGGAAAATAGTTTTTAACAGAACACCGAGCATATAATTGCCTCTCCTGACTACACACAGCAGTCTCCTTAGGCTTTAATGTCTGTACAATGCACTGACTAGATTATCAGTCTTGCTAGTATTGAAGCTACTGTTCAAACCCTTAGTTACATCACCAAGTCCTGTTTAGTGTAAATCCAGCATTTTGAGGAATTATTATTCTTTATTTGTAATGCGTTAATATATTCTGGAGCGCTATACAGGTGAGTACAAGGCAAAAACTATTTTAACACATTGCAAAATAATGGAGGGCCCTGTCTGAGCTTAAAATCAAACATACATAGAGCTTATTTCCAAAGCACTGACAGTGCTAATTATTAACTACTAATAATATATTTGTGAAAAATTATAATAGACTAACTTTCAAAATGATTCTGCACTAACGGATCTAAAAATATTGCACATAAGGACTAGAGATTGCTTAAAATGTCTCTGATTATGATGCTATTCAATTGTTCAAGCCCGTAAGTTACTGTCCCAAAGCCAAAACCGTAAATTATGAACTGGTTCGGAGCATTTCAGGGCGGGAACATGATCAATTCAGAAAGTCCATAACCTCCCATTTCGAATCGAAGCCAATAGAAAATGAGACTGTTATTATTCCGGCAGTAAAACATGGAGGTTACATATCAATCAATTAGGTTCGGGGGTCCGATATGCGATCAGCAAACCGCAAAATACAGAATTATGAAAATGAATGCCAATACTGTTCTAGTCCATGTGGTAGCCTGATATGTATAAACTCATTGATACCCCAGATCGATTTAGCCCCGAAATGAAATATAAAAATAAACTTTATTTCCTGCCCATTTGTGAGCTTGAGACTGTTGTTGTGCAATTAATTCTAATGTCTATCATCGCTTTCCCCGTTATTTACAGTGCAGTAGTGATTTTTTATTTGCATTTACAGTGCTATAAACAGGTGTTTAACCCCCTTTCAGGTCCTCTCTAGCACAAGTAGGATTTTTCCTCCATTTGCCATTTTCGGGTGTGAAAACATTTTAGCAATTGTAACACTTAAGAGATCAAAGGCTTCGGGAGGCTGTACGTTAAGAGTTTAACCATCTCAATTTTTTCATGCCGCAACTCAGAACCTGTTTGCAGCCCGCAAAAAGACGCCAATTGAATAGCAAATTAACTTGCAACCTCACTTACGGGCTACCTGTTCGAGCGAGAGCTCAATTGAATCAGGCTCTCAATTTCCAATTATTTAACAAATCTAACTACTTTTATGGTCCTCCTCCATCTTCCTGTCCACTGACAGATGGCTATATATATATATATATATATATATATATATATACTGTATATATATATATATAAATACAACCTTTATCTATCTATATGTATATATATATATATATATATATATATATATAAAAAAATGTATAACTATCTATAAAATGTTGGTGAGCTCAGCTGAATTTGCTCAGTTCAGTTCAGAAGATTGAAAATCCAATGGTAGACTCCTAAAATGTAGACCTTTATACATAAAAATGTACTTTTCATTAAAGTTATCTATCTCTTTATCAATGCAAACAGTTTCAATGGGAACATAATTGTAATCTTTTTTATTTTATATTGTTCTTCATGTTTTTAGGCATTCAATATTTTACCACTTCCCAAAGCATGTTAAAATCAACAATAATACATAATCTAGTGAGTTACCAGCTGCAAAACTGTTTGTCTATTAATATTATGGTCACTTGGTCATGACATTTTTCTTTCATGATGTGCACCCTCCAACCTATTTACATAATATTTAAAATAGAGTTTTAACAAACCAAATTTTAAATATATAGGGATACTACTTAATTGCTGCTGTAGAAGTGCTAAACATGGGCCTATTGTAATTACTTGAGCCCATAAATGTTACTGATATTCAATTGGATACATGTTGCTACTCGCATTCCAATTGCGAGTTTTAGGCTCAAAATCCCTGCAGTTGTCAAAAATGTAACTCTGTCCAATCTCCTCCATTGATGTTTCAAGGCCACAAATGTTACCAGTCCTAAAGATGTTAAATTGATATTCAATTACAACAATTCAACAAGCCCGTAATTGCCTTTAAACCCGTAAATCACAAACGTATCAAAAAATTCTATGAGTACTAGATAGGACTTGAAAGTGGGTTAAACACCTGTTTGTAACACTGCAAAAGCAAATAAACACACACTACTGTTCTTAAAAATACTGGAAAAGCATTGAGAGGCATTATAATTAAGTCTCAAGCTCGAAAATCCAATAAAAAATACATTGTTTAAGTTTTATTTCTGTGTTATATCAATCACTGGAATCAAGGGGTTAATACATATCAGGGAAACCCGCATGGACTAGTATAGTTGCTTTAATGATTTTTATTGATTTCTAAATTGCTGGATTGCGAGTCCAATCACATATCGTACTTCTTTACACTAATTGATTGTAGTTTAAACTCCATATTTTATGGAGTTTTCATGATGACGGTAGCTAACGGGCTTGCTTAATTGATTATGATAATGTCCTTAAATGCTACGCATGGGTTCATGGTTTGCGCATTGGGGCTGTGAGCATGCAATTACAGGTTAGTGACAATTCAATACTTCTAAATGTTTAGAAAAACTTGAACCCGCAGCCAAAAGTTCAGTTTGAAGGTAATTATGGGCTTGCAATTGAATAGGACTCCGTGTTGGGGTCAAGATGTGACAAACCTGTAATTATTGATAGGCCAGTAAAGAATATTTTAACTCAACAGAAAGAACTTAATGGTTACAATCACACACTATTCAGTAAGAGATTCATTCTTGCATGAGGTTTAAATTTAAAATAAAAATAAACAAAAGAAGCACAGGAATTTTAAAGTTATCACCTCCCTACTTGTAACAATGTTTATTACCTCCCAGTGGAGTCCAGTCCTGGCAAAGCTCTGTGTGGTGCAGCATCAAATTTATTTTCTTGTACAAGATAGTGATCCATTTATTAATACACGTAGGGGGATTTCGTTTGAGGGGGCCAGGGGGCCAGTTGCAGGGTCATGGTGGGCCTAAGAATTAAGAAAAAAAATGCTAATACTTAAAAAAATGACAGTACCAGGTTTCGCCCAGGCCAGGGACTGCACCGGCGGTAGCTCCGCCCCTGTGTACATACTGATAATCTATCACAAATGCCATACAACTAAAAACAGGTATCAACTATAAGGTTGTTCAACTTGGGTAATGTTAAAAAAAATATATTGGGGGGGGGGGGGGCGGGTATTAGCCTCTCTGCCTACCTTCCCACAAATAAAAGTTCAGAGGCTCCTCAGGACCGCTTAAATAACCCCCTTTCCCTCACCATGGAGTGGAGGGCATTAACCCAAATAACCCTTAACTACCTATGCCCATCCAAACCCTAACAGCCTGTGTGGGATAGGGTGGGCCATCACATTCCAACTCCATTCTAGAACTACTTCCTCCTACCATCCTCCCATAGATTGTAAGTAGCGAGTTTTCAATCTTGTAGGGTGCTTTGGAAAAAGCACTCCCTGCAAAGATTCTAAGCTCAAAACAGGGCCCTCCATTTTTCTGTAGTTTGTTATCATTGTATTCTTCCTTGTCCTTATCCCCTGTACAGCGCTAATATGTTGGCGCGATACAAATAAAGATTGATAATAAATGGTGTCCATCTGGACCCCCATGTGCCTTAACCTAACCTCATAACATTATATACATTACTCATAATAAAAAAAGGTACATTTAAAAATAATAAATTACAAGAAAAAAATGCATTAAAAAATGGTAATTTATACACTGCAATCCTGGATCCTCTTTTGAAATGGCCAAATCTTTGTTGATTTCCAGCCTTTGATTGTAATGCTTAATTAAGCCCTCAGTCCTCTAATATCTCTCTTTGGCCTATGTGAATGATACATTTTGTCCTCGTCCTCGCCTTTTACACAGAATTTCTAGGCTAGTGATTGGCTGAAGCAGCTGTCAATCAATCAGATTAAACGGATCAGCATTTGAGAAATTAATTGGTGAAGAGTATTACCCACTATTCTGATGGGTTAATTGATAGCTGATCAGATTATAGTATACTCAGATATTTACCCACCTCTCATTGATTAATGGATCAATCAATCAAGTGACTATGAACTATCTGTTCCCTCTATATCCTACAGGAAGGTGGTAGGTGGAGGAAGTTAGAGCTAGTGCTATGGTTAGTTGAGAGTGTTCAAGTGTTTCATTTACTTTAGCGAGTACACATTGTTTTAGAGAGTTCTTATTGGCTGGTTGTGATAAGAGCACATTTTGTGAGATGCTTTATCATTAGGTTGAGCCATTCGTGAGCATTACAGTTAGTGAATCGGGTATAATGTGATCAGTAAGTTATTAGCTTAAATTAATGCTCAATAAGCAAGTTTTCCTTGGCAAGCATTTTAGAGAGGCTAACATGCTTGAGACCTAAGACCTTGCAAAGTTCTGTTACTTAGTTCACATGGCCCACAGAAACAAAAACATGTCATAACAGGTTCTTTAAGCAAATACTTTATGTTGGAATAAATAGGATTTCCTTTTTTTAGTATCTTTTGTGGCTTTCTGTGTATTTCTTATTATTTCGCTGACACATATGGCGAAGTTAGAATGAGATAATATCAATAATGAATAACATCTGCATTACAGAGCATTACAGAGAATACACCCAGTTAGTAACCATTTACTGCTCTTATGTTATATTACTAGTTTCAGATATTTTATGACTCACGTCAGTACAATTACTGCTCTTAAAACTTGGCATAAAAAGCGAGCAGGAAATAAAATGTAATTAGGGTTTGGTCAGATATTTAAGGGATATGAATATACATTAATATTTTAAAATATTGGACATGCTGACTCCCATATTCAGTAAGGGACTGTTCCCCATGCACTAAGGGTGGATAGACCACAAACATATTTTCGATGACAGTTTTACATTTTTGCAATAAGACATAACAAATGATCTCATTTTATTTTATGTAGATTCAGTATGATTCAACAGGATAAAGGGTGTTGTCAAGGGAACTTTTCATACAAAAAACTTACAAGGGTCAAGATGTCATTTCTTAAGGTTAGAGAGTCAATGAATGCAATGTGCAGGTCAGCGAGGTATTTGGGATCTTAACTGCTGTCAATAAAGAAAAGTAATAGTAGTCAAAACTTATAACTTTCCGATTAAAGGCATACCAAAGTTTCTTGGATTATTACACTTTTGCATTTTTTAGGCAAAAAGCATCCTTTATATATGCAGAACATTTCATACAACATTTTATTTTTATTAATATCTAAAAATCCCTCTAATGATTATGTTGATGCTCCCAGGGTTTTATACACAGGCATCTGATCCTCCCTAATCAGCATGCAGCATTAGGGGACCAATTTTAACCCATTATTCACCTGCTGTGTCTTCCTCAGCCAATAGGAGAGCAGTGATGTAGGCCCCAAGTCACGGCTGGGATATGACTCTCCCTGCTGCCTTCTGTCTGTGCTCTGTTCTGTGCTGCTGTCATAGCACCTTCTAACATAGACCACACTACATATCCCATGCAATTTTGCATCACAAACAGTATCCCCAGAGTCTTATTTAAATGTTTCAGCTAACCTCTGCTTTCTCCTGATTGGCCAAAATGAATTATGAATTTCATGCTAATTTAGCCTGGATTTAGAGAAGGTGTTAACCTTAAAATTCAACTGTCAGAAATTACAGGACAATTTGCTAATTACAGGGTTTAAATGTTTATTTTGGTATTGTTTCATGCAAAACATTTTTCATACACTATTAATTCTCCTCTATCAGATGCACTCATAATCCAGGAAATGTATATATGCCTTTAAATACAATTGAGATGAAATAGACTAAATACTTATGTCAAAACAAGGAAAACTGATTCCCAACTATTCATGCATGTATTTAAGGGTTTTGGAATCAGTAAAAACATCTAAAAACATAGGAACTAACACCAATAAATATGCTTTCTAAACACATCCTAAAGCTGACCCATAGTGTATAAGGAAATTAGATACAAATGTTATATAATGGAGCTTCCCTTTTTCATTTATTTTTTAACATAACTCTTGCATCTATAACATATGTACTCTAGAAGAGGGCCATGATCTCTTGCTAAAATTGAACGTAATCTCTGGCACTGATCTAAAGGAGTATACCAAAACAGACTCCAATCCCAGACCCGTGAGACAGTAGTCTGAAGTTCAGAAAAACAAATGGGAAAGGATAACAATACCTAAAGGACCTGGCAACTTCTTCTAAATTTATGTATAAATCAATTTCCTTCTACGTTCGACTTAATCCAAATATTTTAATGGATCATTATACAATGACTCTTAATTAACAAGATATGGTTTCTTTAAAATCTCAAAATGAGATATTATAATTATATAATTTCTTATCAATAACTAAACTACTCTTCAGCCACATACCGAAAAGATTACATGTGGACATACAATTATTATAGACAATTATGTATTTTTTATCTTATACTTAGACAGCTTAGTCTATTTAAAGTAGCTCTTACCTTTTTAGTAATATATTTAATTAACCTATTTTGTTTAAATTTTTTATCCCTCCATTGCATTTGAGAGTGACTGGTTATTATACTCTCTCTCCTCGTTAGATAGTAGACTATCGCTCCCATTCATTTGGCCAAATTGTAATTGCTGGATGCAGTAATGTAGTCAAAAACGTAACTCTGTCCTATCTCCTCCTTTGATGTTTCAAGCCTGTAAATGTAAGTAGTGCTAAAGATGCAAAATCGATAATCGAATCCAAAAATTTAACAACCCCACAATTGCCTTCAAACCTGTAAATGGCAAATGTATCCAAAAATGATATGATACTAGATAGGACTAGTGGCTTAAACACCTGTTTGTAACACTGCAAAAGCAAATAAACACACACTACGGCTCTTAAAAATACTTGTGAAACAATGAAAGGTAATAGAATAAATTGCACAACAGTCTCAAGCTCGCAAATCTGAAATAAAAAAAAATATTTGTTTTATATTTTATTTTTGTGCTATATCGATCCCGGGAAACAAGGAGTCATGGAACCTGCATGGACTAGAACAGTTGATTTATTTTTTTCTAAGATTTCCTACATTGCTGGGTTGTGAGTCTGATCACAAATTGTACTTCTAAATGCTAATTGATTGCAGTTTAAACTCCTTGTTTTACTGACATCATGATGACGGTCTCATTTACTTTTGGCTCTGTCTAAAATGTTACTTACAGGCTTAATTGATCATGATTATGCCCTGAAATGCTACTTACGGATTCATGGTTTGCGTGTTGGGGCTGTGAGCCTGTAGTTATGGGTTAGTGACAATTGAATACTGCTACAAAAAGTTTGACCTGCAGACATAAGTTCAGTTTGAAGTAATTACGGGCTTGCAGTTGAATAGGACCCTTAATTTCTATCTTAGATAAAGCTTACAAACTGGGGAAAAATGTATAATGGAGAAGAAGATTTTTTTTATTATTAATAAGATTGTTATTGATGTTACTCTTTTCTTTTAATTGAGTTCTTTAATTTTGTCCTTCTTAATCTTATTTTTATACATGTTATACTTTTTTATATTTACATTGGTTAAATCGAATTTGTAAACTAATCACATATATTCACATAGATAGTTGTCAGCAGTGCGGGTTGGCAAAAGTTGTTGCTACGACAGGACTTACACCGCAAAATTTACGGACTTAGCTTCCACAAATACGAGCCGCGGGACTTAGGAACAAAACCATTACAAGCTCGCAAAAATACGACCTTAGCGCTTGAAACACGCGCACATGAAAACATTAAAAACACAATAAATCCACACAACAAACACATAAAAAGCTACCCACAGCAAGGGGGGGGGGCACACAGGAAGTCTGAAAGTGAAGTTACACCTCAATTTAACTCAAAATTAAAGAGTTTAGACACCCGAAAATCCCCTAAGCGAGAGAAAAAATGGCCGTCGAGAAACGAAAACAAGGCTACAGGACTCTAAACACGCAAAACACCCCAAAACACATACAGATTTTCAGAAAAAGCCGTACGAGGTCCAAGAACAAGAACGCAAAATCAGCCACACACATTAGGCGCCATTTTACAACAATAACTTAAACAATGCGGAAGTACACAGCTACCCTAACGGATTTTCCTCGCGCACGCACACTATTTACACTACACACTGCACACATTGCTGACACTTACACTTCAGCTCCTCAACAGTGCAAACCTACATTATATGCTGCAGGAACATCAAAACAGATTGTCAGCTCTTCAGCACAATGCTTCCTGCATATATTACTTCCAAATAGGTAAAGTATATTCATTTATTAATTTATTAATTCTTTCATTAGCATACACCAAACAGCATTACCTGCCTTACAATTTTATTGCCATCATTTTTTGATGGGCAATTCACTAGTACTTGAAATAGTTTAATAAGAAAAAAATAAAGACAAGAAGTAGAAGATATATTTATATATCACTATAAAGAACACAATGCCTTAAACTGAGTAATCTTTTATCAAAAAAAATGTTTCTCTTACAAATACTTATTCTTTTTTCTATCATATTTAATGAATGTAAAAAGTGTTGTAATTCAAAATATTTATTCTCTTCTAAAAAACTTACATTTCTTAAATATTACACAAACCCTTTTCCTTGAAATGTAAGAGTTGTTAGGCTTCTCCTTTTCACATGGAAATTGCTCTATTTCACAATACTAAACCACCTACATGGAACAGGGATTTTCCTGGTAATACATTTCACATATTTCACAGTGAGTAGCTTAGTCCTTCAGTCTGGGAATTTGGGTTTGGGGGTTTGGGGACATTTCTTTGGCTCAACCTTGTTGACAGTGTAGCTCTATATTCATTTTTCTTGTCCAGTTTGATCAGCGTCAAGAACCTGACATATGTGGATATCTGCGAATATTTATTGTCTGTTGTGGGGCTATACTTTTGGGACACTGGTCTACCTGGGCCTTGGCACACACAGTGGGGAAAAACAACTGCTTATTAGACATTCCTGACCAAGCTTCAATTTAGACAGGCCAATGTCACACTATTGCCATGTTAAATGCTATAGACTGTCAGTGCCACTTGAACTGGCTGATAGCATTGACTGAAAGTAGGTCGGTTTCCGATTTAAGGACTGCAGAAAGTTTCCATCATGGTCTGGAATGCCCCAAATTTACCTCCCAAGAGTCCAAGAGTTCAAAAAATCACAAGGGACCTATGGGCCATATTCTACTGCCCAATTCATAATTACAAGTGCTAAATAATGAAAGTTACTAAATCTATATTGTATTAGACCCGTAGCTCTAGCTCGCAAATAAAGTCTAACCTGCCAATTACAAACGTATTATTGTGTCAAAAATATTACAAGTTGCAAAGTATTTTTCAAACAGTTTTAGAGCTGTAACAGCAATTAAACACACAATAGTGTACTTTAAAGGCATGAGAAGGAATGGAAACACAATATAATTAATTACACAATTGTCTCTAAGAACAAATAGGCCATTTTTTCGAAATTATATTTTCAACTGGTCATGCATAAAGCAATATAAGACTCAGTACATGACAAAATTTCGACAAAAACATGGAAAAGCCTTACAAAAACATATGTAACACTCAAAGAGGCTCAAATGTGGACTTTAAAAAAAAGATATATTCATTTGCATATTTCAGTTATCATATGTATATTAGAACACAAACTACTGACAATATTACACTGTCACATGTTCCAGGGGAACATACACCAGACTATGCAAGAGGTTAATACCAATTTGCAAGCACACAGGGTCCACAACAGCTGCTCTAAGGCAATGACTATTAAATGGATAGGCACCCCAAATAATACTCAGCAACACAATTGTTCAGCACCACAGCACACTACTGACCCAGTACGGACCCACATCTATAAGAAGGTATGGTATCTACAACAGAACCTTAGCTCAAAGAAAATAGGGTTGGAGAAATGTTAGCATGGGCAGCCTGGAGAGGTACATGGATCAACAGCAAACTGACCTCAATCAAGGCCAATCTTGTGTACACCCATCCTGTAAATTCCTATGCCTTTGCTGTTGGGCATGTGGCAAAATGTATATCAATAAAAATTGTGTTACTTTATAGCATGTGTTATTGTATTAATTAATTACTTACCTGTCATTTGGTTAACAGTCCTTCAGGGGAATGGTAATACTGAACAGTGCTCAATATATACAGTATCTCACAAAAGTGTGTACACCTCTCACAATTTTGTACATATTTTAATATACGGTATCTTTTCATGTGACAATACTGAAGAAATGACACTCTGTTATGATGTAAAGTAGTAAGCGTACAGCCCGTATAAGAGTGTAAATTTGCTGTCCCCTCAAAATAACTCAACACACAGCCATTAACGTCTAAACCGTTGGTAACAAAAGTGGGTACACCCCTAAATGGAAATGTCCAAATTGGGCCCAAAGTGTCAATATTTTGAGTGGCCACCATTAATTTCCAGCACTGGTTCTCTTCCACTCCACCATGATGACATTACGGAGCTGGTGAATGTTAGAGACCTTGCGCTCCCCCACCTTCCGTTTGAGGATGCCCCACAGATGCTCAATAGGGTTTAGGTCTGGAGACATGCTTGGCCAGTCCATCACCTTTACCTTCAGCTTCTTTAGCAAGGCAGTGGTCATCTTGGAGGTGTGTTTAATAAAAAAATCAAAGGCCAAAATAAGATAAAAGGTATGCAGCACCGCCTTGGAGAAAGTCTGTTTAAGGATGGCATTGTCGGCACCCCCTCCCTGGAGCCCCAGTTCCTGTAAGGAGTGAGATAGTGACGTGGCAAACCGAAATTACCTGGCTTGCCCCTTACCCAGAATCTGGTAGGATTGTATTTTTTTTGTAGTTGTTGATAACCAAAGAAAAAATGATAATTGATATAGATTAAGAGATTCTGGAGAGGAGCTGTAGCAGGGTTGTAGCATTTGTTGTTGCAAAAACATATGCCTGTGGCTGGTTAAGTGGAAGAAAGAGGGGATAAGAATCTGAAAAGGGCCCGTGTATGTATCTGAGAGTTTGTGTGAGTGTATGATTAAAACTCTATGAGCCGTGGTATAAGCACTCTGTTCAAGACCCCCCGATGAACCCAGTAGAAAAGAGTTCCTGAAAAAGAAAACTAATGAGGGAGTCGATAGCCAGATAGAGTGTATAGGGCACGGACGTAGGTGTGTTTGAGGTTCCCAAAACCCAAGGTTGCGAAAGAGAGACAAAATGTTTAAGCCATGGAGTATGGGGCCTAGCGCTGCCTCTAGTCCAATTGATGTGATGATGAATGCATACCCAGAATGCACTGAGATGTTTAAATAGGCTACTGAAATGTGAACAAAATTGGACAAGGCGGTGTCCGAAACCTTGGCCAAGGTGTGGGCTATGGGATGATTCATGTTTAATGATTTAAATTTGGTAGGTCTATTTTTAATAAGTGATACAATTTGGTAGCCCCAGCTTTAAAAAGTAATTTGTGAAGAACTATGCATATATATTTATACATATTTTTGTGAGCTCACAATTATCTGTTTATATGTTTTGTGATGTTTGTCTTACGTGAATTTTGTCTTTGTATATTTTATAGGTAACACCAGTATAAAAATTCGAGCCAGGAAACTCAACTGAACACAATTGAGATATTGTAATCTCATTATCGGAATTTTATATTTTGCTACAGGAACACAAATCATACTGTGGGTAATGCAATATGGCTCAAAGTGCACAATAATCCCCGCTATAATCGGTACCCCAGTAAGCTGTATCCTTTAGGGATGAGAATCTCTTTAGGAACCAGTTTGAAGAAGATGCCTTCCTTTTCCTATCTTATTTTCTTGCATTTTATATATATTTGTAAGCTGCAATGTTTGTAACATCCATTAAAAAATCACCCTAGGTTAATACTGTTGTATTCTTTGTAGCATTCTTTAGATGATACTTTGTGGTGTCATAAAGGGGAATGTAATAGTATAATATCTATCTATGCATTATAAGTAGATATAAGTATATAAGAAAATAGTAATTGCTAACAGTGGTAATCAAAAAAAACCTAAGAAGGAGTTAATTCTGAAGAATTATTAGTTCAGTGCTTTTACTTCAAGTTTCTTTGCAAACTTGATTCTTAGAAGAAACAAGAATACAATTAAACAGATTGTGTATATTTGAGTAGAAATAAAACAGTATTGGATCAAAGAAGACGTTTACTGAATAACCAAAATTGTTTGTAGAACCTTTTACAATACCCTGCTGAGTCTCACAAGAAGAAGTTTTCTGATTTACCAATATTGTTTACAAAACCTTTTAAAACTGTATAAAAAGGTATTATGTGGAAGAGTTCTTTAGATGAACTACAGACTTGCTGTTACTCTGTCAGTTCACCTCCAAGCTTGTAATACACTGAAAATACAGAGTCAGTGAAAGTGTTTTTCTTCCACAGGTCTTGGGCAGATAAAACAGATAGTCTGAGTGTAGTTAATATAATCACCATGATAAGCTTAAGGGCCTGACCTCAGCAGATGTACAGGGTTTCCAAGTAAGCAGGGGCAGCCTATTATTAATGGGTCCCTCTTCTATGTACATAAGAATGGGGCTTACTGTGATTGACCAGCCTGTGTGCCAGAAAAGTGTATAAAATGTGACAATTAATAAAGCCGAGTCAGCTGTGTCTGGACTTACATTAAACAAGGTGTAAGTGTCATTCTGTGCATTAACCCTAATTCTAAGGGATTATATGGTGTCCCTGATATCCTGGTGTTCCTAATATCCTCGAAGCAAGCTACTGAGTGTGCTACTGGTGTTTGGTCCATCTTCTGCTATGAGAGCTGTAAAAGGACCACACAATTCTGCTGGATGGGTTTGAACCAGGTTCTTGCCAAGTCAAATTGAAGTAGCAGATCGTGACATTGCTGGCAGTGGTGGGACCTCTGTTAAACCACAGCAGGATGGCAACCTACAAACACATGACAATGGCCGAGCTAAAGGAGGTTTTCAGGACCAGGGTCTTTGACCGGATTGCTGGTATGACCAAGGCAGATATGATTGAGGAGCTGGATGATGAGCTCCACCAAGTGGAAAAGGGGCTGGATAGGGGTGATATTACATTACCAGTCACCTCAGCTCCAGTGGATGCCCCTAGGCTGTCTGCAGCAGAGGAGGATGAGGCATTCAGGAGATTCCAGAGATGGAAAGCAGCCATGCCAGAGGATATTACTACAGAGCATTTGATGGCCTTCACGGCACAGATCAGTAAGGAGGTGTAGGTTGAATGGAGGAGGCTGCCTGTTTATCCTGCCCCAGTGCCTGCTGAGAGGAAAAGCATCCTCACTTTCCTGCTGAAAGTCACCTACAGCCGCTTTAAGCATTTTTTTGAGGACAAAGGAAATATTGATGGATTTTTAAAAGATTTTGAGCAGCAATGTGATCTCCATCGGGTCCCTGAGGAGAAGTGGGAGAGGCAGTGAGGTATTTCAAGCTATGTCCAGGGAGTAAGCCAGAGACTATGAACAGGTCCAACAAGTATTGCTGGCCAGGTATGCAATTACCCCTGAAACCTATATGAAAAGGTTTTGTGCTGTGACCAGGGGCCCAGGGGACACCTATGCAGAGGTGATGTGCCGCATGAGACATGCCTGCCACAGCTGGTGGAAGGCAAAAGGAGTTATTACTGTGGAGGAGGCCCTGGATGTGATATTGCTAGAACAATATTTTTTTATATGCCCAGTGGGATTGCATGCTTGGTTATAGGACCAGAAACCCACCACTGGGGAGATGGTTGATAAATTGTCTGACTACTTTGTGGACACTAGGGGTGAGGAGGGTGTCTGGAGCTCCACGACTGCTTCCACAAAAGCTGTACCCCCATTGCCTGTCCCAGTGGCTACCCATCCTATATTGACTCACCCTCCCCCTGTTACCTTGCAGGGAGACTCCCAGCTGATGGGAAACCTTGGGGTGGCCCTTCAATCTCCTGGGGTAGCCAACTCCCGTCCAGTGATTTGAAACCCGATGAGGGAGTGTTATGGGTGCCACCAACCTGGGCACATAAGGAGAGATTGTTCTAACATGCCCCGTAGGACTGTGAGTACATCTGCTAGAGCTGTACATTATCTAGGAGAGTAGGACCAATGCAGCCCAATTAGGACCAGAAGCAGAAGACATCCACACTGACATCCATGCCATCCAGCAGCACTATGAGGTCATCATGGGACAGCACTTTCAGCTATTTTGGGTGCAAGGGCGCAAAGTCTCTGGGTTTAGAGATACTGGATCTGTGATTACTATGTTATACACAGACTTAGTACCTCATACTGCATTGCTGCCCAAGCAGATGTGGGTCATGGTGGCTGGAGGAGAGAAATTTGCCATCCCAGTTACCCGCTTGAATCTGGATTGGGGCACTAGGAAGGGGATCCGGGAGGTGGATGTGATGAAAGGCCTGCCTGCAGATGTGCTGTTGGGAAATAATTTGGGGCCCATGGAGAGTCGATATGTGGACCCCGTGACAAGAGCAACAGGCCAACACAGCATTAAGGGATCAGAAGGAAGGTAAGGAGGCTGAAGTAAGTCCATTGCCGGCTGGGGAATTAGGGGTCAGTTGGGCCAGTGTGAAGGAAGTAAAGTTAGAACTTAGATGGGATGGGACCTTGACTGGAGTTAGATAGAGGGCTGAAAAGCAGGAGCAGGGTCCTGAGGGGGAAAGGTATGTGTGGGACAAGGAGTTATTGTATAGGGTTCCTGCAGACACAGGAGAAGGGAGGGGAAAGGAGCCAGTAGACAGATGGTGATACCTCAGAAATATAGGGGGAAACTGTTAGCTCTATTCCATGAGGTACCATTAGCTGGCCATTTAGGGATTAAGAAAACTCACCACCGTCTAACCATTTTGTTTTTTTTTTGGCCTGAGGTAAACCGAGACATGACTACTTATTGTAATTCTTGTGATGCCTGTCAAAGGTATGGACGGCCTTAAATCCCGGCCAGTAATAGATACCCCATTCCAGAGAGTAGCTATAGATATTGTGGGACCATTGACCCTGGCTAGCAAAATGGACAAACAGTTTATTCTGACCATATTAGACTATGCTACACGTTACCCTGAGGCTGTCCCCTTATCCAGCTCTTAAAATAGAAAAGGCCTTTATGGCGGAATATTCTAGAACTAGGTTTCCTCAGGAAATATTATCAGATAGAGGCTCTCAGTTTATGGCCAGTGTAACAAAGCAGCTATGGGCATTATGTGGCAATAAGCACCTGCCATCCTCCCCATACCATCCCCAAACCAATGGGCTTTGTGAGCGGTTTAATGGGACCTTGAAACAAATGCTCTGTACCTTTACAAAGCAGGAGAAGAATTGGGAATGGTTACTACCCTATCTTCTCTTTGCATATAGAGAAGTGCCACATGTATGGCAGACAAGGTAGGGGTACTTTAAATGTGGCCAGATAGGCCTTGGAGGGGGAATAGGGGCACCACCAGGCTCCAGTGACCTCATATGTGTCATATGTTAGGGAAAGATTGGCCACGCTGACTGGACTGGTGAGGGAGCATATGCAGAAGGCTAAGGCTAAGGATAAGAAGTACTACGCTAGAAATGACAAAACTAAAACAGATGCTTACCCTATACCACGCATGGATGAGTACAGCTAAGTACCTGACTACTTTGGATCTCTCCAAGGGGTACTGGCAAATTCTCTTTGAAGAGACAGCGACAGAGAAATCTGCATTTATCACTCCATTTGGGCTTTACCAATTTAAGGTAATGTATTTTGGAATGAAGAATGCCCCTTCCAGCTTCCAGAGATTAGTAGACTGATTGTTACAGGGTCACCAGAGATTCGACCAGGCATACTTGGATGATATAGCCATCTATAGTCACACTTGGGAGGAGCACCTACAACATATTCAAGCTATTATGGGGACTATTAGGAAACCTAAGGTCACTATTCGCCCTGATAAGTGTCAGTGGGCCAGAGCAGAGTTGCATTATCTGGGTTACTGGGTGGGCAGCGGGCAGATCAGACCCAAACCAGCCAAGATAGAGGGGATAGCCGCCTGGCCCATTCCTCAAACTAAAACAGGTGATGGCTTTCCTAGGCACCACTGGGTATTATTGCAAATGTATTCCTCATGACAGTGGTACCGTCAAGGCCCTGACCAACCTGACAAAGAAGGAGATGCCTAGGATGGTAGCCTGCAATGAAGCGTTTCAAGCTCTCGAGGATGCTCTAATTTGTTCACCTGTGCTGGCTTCCCTGGATTATACAAAGCCTTTTGTAGTACAGACAGATGCTTCTACTTTTGCGTTGAGGGCAGTGTTAAGCCAACAGGATGAGCAGGGCTGTGAGCATTCCATAGCCTACCTCAGCCGAAAGTTATTGTTTACAGTGGTCACCAATCACAATCCCCTGTGCTGGCTGTCTAGGATGGCTGGAGACAATGGCCGCCTGTTAAGATGCAGCATTGCCAGGGCAAAGTCCATCAGAACGCTGATGGGTTATCCAGACAGGGGGACACGTAGCAGCTGTGTAGCTGGAAAACTATCCGGCAGGATGTCTTCCCAGTCTAGACAAGAAAAGAAAAAAGGGAGAAGTTGTCATGACCGGGGCCTGACCGAACTGTTTTACACTATGGTCTTGGCCTGGACACTATGGCCTGGGCCTGGACTGGCAAGACATTACCCTGTTATTTTATATAGTTATGCATTTTGTACTACTTATGGTTAAAATGACATATAAATTGTATATACAGTGCCTTGCAAAAGAATTCACCCCCTTGACTTTTTACCTATTTTACAAAGTAATTAAGGTTGAAAAAAGTATTTCAGTCCATCAAGTTCAAGAGGAAGGCAAACAGAAAAAAAAACCTGAGTGAATATTGCCAATAGTCTCAAAGGGAATTTTTTTTATTTCTTCCTGACCCCAGATACTGGCAATCGGATTTCTCCCTGGATCAATACTCTCTCGTCAATTATCCAGAATAACCCTGAATTCCCTTTTTAATTAGAAATAAATCCAGTCCCGTTTTAAAGTTATCTATCAAATCCACTGTCACCACCTCCTCTGGTAGATAATTCCACAGATTAACCACCCTTACTGTGAAGAACCCTTTTCTTTCTTTAAGGTGGAATCTTTGTACTTCTAACCTCAAGGAATGAACTCTTGTCAGTTGAAAACCTCTTGGCACAAAAAGTTCCCTTGACAAATCTTTATACTGACCCTTGATGTATTTATATAAGGTAATCATATCTCTTCTCTTCTAGAGAAAATAAGTTTAATTTGGTTAGTCTTTCTTCATAACTTAGCACCTCCATTCCCATTATTAGTTTTGTTGCCCTCCTCTGTACTTTTCCAGCTCTAAAATGTCCTTTTTATGAAGTGGTGCCCAAAATTGTACTCCATATTCCAAATGAGGGCGTACTAGGGATTTCTATAGTGGCAGAATTATATTTGCTTCCCTTTCTTCTATACCCTTCTTAATACATGCTAATATTTTATTTGCCTTAGCAGCTGCTGCTTGGCTTTGAGCACTGTTACCTAGGTGGTTGTCCACAAGCACTCCCAAATCCCTTTCAATATCTGAGGTAATGGTGTTTGTTTGCGACATACATTTTGTTGGTGTTCCCAGATCCTTCGCCGCTCATTGTGAGCCTCGCGCTGAGCGCCTTTGGCGCTCATTGCAAGGCTGTTGGTTGTTTGTGTGCTATGAGCAGCGTTGGCAGTCTTTTTTTGTATGGTAATCAAATAATTAATACAATAATAAAGGAATATATTTAACCTATTTTGAAGTAATATATGCAGGTTGCTATGTGCTGAAGAGCTGGCAATCTGTTTTCATGTTCCTGCAGCAAACAATGTGTGTTTTCACTGCTGTGAGCTGCTGTCAGCAATGTGTGCAGTGTGTAGTGTAAATATTGTGCGTGCGCAAGGAAAATCTGTTAGGGTTGCTGTCTACTTCCGCATTGTGTGAGTGTTGTAAAATGGCGCCTAATGGGTTGTAAGCGGCTGTGGCTGATTTTGCGTCCTTGTTCTTGGACCTCATACGGCTTTTTTTTTTAAATCTGTATGTGTTTCGTGGTGTTTTGCGTCTTTAGGGTCCTGTAGCCTGTTTTCGGGTTTTTTTCGGCTGCCATTTTTTCTCTCGCTTAGGGGATTTTCGTGTCTCTAAACTCTGGAATTTGGACTTAAATGGAGGTGTAATTTCACTTGCAGAGGTCCTGGGTGCCCCCCCTTGCTGTGGGTATTTTTTGTGTGTATTTATTGTGTTTCTAATGTTTTCAGGTTCGCTCGGGTCGGCCGTTAAAGTCGTATTTTTGCGAGGTCGTAATGTTTTTTTTTCTAAGTCCAGCGTCTCGTATTTGTTTGTCGTAAGTCCGTAAATGTTGCGAGGGCCGCATGCTCGCTACGCGAGCTCGCAGCATTAGCACCAACCTGCTTGCTCACAACTATATATATGATGGCTATTTTTTCTTCCCAGATGCATAACTTTACATTTATTCATATTAAATGTCATCTGCCATTTAGTTGCCCATTCCTCAATTTATGTAAATCTTTTTGGAGGGAAAGCACATCATTATCTGATTTAATTACCTTGCACAACTTCGTGTCATCAGCGAAAATGGAGACACTACTTTCCAGTCCCACCTCTTAGTCATTAATAAATATGTTAAAAAGGAGAGGACATAATGCTGAGCCCTGAGGAACCCCACTTGCCACATTAGTCCAATCAGAGTATGTTCCATTTACAACAACCCTTTGCTTCCTGTCTTTTAGCCAGCTCTCAATCCATGAGCAGATATTTACTGCAATTCCTGTATTTATTAGTTTGCACAATAGTCTCCCATGTGGCACTGTATCAAAAGCCTTTGCAAAATCTAAAAAATACTACATGCACTGAGTTGCCTTGATCCAGGTTCCTACTAACCTCCTCATAGAAACTAATTTGATTTGTTTGACATGACCTATCCCTCATAAATCCATGTTAATTTATAATCCTGTTCAAATAGACATATTCTTGTATATTATCCCTTATTAACCCTTCTAAAAGCTTCCCCACTACAGAAGTGGGATTTGCTCTTGTTCTCTTTTTAAATATAGGTATCACATCTGCTTTTCTCCAGTCCTCTGGTAGAGACCCTGTGTTGAGTGAATCTAGAAAAATTAAATATAATGTTTTGACTATTACAGAATCCAGTTCCCTCAGTACCCTTGGATGTATTCCACCAGGACCCAGGGCTTTATTAACATTTATTTTTTCCAACCTCTTTTTGATTACTTCCTGCGTTAACCAGGAAGCCCCATTATGTTGCAGTGTCCCAACCACTGGTATCTCCCTTGTGTATACCGAAGAAAATAACTTATTTAGCTCATCTGCTTTTTCCTGGTCACTATTTTTCAGATGGCCTGTGTCACATTGTAATGTTTCTATAGCTTCCTTCCTCGCCTTCTTCCCATTAATATACTTAAAAGATATGTCTAAAACGTTGGCAACAAAAGTGAGTACACCCCTAGTGGAAATGTCGAAATTGGGCCCAAAGTGTTAAGCCACATTGGATGTGATTTACTCCTTTTAATTTTATTTTCAATATACATTGATAAGTATGTATATTTAGTAAGGATTTAAATGTTGTCCATTTATGTTCAGTGTTTTTACCTATCAGTTCTCTGTCCCAGTCTATACTTTGTATTGCTGCCCTTAGACCGTTAAAATCTGCCCTTTTAAATTTAAGAGTTTTTGTGCGCCCCTTAAAATTTAAATTCAATCTCAAATGAGACTGTGTTGTGATCACTGTTTCCCAACGGTTTCCCTATTCCAACATTTGATAATATATAAATATTATTTGTTATGACTACATCTAAGATAGCTTGCTTTCTAGTAGGCTCTTGTATAACCTGGGCCAGATAATGATCCCTGAGTGTACTCAAGAACCTGCTACCCTTAGCTGAACTGCTGGTCTAATTTACCCAGTTCATTTTAGGGTAATTAAAATCTCACATTATTAGAAATTGCCCATGCTTAGCTGCATTTCCAATCTGTAACAATAAATGTACTTCCCCCCTTTCACTTGTGTGTGACTGTTTACAGGAGGGAGTTAAAAGAATAGGGTCAAATTGTAGTATTTTTATTTATTTTTTATTATGAGTCAGTCCAGTGGCGACCTCACTCAGTGTACATCCTGTCATATGTATACACTACTGGAACAGATGATCCAGGGTCCATACCTCTGTGAGAGGTGTGAGCATGTGGCCTCTCTGGAAGCTCACATTGGAGAACTGGAGAGGAGAATTGCAGCACTTACTGATATTTCACTTGAAATGGGGATTGGTGCACATGGAGCACAATTTACCTGGGCCTAGCATGGAGGGTGGAGCTGGCGCTAGTGAGGATGTCCAGGGAGGTAGCTGGGTTACAGTTACAAGGGGAAGCAGGGGGAACAAGATTTGCCAGATTGAATGAAACTGTTGGGGATGTCCATTCAGGAATAGAGCTGTTCCCTCTACCAGCCAGAAGAACAGTTCTACTGGAGGAATGGGAGGGCAGTTTAGGCAGAGCAACTGACAGGTTTTAGTGGTAGGGGCTCTATCATTAGGAAGGTAGACAGGGTGATTTGTCACCCAGATGCCAGTAATCGAAGAGTTTGCTGTCTCCCGGGTGCTCGGGTTCGGCATGTGGTGTATCGGGTAGATTAATTATTGGGAGGGTCTGGAAATGGACCGGCGGTCTTGGTACATATTGGTACCAATGACAAAGAGTGTCCTAAAGAATGATTTTAGAGAACTAGGGAATAAGCTTAAGGGAAGGACCTCCAAGGTAGTATTTTCTGAGATACTGCCATTGCCACGTGCTAGTCCAGGGAGACAGAAGGAGCTTAGGGAGGTTAATGCTTGGCTATAGATGTGGTGCACTAATGAGGGGTTTGGGTTTTTAGAGCACTGGGCGACTTCTTACATGGGTACAATCTCTATAGCAGGGATGGATTGCACCTTAGTGTTGAGGAAGCTTTTGTGTTAGGGGAAAGGATGGTAGAACGGCTGGGGGAGTTTTTAAACCAATAGGTGGGGGGACAAGATAGAAGTAATTCGGTAGAAAGTGTAGAGGGGATAAGGGATGAATTAACTACTCATGAGGGAGGAGATGGGGGAGGGTTACTATAGTCAATATGGAAGTATTACTAAGTAATTCAAGTACAGAGGCAGGCACCTCAAAACTGCAAACTCATAACATAAGATGTATGCTTACTAATGCCAGAAGCTTGCCAGGAAAAGTGGGAGAGCTAGAATTATTGGCAATTAATGAAAAATGGGATTTAATAGGCATTACCGAGACATGGTGGGATGAACGTCATGACTGGACTGTTAATCTGGATAGTTATAACCTATTTAGGAAAGATAGGGGCAGTGGTAAAAGGGGATGAGGGATTTGTCTGTATGTTAAGCCTGAATTTAAGCCTATAGTCAGAGAAGATATTTATGCTGGAACTAGTGAGAAAGTCGAATGTTTGTGGGTAGAGTTAAATAATGGAGCAGCAAATTCCAAAAGAATATTGGTTGGAGTATGCTATAAACCCCCAAATATAGCTGAAAGTTACATAGTTGAGGTTTTAGTCCATCAAGTTCAACCTTTTAAGATCTCCCCTGATCTGCAATATGCAGATTAGTTGGTAATTGATCCAGAGGAAGGCAAACAAAGAACCCCAGTGAAACTTTGCCAATTGTTTCAAAAGTGAAAAAAAAATGAATTCCTTCCTGACCCCAGATACTGGCGATCAGACTTTTCCCTGGATCAATACTCCCTCTCTAATTAACCAGGATAACACTGAATGCCCTTTTTAATTAAAAATATATCCAATCCCTTTTTAAAGTTATCTATTGAATTCGCTGTCACCACCTCCCTTGGTAGAAAATTCCACAGATTAACCACCCTTACTGTGAAGAAACCTTTTCTTTCTTTAAGGTGGAATATTTTTAGTTCTAACCTCAAAGGATGTCCTCTTGTCAGTTGAAAATAAGTTTAATTTGGATAGTCTTTCTTCATAACTTAACCCCTCCATTCACCTTATTAGTTTTGGTAACGCCTATTAAATCCAATTGTTCATTAATTGCTACTAAGTCTAACTCTCCCATTTTTCCTGGCAAGCTTCTGGCATTAGCAAGCATACACCTTATGTTATGAGTCTGTAATTCTGAAGTGCCTGCCACTGTACTTAAGTTACTCAGTACTACTTCCCTATTGACTATACTACCCCACCCCCCATCTCCTCCCTTATGAGTAGTTAATTCATTCCTTATCCTCTCTACACTTTCTACCCCATTACTTCTATCTAGTCCCCCCACCTATTGGTTTAAAAACTCCCCCAGCCGTTCTACCATCCTTTCCCCTAACACAAAAGCTCCCTCAACACTAAGGTGCAATCCATCCCTGCTATAGAGATTGTACCCAAGTGAGAAGTCGCCCAGTGCACTAAAAAACCAAACCCCTCCTTAGTGCACCACAACTTTAGACACGCATTAACCTCCCTAAGCTCCTTCTGCCTCCCTGGGCTAGCACGTGGCACTGGTAGCAGCTCGGAAAATACTACCTTGGAGGTCCTTTCCTTCAGCTTATTACCTAGTTGTCTAAAATCATTCTTTAGGACACTCCATCTTCCACTAACTTTGTCATTGGTACCAATATGTACCAAGACAACCAGTTCATTTCCAGTCTTCCTCCCCCCCAAAAATGTGTCTATTCGATCCACAACATGACGAACCCAAGCACCCGGGAGACAGCAAACTGTTTGATTGCTGGTATCTGGGTGACAAATCACCCTGTCTATCTTCCTAATAATAGAGTCCCTTACCACCAAAATCTGTCTGTTTCTCTGCCTATTCTACCCTCCCACTCCTCCAGTAGAAATGTTCTCCCGGCTGTTAGAGGGAACAGCACTATCTGGCATTATCTTTCCTGAATGGACACTCCCAACAGTTTCACTCAATCTGGCAAATCTGTTGGTGTTTGCCAACTCAGAACTGGCCTGCCTCCTCCTGGTTTCCCTTCTAACTGTAAGCCAGCTACCTCCCTGGACATCCTCACTAGCCCCAGCTCCACCCTCCATGCTAGGCTCAGCTAAACTTTGCTCAGTGAGCACTAACTCCCTTTCCAGTGGAGCAATATCAGTAAGTGCTGCAATTCTCCTCTCCAGTTCTCCAATTTGAGCTTCCAGAGAGGCAATATGCTCACACCTGCCACAGTGGTATGGACCCTGGACCATCTGTTACAGTATTGCATACATATGACAGGATGTACACTGAGTTAGGTTGCCACTGAACTGAATCATAATTATTATTATTGTCTACAAAAATTCAGTGGGACAAGTAAAGAATATAAAATAATATATTTGTATAACATTTTGTTACATTAAAGTTTTGCTATCTGAATTTTATGTGATAGATCAGAACACAATATTTTAAGTTGGTGAAGTGAAATGAGAAAAATATATACATAAAACTATTTTTTAGAAATAGAAAACAGAAAAGTGGCATGTGCGTATGTATTCACCCCCTTTCTTATGAATCCCATAAAAAGCTCTGGTGCAATCAATTACCTTCAGAAGTCACATAATTAGTGAAATGATGTCCACCTGTGTGCAATCTAAGTATCACATGATCTGTCATTACATATACACACCTTTTTTGAAAGGCCCCAGAGGCTGCAACACCTAAGCAAGAGGCGCCACTAACCAAACACTGCCATGAAGACCAAGGAACTCTCCAAACAAGTAAGGGAGAAGTATAAGTCAGGGTTATGTTATAAAAAAATATCCAAATCTTTGATGATCCCCAGGAGCACCATCAAATCTATCATAACCAAATGGAAAGAACAGCAAACCTGCCAAGAGACGGCCGCCCACCAAAACTCACAGACAGGGCAAGGAGGGCATTAATCAGAGAGGCCGCACAGAGACCTAAGGTAACCCTAGAGGAGCTGCAGAGTTTCACAGCAGAGAGTGGAGTATCTGTACATAGGACGACAATAAGCTGTATGCTCCATAGAGTTGGGCTTTATTGCAGAGTGGCCAGAAGAAAGCCATTACTTTCAGCAAAAAATTAAATTGCATGTTTTGAGTTTGCAAAAAGGCATAGAGGAGACTCCCAAAATGTATGTAGGAAGGTGCTCTGGTCTGATGAGACAAAAATTGAACTTTTTGGCCATCAAAGAAAATGCTATGTCTGGCGCAAACCCAACACATCACATCACCAAAAGAACTCCATCCCCACTGTGAAACATGGTGGTGGCAGCATCATACTGTGGGGATGTTTTTCAGCAGCCGAAAATGGGAAACTGGTCAGAGTTGAGCGAAAGATGGATAGTGCTAAATACAGGGATATTCTTGAGGAAAACCTGTACCACTCTGTGTGTGATTTGAGACTAGGATGGAGGTTCACCTTCCAGCAGGACGATGACCCCAAACACACTGCTAAAGCAACACTTGAGTGGTTTAAAGGGAAAAATCTGTGGTCAGACTTAAAGATTGCTGTTCACAAGCGCAAACCATCCAACTTGAAGGAGCTGGAGCAGTTTTGCAAGGAGGAATGAGCAAAAATCCCAGTGGCAAGATGTGGCAAGCTCATAAAGACTTATCCAAAGCGACTTGGAGCTATGATTGCAGAAAAGGGTTGCTCTATAAAGTATTGACTGTAGGGGGGTGAATAGTTATGCACATTAACTTTTTCTGTTATTTTGTCCTATTTTTGTTTGCTTCACAATAAAAAAATAAATAAATCTTCAAAGTTGTGGGCATGTTCTGGAAATTAAATGATGCAAATCCTCAAACAATCCATGTTAATTCCAGGTTGTTAGGCAACAAAACACAAAAAATGCCAAGAGGTGAATACTTTTGCAAGGCACTGTAAATATATATATATATATATATATATTTTTTTTTTTTTGTTTGTTTTGTTTTGTTTTCTCCAACAGCAACTACAAATATTTGCAGCTGAAACATCTAATAAAAATAGCAGAATTAACTCCTTTTACATCTTTTCAAAAGTTGTGTCTATTATCCTGCGTTGCTGGGGGTTTGATATCCCAACTCTATACACTGCAAACTGCTTCAATCAGAAGAGAATAGTGCCTTCCATATGTTATTCAATGGAAAAAAAGTTTTGGGAGAAAAATTTGATATAGAGAATGGCTAGACATGTGGGAAATACATAATTCAATCTCCATTTAATCCAATTATAAAGAACACTCATGCAAAACACTTTTTTGTTGGTGTTTTACACCTCTTAAACTGTACAGTCCTCTGTGCTGGAAAAGATGGAACATAGATGGTTCATTTATTCATGCATGGTGGTCCTGCCTAAAGATCCAATCCTATTGGACCTTATATATACTCTAATCCCAACATGATTGGAATCCCCCCTTGATTTGACCCATGTTTCTTTCTTCTATCACAACATGGGGACAATATACAAGGAAACAAAATACATTAGCTACACAGATTAACCTGGCAGCTCTACGAGCATTTGAAGAAACTCTACAGGTTCCAAATTTAAATAAAGTCATAGCTAAAAAATGGAATAAATCTGAGATGGAAAAACTAACAGCTAGAATGAAGGGTGCTTGTACCCTTCATTCTACCTGTCAGTGCAGCTGTCCATAAGGTCACAAAGAGTCGGACACGACTGGCCGGCTAAACAGCAACAAGAATGAAGGGTTTTATAACCTTATTTGAAGCTAAGTGGCTACCATGGTTCAATCATTTTTTAAGTACATGACTTCTTAGACACAGCCAATAGTAAATGAGTCGTTATCTTGACGTCAGGAAAACATGAAAGTTAGACGTAACTTGCAACAGAGGCTACAAATTAAGTAAGTATTATTTGCCCATCAGGCTCGCAATCTAGCACTCTATAAAATGCATTAGATCCTCTGTTCTAGTCCATGTGGGTTTCATGATATGGATTAACACCTTGAGAGCCGGGATCAACATTAATCAGAAATAAGTTAAAAATAATTAATAATTAATTGCATATTTGTGGGTTTGAGATTGTTGTGCAATTAGGTCTAAAGTATTTCCGTTCCTCCCCGTGCTTTTAAAGTACAGTATTGTGTGTTTAATTGATGTTACATCTATGATAAGTGTTTTAAAAAGCCCTTGTGAGTCCTATTTAGTACTCTTAACATTTATACTTTTTTCAGTTACACATCAGACTTTATTTGTGAGCTAGAGCTAGAGCTACGGGTCTTACAGAATATCGATTTTGTGTAATTTTAATTATTTAGCGCTTGTAATATCGACCTGTGCTAAAACCAATGGAGTTCTAAGGCGGTTATGCATCTTTGGCTGGCCCGTATTGGTTGTGGCAGGTAACTTGTAATCAGATTCCTAGTAGCTAATTGTAACGGATCTACTGGCACCCCGACCGGGTACCTCCGTTGATAGACGCGTCCTAGTTTGCGCCCAGGCCTACAAGCACCGCACCGGACACCACAACCACCACAGACTCCACAACCGCCGTAGTTTAGCTGGAGCCGCGCCGTCTTCCTTCCACCCTGTATGCATCTCCAGCATCCAGGACCGTGTGGGGAAGACCTCTCCTCCAAGGAGGACACATCAGGAACAAGCGTTCAGTAGTTACAGCTCAAGGGAGTATGCAAAAGCATAGCAATCCCCAGTAATATATAGCGATCCCCTCCAATAACGAGATGAGACTACGTTTTGAAGGGTCAAGTAGAACTATTCTTTAATGACAGGGGATCTCCTTTTATGCAATGGTGCCCTCTGAAGGGCTACACCCACATAATTATCATAGCCAATTAGATACATGGTTCAACCCCCACGTCTCCTCCCCTCAGATAACAGGTAACACAATTAAAACAGACACAATTTTAACCACATTCTGGATGTACCCCAAAAACAGGGGGTACACCTTTAAGTCCAGCACCGTTCAATAGCTCTCACCCATGGGAACAACATATTAAAAAATGGCATGAATCAGACCAGGGGTTCAAAAGTTAGTAAAAGTATGTTTTTCACATAACACACAGACATTTCACATATCCCCCACACAATACAATATAGGACAATAGGTGTGGTTACCCCTCCCTGAGGCAACTTGATATAATCAGACAATGATTAAATCAGCCTTCTTTGTTCTTATCTGAGAATGAAAACAGTTTATACAATCGACTTTCTTATCTGTAACAGGATTATCTATTAGCCTAGTAGCTGTGATATTCTGAGCCAATATATTCTGTAGAACATAAAACAACATATCTACAGTACAGCAATGTGATCATATTTTAACCCAGAATTAAATAACCATAAACAGGGTAAAACAGTGATGGGTTCCGTTACAGCTGGGATCTGAGCGCACAAAACTACCGAATAGCGCTCAGATCATCTTCACACAGTTCAATTGCCATGTAGCTAAAGTCTTTCCCATAGTCTTTCATTATATGAATGGGCTCCATGGCATAGCTATCTGTGGTATCATGGTTCACACAGGGCAAGTACCGAATGACCCCCCTGTATGTAAAGGGCCAGAATGAGTGACATACACTCTGGTATGGCCGAATACTGTGTTTGAAGGGCAATATGTATCAGGGCCATAGTCGCAGGGCAGGAGGCTGGCAAACAGTCCTCTCCAAGACAAAGTGGCGAAGGGCACTTCGTCACACATCTCCCCTTTGGGGGGAAGTCTAACCAGGCACCTGACCTTCTGCCGGTCAGTGCCTCCGTTAGACGATCCACCAACCCACAATAAACCAGTGCTAGAGCAGCCCCACAACAACAAAGTGCAAGAGTAGCCCACCCACAACAAACAGTTACGGCACCTGGATATTTCGCTGTGGTGATGGAGCAACATGCTGAGGGGACTTAAGGGACAGAGGCCAGCGGCACTCTGCCCTGATGCCAGCTTTTCTGCTGGTATAACCTGCAGGACATCCTGCTCTGTACAAGGGACCAAGGGAGGGCAGAGTCCGACTGCACTCTGCCCCGCTGTCAGCTCTTCTGCTGGGGTACTTGGGACATATTCCGGCTCAGTAGCCAGGGAAACGTGGGGGTCAGTGGGGGTTAACACTAATAGAATATGTGGCAATTTTAAGAGTGCTAAGTGTGTATACATTTATGATTTGGGCAATAGAATATGGCCCATTATGTGCAATAGATAATGGCATTACAAATGAAATTGTATAATTTTTTTTTTCTGTATGTTTAGCGTCTTACAATTATTTCACAAATGTCATGAAACTCATAGGTGAAAACAAATGTGTGTTAAATATCTACTATAATTTGATAAGAAATCTTGATACAATCTGATATCTCCTTCCTTTTTCTTTTTTTTTCTTCCCCTTCCCTCTCCATTATATGCTGAAATATAATCTAAAATTTAAAATAAAGAGTTTACAAAAATAAGAATTAGCTGGTCATACAAGGGTGAAACCTTGTTAACTTTTATAGGTTCACACTGTTAAATGATGTTACTCCTATATCCCACATTAGTCAGAAGGCTAGCAGTTTGTCTTACAAAAAATACAAGATTTTTCCTATAACACAATGGCATTCCCATACTGTTAGCCATATTAAATTCCAGCCTCGTAAGTCCAACGCGAAGCACGTAACGGCTGCGGGGTCAAAATTTGCCCTACTTACGTTGCTATAAAATTTGAAAGCCCTGCAAGCTACGAGCGAGAGAGGCTATCTCGTAAACCAGTTTGCGGCCGTCGGGGAGGCGTGCTCAAACGCAAACAATTAATCAAATACGTAGTTATGGGTTCAGATGGAGCCAAAGTACATAGAGATCGTTAGTGTTACGTCATTGAAAAAGGGGAGGGTAGATTTCAAAAGTCCTACATGCTTCAATTCCAGTTTGCGATTGGCCCCGAAGTCCAGATATAATGCAATATTAATAAAGCAGTAAATATGATATTTTTATTACATGTGAGTTACAGTGTATGTCGTAACACATTGATTGCAGGGATCGATATTACACCAAATATGAACATGAAATAAAGTATTTTTCTGGGCAGATTTGTGGGCTTGAGAATGTTGTGCTATTAATTCTAAGACCTAACATAATTTTCCCTTATAATGTACATTAGTGAGTTTTTATTTGTGTACGAAGTGCTACGTGTTGATCTTTACCCCTTGTGGGTGCTCTCGAGCACACGTAGGCCTTTGGGCTCCGTTTGCGTGTTACGTGCTTGCTCGCGAGTGACCACGTTGCAATTTAATAGCTGAATTGTACAAGTAGCGGTTACGGGCATTTCAGATCAAAGGATTTACGTGCGCGAAGTTTAACATTGCTCAGAACGTAGCCATTTTTCAACCACCCTGCTTGTTACCACGCAAGCAATGTTACGGGGCCTTAACACATAAATCTAGAGTTACGGGCTACATTTTAACACGTATCGCCAATTTAATAGGACTGTGTGTTTAATCCTTTGCTTAATTCTGGCCAAAAAAGCATGCTCAGAAGTAGAGGCTGTTGCCATTAAAGCCCAAGCCCTACTGATGGCAATTAGCATGCCTGCATGCATGCATAATGTATTTTTCACTGATGAAACATGGCGGCTCAGCTTGTCATCTGGATCACCTACCAGGGGGGTGGGGGAGGGTAATCAGGTAGCCATCTTTGCATCAAGATAACTTTTACATTTCTTTTTCTTAAAAAGTCTAGATTTACTGTTTTAGCAACTTTTTGCTGTCTTTTGACTTACACTTCAATCTAAATCATATAAAAACAAAACATATAATGCTCAAGTCATTAGGTTGCACATAACCAAGGATAAAACGTTGAATGAATTTTGAGTTGTATCTTATAAAATATAGAAAAAAAATAAACATTCTGTTAACCTTCAAACTACAGAGCAGTGATTCACAACTCTCTCCACAAGGCTCACCAGACAGAACATGATTTAGGTTTCACACTGTGTGAATACAAATGAGACAAATACAAACTCCACAGACTGTTGATTGTTAAAAAAGAGAGTGAGAACCTTAACTATAGGGCATGACTGTGCTATAATACTTTACTAGACAACAGGTAGTGTTATTTATACTAGGGAATAGTATTAGCATGTAAACTGTTTAACTATCTAGTGTAATTTAAGGACCCAATTTGATCACCATTGAAAGAACAAAAAACTGGTAAATATTTCTTGTTTTTCCTGTATGGGCAAAAATTCAAGTGTTAGCAAAATTAAGAGTAGATATTTGACAGCTACTTTAGTTATATCGATAGCAAGGAATGCATGACCAGTGAGCATGGGCATAGGAACCCAAAAAAATCTGGGGGGTATAAAGTTTAAAGAGACAAAAAAACAGTATATGTATAAAATATAAATGATGGATCAAAGCTTTCATGGGAAAGACATACTGCTCCATAGACTGCAAATCAGGTAATGCATGATTTAGTTTAATTTTACTATTTTTAGTTTCCCCTGTTCATATAATCTAGGGGGGATTTATCTACACCATTCCCCCTAGTACCTACACCACTACCAGTGAGCACTATTGAGGATGTAGGGCCTAAGAGATGTTCTGCATGTGTCCCTTTATCCATCCTGTTGTACTGTACAGGCTTGCTTTGATGAACCGATATAATGAAAACAAAAATGTGGTCCGACATACTCATCCCATCCCAAACTTACGGACGTTGCATTTTTTAGCTATGGTGGTGGAGAACTCAACAGAATGTCATTATGCACCAAATTGCACTAAAATATTGGAAATAAAAGCAGAAGATTGAAATGTGAGTGACAAAACTTCATACTGATAATGCCCAAAGGTGATCAATACCGGTAAGAGTCTGGAAATATTTAAACATCTGACTTGTGTCACACACAGTCTTCAGCTGTTTGCCACCAATGACTTGCTGCAGTTTGGAATTATTCACATCTTGGCTAAAGGTTAAAAGTTGGTTGGACATGTTAAGCATCCACTTGCCAACTTCAGAGAACTACACAAAATACAGAAATTGCATATCAAAGAGCAAGATTCCTTAGTTCAGAATGTGGATACTTGGTGGAAGTTCATAATGCTAGTGATTTTAAAGTTTCTAAAACATTCAGAACCTATTCTAGCTATTGTTCATAGCCCAAATCAAAAGTACAATCTTGTTTTACTGATTCCAGCAGAGTTCAGGTATGTCGAAACCTCAGGTATCTGGAAACCTTACTGATATCATGCTAGGAAGACATTGATACTTTGGTAGGTGACAACTCTCAGCCCTATTAAATTTGGGCTACGTCTCAAAACGTAGCTCCTATTGTAGAAAGTAGGATCTAAGGCTATTACTACTGTACTTATATGAAAAGTGAAAGTGATTTTAGGTCTTAGAATTAATAGCACAACATTCTCAAGCCCGGAAATCGGGCCCAATAAAATACTTTATTTCATGTATATGTTTTGTGTTATATCGATCCCAGCAATCAATGTGTTAATACATATGATGGAACTCGCATGTAATAGAATATCATATTTGCGGGTTTATTAATATTTCATTATGACTGGAATGTGGGTCCGATCATAACTCTTAATTGAACCCCGTAAAGACTGACGCAATGATGATGATCTCTGTTTCCATTGGCTCCATCTAAACCGGTAACTACGGGTTTGCTTAATTGATTATCTACAAAACCACAAATCCGATGGCCGACAACTGGTATACGGGTTCGCGTCTCAAGCTCGTAACTCGCAGCCCGCTCTAATTTAATAGCACAGTAACTCAGGCAAAATTCAATCTCGCAGCCGTTGCGAGCTCCACGTTGCATTTACGGGGCTCAAATTTAATAGGGCTGTAAGTCTCCAGCTCTATTGTTTTGCCACTGATGTCTCATCTGGAATACACACTCTGATTGAATGATGATAGACCAGATGACGTGTCACGCTTCATACAAGCTTTTCTGGATGATTTAAATAGTTGCAAAGTAAATATTGTTTAGAATTGTTGGATGGAAGTAGTCACTGTGTTGTATCCTAGATTCAAAACATCTAAATTTCTTGACAAAGGAAAAGTACATTGCTATCTAGAACAAAATGATAGCATTAAGCTTTGACATGGTTTCTATTTGCAACCAATGTGGTGAGATTGAATCCAGTTCAAGAAGTGAAAATGACTCTGTTCCTTTTAAAAAAGTTGAATTTTCAACTTCATGACAGTAGTTAAGAATCAGAAGCTAAAGGATTAACTAGTAATGAAACCAATGCACTTAACATAACCAAGAAATAAATTTCTGAGATCATCATTCATGATCATGACCAATTTAGCAAGGCCGTAACTACCGATTTAGAAACAGCCAATAGTAAATGAGACCATCATTATGCCGTCAGTAAAACATGGAGGTTAAACGTTAATCAATCGCAATCCGGCAATGTACAAAATACTAAAAATGAATGACGATACTGTTCTAGTCCATGTGGGTGGCCTGATATGTATTAACTCCTTGATCACCATGTATGATATAACACGGAAATGAAATAATTTTTGTTTGCAGATTTTTGAGCTTGAGATTGTTATGCAATTAATTTTTTTACTTGATTTTTTATTTGAATTTAGGGTGATACAAACAGGTGTTTAACTCCCTTGCGAGTACTATCTGGTACCGTAATTTTCTTCTACATTTGCCATTAACGGGTGTCAAAACAATTTCGGACTTGAGGAATTGTAGCAATTGAATAGCAATTTGTGATTGTAACATTTAAGGGCTCGAAAGATCAAAGGCTTAGATGCGTTAAAGCTACGATTATGACAGCAGCAGGGATTTTCAGCCTGTAACCCGCAAATCGTTTGCTGGTAGCTAAAAGAGGACAATTGAATAGCAAATTATTTTACGGGCTACATTACGGGCTCTAGTAACTAACATTTTCTTAATTTAACGGAGGCCTTAGTCAGTTTAACCTGTAAAGATAACTAATTAATAACTAAAATTATAATAACTATAGAAATCAACAGATTTGTTGTTGTACAGGGAGTGCAGAATTATTAGGCAAATGAGTATTTTGACCACATCATCCTCTTTATGCATGTTGTCTTACTCCAAGCTGTATAGGCTCGAAAGCCTACTACCAATTAAGCATATTAGGTGATGTGCATCTCTGTAATGAGAAGGGGTGTGGTCTAATGACATCAACACCCTATATCAGGTGTGCATAATTATTAGGCAACTTCCTTTCCTTTGGCAAAATGGGTCAAAAGAAGGACTTGACAGGCTCAGAAAAGTCAAAAATAACATGGTTGTTGTTCAATAATAAAATGAATCCTCAAAAATACAACTTGCCTAATAATTCTGCACTCCCTGTATTGTCATTCAATTGTGTCTGACTCTCCATGACCTCATGACCATAACATACCAGGCACATCTTTATATTATGCTGATCCACTTGGTTTTCATGGCAGAAATACTGGAGTTGATTGCCAGTTAATTTTCCAGTAGCCCATAGCAGGCAGCTCCTGGTATTCCTAGATGGTCTCCCATCCAAGTACTGACCAGGCCCAACCCTACTTGGTGTCAGAGTGGTGTGACCTCTTGGTTCCCTGACTGGAACTGAACCCAGGTCACATCAGTGAAAGCATTGAAGTCGTATTAGTGACTTTTGTGAGAGCTGTCTCAGTGTTGGGGTCGGAAGCCGGATTAGAAGGTGTCAAGAAGGGAGTTGGAGGAGATAAACTGGGTAAGGTGATTGTAGACAAGTAGTTTGGAAGCCACTCAAGCAGTTTGGAAGGGCGGAAGTTAGTTGAGGAATCAGTGACAGATAAGGTTTTTTTAAGAATGGGTGTAATTATAGCATGTTTTAGAGATGATGGAAACATGCCAGTGTTTAAGAAAAGGTTGAAGAGATGTGTGAGAGCAGGGGTAAGTGTGGCAGAGAGGGGAGGGATAAGCCGTGATGGAATAGGATCTAGAGGACATATAGTAAGGCAAAAGGTTCATAGTAGGCTGGATACTTCATCCTCTGTTACAAGGTCAAAGGAATGCATAATACCTGTGGTCTTAGGGAAGGGTAAAGGTTGGGTGTTATCAGTTAGTTGAGAGGAGGGAGTTTGTGGTCCATGTTGAGAGGAGAGTTTGTTATGAATGTTTTCAATGTTAAGCTTATAATGGTTGGCAAACTCTTCAGCTGTAAGACAGGAAGGGATGGGAGGTGATGGTGGGCGGAGGAGAGTGTTGAACGAGGCAAACAAATGTTTGGGGTTAGAGGACAGTGTAGAAATTAAATATGTAAAATAGTGCTGTTTGGCAAGGTTGAGGGTAGAGAAGTAGGAGGGCAACATAAACTTGTAGTGGAGGAAATCTGCTGAAGTGCACTGTGTACTGTTAGGTAGTAGTGTCAGGTCAACTGAGAAGGGAATGTGGTTCAAGTGCTTGAAGGTTTCTGTGGGTAATGGTGACTGGGATAGAAGAAGGGTAGTGAGAGAAAGATGTAGTGAGGCTGAAGGATAGACGGTGGTGGTCAGATAGAGGTAGTGGGCAGATGGCGAGGTTAGAGGTTGTGAAGAGTTGGATGAAAATAAGGTCTAGCGAGTGTCCATCATGGTGAGTTGGGGAATCTGGCAATTGTGAGAGGCCGAGGGAAGAGATGAGTGAAAGTAGTTTAGTAGCAGTAGGGGAGATGTCAATGGCAATGTCACTAAGAACAAGAGGTAGTGTCTGAAGGAAAGAGCCAGGTTTCAGTGAGAGCCGGTAGATTGAGGGAGGTCGAAGTGAATAGGTCATGGATGAAAGTTAGTTTATTGCAGATAGATTGTACATTCCACAGTGCACAGGAGAAAGGCAAAGAGAATGGTTTGTGGCAGGAGATAGGTATTAAGTTGAGGGGGGTTTGGGTATTTCCAATCCCGGGGCAGTGCGTGGCTGACAGCAGGTGGAAATGAGTGAAGGGCCTGAATTAAGATATATATCTCCAGCTGCCAGCAGAAGGAAGAGTGAAAAGCATAGGAGATGGGAGTGGATCTTACAGAAGCATTTTTGCTTGTGAGCTGTAGGAGTTGGAGGAGATAGTGATTAGAGGAAGCAGAGGAGCTCTTGGGAGCAAAGAAAAGGAGCCGAGAGAAGGTGAAATGGTTATTTAAATGGAGACATGATGTGGGGAAAATGGGAATCTGAGAGACAGACAGGAAGTTATAAAGAAGAAGAAGGTGAGAGGAAACATTGTGACACAGTGTGTCTTTTAGAAGAGTAATCAGAAGTAATTAGCAGGTGCTGATTTTAATGGGTCTATATATTAAGAGAAAGAAGGGGTGGGTGGGAGAGGGGCAGGTAGGGAGGAGATTGGTTCCAGGTGGGAGCAGGAGAGGTACAGGGCAGTCAGAATGGGAGAGTTTTGCAAATGGTGCTGTAACAGATAATTATATAGGTGGTAGTGGGGGAGGAGAGAGGGGCAATGTGTTCTTAGAGGTTGTAGGGGCAATAAAAAACAGTGGTGGGTAAAACAAATCAAATTAGAGTGAAATTAAAACTATCTGTAAAGATATAATAACAGAGAAATTTAAAATAATATTAAATATCAATAGGAGGGAAGGTGATGACTCTGGTAGTGATGTCCTGTGATAATACCTTGTAAGGGTTTTGCAAATGGTGCTTGTTGTTGGTTCCAGGTGGGAGCAGGGGAGGTACAGGGCAGTCAGAATGTGAGAGTTTTGCAAATGGTGCTTGTTGCTGGTTCTAGGTGGGAGCAGGGGAGATACAGGGCAGTCAGAATGGAAGAGTTTTGCAAATGTTGCTTGTTGCTGGTTCCAGGTGGGAGCAGGAGAGGAACAGGGCAGTCAGAATGGGAGAGTTTTGCAAATGATGCTTGTTGCTGGTTCCAGGTGGCAGCAGGAGAGGTACAGGGCAGTCAAAATGGGAGAGTTTTGTAAATGGTGCTTGTTGCTGGTTCCAGGTGGGAGCAGGAGAGGTACAGGGCAGTCAGAATGTAAATGGTAAGTTATAATATATATATATTTATTGAGATTAAAAAAAGAGGTAATCTTCTGTGTGAAAATAAACTGCTCAGAATTTGCCATTAAATATGTGGAGTAAATACGCAGCAAAAAGGAAGACTAGGCCAACTTGTAAAAGACCACAATCAATTTTGCAATTAATTGCGAGAAAAAATGTCTGACAGTCCTAATGCATAACATAATTTAAGAAACAAAAAATATATAATTTAGATTGATAGTTATCATTCCATGGAACAGAACAGATTGGCATTCTGTAAAATAAGAATTAATTGTGAAAACGTTTTGTTTTTTTTAAACTTACCGTATATACTCGAGTATAAGCCGAGTTTTTCAGCCCTTTTTTTAAGGCTAAAAAGGGCCCCCTCGGCTTATACTCGAGTCACTCTCCCTAGTGTCTCTCTAACCCCCCCGTGTCTCTCTACCCCCTTTTGTCTCTCTAACCCCCCCGTGTGTCTCTCTAACCCCCCCGTGTCTCTCTACCCCCCTGTGTCTCTTTCCCTCCCCCCTCCTCATCCTCAACCACCTCCTCCTCATCAACCCCCTACTCGGTTTCTCCCCTCTAAATACCTCCCCCTCACTTACCTGCTTCTTCTCCGGCCTATGCTCCGTTTTGACCCTGGCGCGCATGTGACGTCACATGCACACCGCGTCATTAGCATATATCGGGTGCCTGACTATTCCTTAAAATAATCAGACACATGAATTCATATTAAAAGCAAGAAAATATAAACTATACACACAGCTAAAAATAATGGCTTCCATTCAATTCCAAGCCCGTAATTACCTTCATACTGGCCGCATGTCTGCGAGTTAGAAATTTGTTACAATTCCAGCTGTATTCAATTGTCTCAAGCCCGCAATTACAAAGCCTAAAACAGTAAACCATGAACCCATACGTAGCATTTCAGGGCATGATCATGATCAATTAAGCAAGCCCATAAGTTACAATTTAGAAAGAGCCAATAGTAAATGAGACCATCATCATGACATAAGTAAAATATGGAGTTTAAGCTACAATATAATGTTTAGAAGTCATATATGTGATCGTACTCGCAATCCGGCAATGTAGAAATAAATAAACATTAATTAAGAAACTGTGCTAGTCCTTTTTGATGGCCTGATAGGTATTACCTCCTTGATTCTCGAGATTGATACAACACAGAAATAAATCGTATAAAAATATTGCATATTGCGTGAGACTGTTGTGCAATTAATTCTAATGCCTTTCATTACTTTCCCAGTATTTTAAATTACAGTAGTGTGTGCTTATTTGCTTTTACAGTGTAGCAAAATGTAGCCAATTGAATATCAGTTACTTTTACGGGCTCCAGCAATAACAATTCGGACAATTCAATGGGGCCAATGTCTATTTAGCCTAATAAGAGAAAAAAAACAGTAGGGGTAGTGAAAATAATGAAAGCACTGCTAGTAGCACCTTCGCATCAAATGAAAAAACGTAAATACATACATAATAATGCAATCAATCCCAACAATAATCACATAACAATGGGTTAGACAGTGCTGAATTTAATACACCTGACAGTCTAGACAAACTGTTTCACCATTACCGGATTTGTCATCATTAGCCTTTGTCATCCGTGATGGCAGTTTGTGCAGGAAGGAATCATGGGGTGTATAGTTGACCTGTAGAAGGAAGTAGGAATATTCAGACACTGATCTGTAGATCTCTGCATTGAGCTGCTGCTGGCTTAAAGGTAAGTAAAGAGTTAAATCCATATTTGAAAATAGTGTTCCTATTGGTAGGTATAAGGTGCCTATGTAAGCAGCTCTGGGGTGTGGCAAATAAGAGTTATTGGTAAATAAAGTAAATCTGTGTAATGTGTGTTTCTGATATAAGCAAATTAGAAAAAGGAAAGAACAGGGAAACTTAGATATACTGTACCTTTAAACAGTCTTCAAAAAATCTGATTTTCCCAAAAAATGTTTTTTGCCCATGGCTTACACAGCTGCTAGTATTGTTATTATGGAACATACTTGACAAATAAGCCTTTTTTCTTGAACTCTTTTGGTTCTTTAACATGATGCCTCTTTATTATAGTGTAAAGCAATTTTGCAGTTTTGGAAATCTAAGCTCACAATGCGCTGCTGTTAGCTTTCAGATATCCACTGTATAAGCTCAGTGTGTTGTTGTGTGCTGGGCTGCAGAGGGCAAACGTGGGCAGCTGATGTGTAATAGCCTGTCAGTATAAAGTGTTGTGCAAGCTTCCTATCACCGACTGACAGATCTGATCTGACTAAGCTGCTCTGAGCTCAAATCCAGAGAAAGCGAGGTTACGTACCTATCACATCCGGCTTCACTGTAGAGGCAGCTGCTTATAAAATGGTGTAAAAAGATGCAATTATGATTATATACTCTGTAGTAATGTCATACAAAATGTTGTACAGATCTAATTATGTTTACAGATATATAGAATATGATCAAACATAAATAGAAGCACACTGCCATTGCAGGTAAATTAGAAACAAATTATATTTATAAAAACACTCACAAAAGATGTATAATCACTACAAGGAGTAATACCGTATATACTCGAGTATAAGCTGAGTTTTTCAGCCCTTTTTTTAAGGCTAAAAAGGGTCCCTTCGGCTTATACTCGAGTCACTCTCCCCCGTGTCTCTCTACCCCCCCCCCCTTATGTCTCTCTACCCCCCCGTGCCTCTTTCCCTCCCCCTCCTCATCCTCAACCCCCCCTCATTCTAACCCCCCCTCCCTCATACTACCCCCCCCTACCCTCATTTACCTGCTCCGGCCTCCGCTCCTTCCGGGTCTTGATGTGGTACCTGGTATATGCTAATGACGTGGCGCGCATGTGACGTCACATGCGTGCCACAATTAAGACCCGGAAGGAGCGGAGGCCGGAGCAGGTAAGTGAGGGGAGAGGGGGGTATTTAGAGGGGAAGGATGGGGGGGATTTGGGTTTAGAATGAGGGGGAGGGGTTGAGGTTGAGGAGGGAGGTTTAGGGGGGGTTGAGGTTGAGGAGGGGGTTGAGGATGGGGGGTTGGGGTTGAGGAGGGAGGTTGAGGATGGGGGGTTGAGGTTGAGGAGGGAGGTTGAGGAGGAGGTTGAGAATGAGGGGGTTGAGGATGATGGGGTTGAGGATGAGGAGGGGGGTTGAGGTTGAGGGGGTTGAGGTTGAGGAGGGGGGTTGAGGTTGAGGAGGAGGTTGAGGATGGGGGGTTGAGGAGGAGGTGTTGAGGATGAGGGGGTTGAGGAGGCAGGTTGAGGAGGGAGGATGAGGAGGGGGTTGAGGATGGGGGGTTGAGGTTGAGGAGGGAGGTTGAGGATGGGGGGTTGAGGATGGGGGGTTGTTGAGGATGAGGAGGGGGTTGAGGATGAGGAGGGGGTTGAGGAGGGGGTTGAGGTTGAGGAGGGGGTTGAGGATGGGGGGTTGAGGAGGAGGGGGTCGAGGATGAGGGGGGTTGAGGAGGGAGGTTGAGGAGGGGGTTGAGGATGAGGAGGGGGGTTGAGGATGACGAGGGGGGTTGAGGTTGAGGAGGGGGTTGAGGAGGAGGGGGTTGAGAATGAGGGGATTGAGGAGGGAGGTTGAGGATGAGGAGGGATGATGAGAAGGGAGGTTGAGGATGGAGGTTGAGAATGAGGAGGGGGGGAAGAGACACAGGGAAGGGAGAGGGGGGAAGAGACACAGGGAAGGGAGAGGGGAGAAGAGACATGGGAGAGAGAGAAGGACACAGAAGGCACAAAAGGGAGGGACACAGGGGCAGCACATTTCCCACCCTCGGCTTATACTCGAGTCACTCATTTTACCCAGTATTTTGTGGTAAAATAGGTGCCTCGGCTTATACTCGGGTCGGCTTATACTCGAGTATATACGGTACTTTAATGGTGTTTAAAGGGATATGTAATATATATATATGCATGTATTTACAAGCTCTGTTTTACTGCCTAAAATCAAATCAACAAATAGTCCCTGTATGGACCATGCCTCATAAAACATTCAGCTGAAACGTGGTTCCTCATAGGCTAGGACACTGCATTGCACATCCAGTCCTACAAAATCTATATCTGCATATGCTGCACTGGGCAGACCCATACAGGGACTGTTTGTCAGATATTATGCAGTAAAAAACCGAGATTTTAATTGCTTCTTAAAAAAAAAAAAGTACATTAAAGTAAAAAAATACAAAGAAATAGTACATACCTAGTAAGATCCATAAACCTTCCATGTCACTTTAATGGCAAATGACCCACATTACATGTGTAATTATCACTATTCCAAGGCCAAGAAGGACACTGTTCCTGTATGTTTAGATTTAGGTACTAGAGATGTTCCATCTTTTAGCTTTACACAACTATACTTATATGTGATACATCATTGCGCAAACTGATGTTGTTTCTGCTGGAATGTGTCCCTTGTTATGGCAAGATGTCTATATATCTGCAACAAGTATAAACTAATCCAAAATATGACACATTTTAAACATTTTCAGTGGCATGTTCATTGACCATGGACTGGAATGAGGAGTTGGAGAGATCCAATGTCTTTTGATTCATATATTTGCACATATGATTACATTGGCCACAATCTTAGCAGCCTTATTAAATTGCGATTCGGTAAATTTAAAAGGGCTCTATTTAAGCACACAGCATATTTTTTACAGAAGTTTTTAGTTAGTGAAGACCTTGCTTTTGAATAGAAATTCACTAACTAAAAACTTCTGAAAAAAAAATATGCTGTGTGCTTAAATAGAGCCCTTTTAAATTTACTGAATCGCAATTTAATAAGGCCGTAGATGTTTATGAATAAGCATTCAGGGCTCGGAGAGATGATGTCAATATTGATACCACTAATGTATAAGAGGGACTTTTCAAAAGTTTGTGGTCTGTCTATGAAGGGGTAGGGTTACAGTGTTGGAAATGTATGTACATTACATATAAGTATTTACATAACTATCCACCAAGTTTGATGCAGTTTCATCTGTATATGTTTTTGTTACAGGTTTTGAAGTGATGGTGCAGGCATCTAATTTTTTGGTAAAAGGCTCCTGGATAAGAAAATGGCAACTGCATTTAAACAATGGAGAGAGGGCCTGGAAGACAATCCACATAGTGGAATACCTACCACATTCCCCACCTTATTGAAAGTGTGAACTTGTTATCAGCTTGTACAACGTGGGGATGAATGAGTCACAATTCAGTAAATCTCCAATGTTAATCTCTCATGTTCACCACATTATCATGGAGTTTCTAGCTATCTGATAGGTGTTAACATGATGGGTGCCAAAGCTGCTTCTCATGGATCAGAAACGTATGCGAGAGATGACATGTCCAGTGAAAGTTTGCATAGTTTTAAAGCAAATTTCCTAGCAATATCCATGACAATGAGATGTTGTTGTTCCACCATCTCCTGCTGGCAAATTAAAACACCTGTTCTTTTGGTGCTGCTAGTTGCTTGAATACAAAGAACATTGTCTTCATAAAATAACGTTTTCTTGAACTGCAGTGGTCCACTAACTTATTGCCTAACTTCAAAAACACCTGGCTGGCACTCAAATTTCCGCAGGGGTCAAATCAAATTATCGTATGCAATCCTTGGATTCCTGCAATCTTCCTGCTTTGACCAGTACAGAGTTGGAGACTCTGAACTCTAAAATTAGCCAAGAGGAAATAAATAAATGTATTCAAGGTATGAAAATAGGCAAGGCTCCGGGCGCTGATGCTTCTCCAATATGTACTATACAAAAATTCAACAACTAACCCCCCATTTAGCTAAACTGTATAACTCCATACTTGAAAGGCAACAAATTCCCCCAGAAATGAACCTTGCAGAAATAGTCCTATTTCCAAAAAAAGAAAGAGACCCAGTGGACAGGAACAATTATAGGCCCATATCTTTACTAAATGGGGATATTAAACTTTTGGCCAAGATCATGGCTGACCGCATCACAAATTTTCTATAAAGGTTAATACACAAAGACCAAGTGGGATTCATTCCCCATAGACAGGCCAGAGATAATATTAGAAAGGTTATAAATATATTATTCACCAGGCCAAAAGCTCTAAAATTCCAATGTGCATACTGGCCCTTGATGTCAAGAAGACATTTGATTCACTGTAGTGGCCCTATCTCTGAGCAGTCCTAGGCAAATTCAGATTTAGCAGTCAATTCAACCCTTGGCCCACATAAAACTCCAGGGTCCAAAAATGTCAACAATAAATATATGCAGGGGCACAAGGCAAGGATTCCCTCTCCCCCCAGCTCTTTGCTATGGCAATAGAGCCACTGGCCCAGGTAATTAGAGCAGACACTGAAATCACAGGGTTAGTCATAGGTCATCACCATTTTAAAATTAGCCTCTTCACATTCGATATACTGTGCAGAAACACCTATTTAAAAATTGTATAATGTTTATTCCTTGGGTCTCATTTTTTATACATTTATTCCATGCAATAAAACTATGGTGCATTAACATAGGCCAGCTCTGAACCAATCAGCAAGTGGTTTGGTGAGTGCTAATTGGTGGGAAGTATAGGAGCAGAGAAGGGGTTACATGGATTCTGGCAGGGTCAGTGGTGCCAGGATATCTACTTTCTTTTGTTGTTTTGATGTTGTTGCCACATAACCTTAGTGATATTTTAACGTTTCTGTATGTCCATAAATTGATATTGGTTAGAGGACCATTGTAGTCATGAGCATGAATATAAAGTCATTTTAGAGAAAGGCAACATTGTTGAAGTCTCTGTTAATGTATAGAAGCATATATCCACCTTTGTTTCATCCTTTCCAGAGAGCTGGAGCATGATATATAGAAAGAGGAGTATGGGAGGAGGAAAGAGGGAGAGGTGAGGAGGGTTTGTTGGTCAATTTGATCTCACTAACCACTTGCCCTGCACATGCTTAAAGGAAAATCTTGCATTATTAGATGCAAGCCTCCCTCTCCAGAGATGTAATCATCCCTCTCAACCACACAGTATCACCAAAGCATTAAAGGTATACATGTTTCCTGGGTTTACTAACAAACAGCCTCTGATTAGTAGAAAAATATGTATTCTATTGAAAAGTTGAATGAACTTACATATTTATATGTTGGATACTGCTATCTGGATTTGCACACCCCTAGGAAGCTTACATAGCATGTACCCTGCTGCACAGCATCTTGGTACAGTTTGTGACCTCTAAAGGAAATTATGCCAGTCACATGGTTGGTAGGCTCACAGCTTAAACTCCCCACAAAGAGGCAACCAGGATGAAAAAAAAACAGTTGCAGTCAATAAAGGGAAACAGACAACCTGCAGGGTTGTAATCTAGTGTGAATGTGCTGCGCAGATAGACTCTTATATGAAAATACATAGTACATGCTAACATATTCCAGACTACATATCCCAGGCTGCTTTGCAGCACAGAGAGCAACCCAGGATCGTGATACAAAATGTTTCAGCCTCTGCTTCCTCCTTATTGGCCAAAACCAATTTTTCAAATCATATGCTAATTTAGCATGGGTTTGGAGAGGGTGTTAACACTGATTTTCAACTGACAGAAATTCAAGACATTTTTCTAACTTCAAGGTAAGTGTTTCAATGTTTATTTTGGTATTTTTTCATGAAAAAAAATGTTTCATACACTACTGATTCTACTCTATCAGATGCATTCATAACCCAGCAAACTTACATATCCCTTTAAGGATGGTGCTGTAGAGGCATTAACATAGGTTTTTTCTAATTACAACTATCTTTTTGACTTTTTCCTGCATAACCCTGCCCTTAATTATATATATATATATATAACATATTATATATTAAATAACTGTAATTGAGTAACTGAGTAAATGAGCTTGAAAGTTGGGTATTGTAAGCAAAGAATATAATAGACTACCCTCTAATTAGTCTTATTTAAGGTCATTTACTAACTCTCAAAGTAGAGTTGATAAGGAAGAGGAGCATGGTCAATTGGCATATGTATAATGACACAAACTGTAACAATTAACTGTTCTGTTACTGTTATCATGTATGCAATTTGGCACTCACTTTTTATCACCCCCTAGATCATGAGAGTCAGAAAGATGTATCACTTATTTAGATGATTTATTCTTCACGTACCCAACGTTCAAGCTGAATTATTTAACACTGCTAATATTAAAAGAAATCACTTGCATCTATAATTATATTTAGTTTTTGTACACTTTTCATTTCTGCAATAAATGCAACCTTTGTTGTGTGATTTTAAATTCATGGTACAAAAATTGCGGTTCTGCGAATCTTCTTGGTGAACCAGAGTAATCTTCATGAATCTTCCAACATTAATTTACCACAAGGTGGAGACAGAGCGCTCACTAAATATTTTATAACATGCATATTGTACACTACCAGGCTATATAGGGAGTGGGTTGTGGAGACCTGACAGATTCCTACTACTAAACTATTATTAGTATTATTATGAATAACATCATTTATTTACCAGTAAACAGTACAATCAGTTATGGCAATGAATACACCCCAAGACAATAATGGGGTAAGTATTCTAAATCAAAACAACAGAACCATGACAATTGATAAAGGCGCTTTAATCCTTCCATGAATAGAGTTCAGTTACCCTCTGATCTGTTTATTGTAGCACACATGTAGAACTAGGTCTACTTGGCCGCACACCGCTCCCCATCCGGATATTGGTGCATGCCAGTAAAAAAAATAGCATTTATACTGAAGCTCCAAGAGGTGACAGTATGGAGCAGTTCATCATGCTGGGGATGTGTATCGGGGAAGAAGGTAATAGAGCAAGAGGCTGCAAAGTGACAGGGGGATGAGTTCTGTGATGGGGAAAGAAAGGAGATAGGGATGGGGGCTATGAGAGGTGGGTGCTGAGTGGGGTTGGGTAGTGTGTGTGGGAGGATGTTGAGGGGGACTGTGTGCTACGTAGAGATAGTATATATATTATTAAATGTGCATGTATACATATATATATATATATATATTTCTGTAGTGTAGTGCCCCCAGTCCCCTGGCCCCCTCGGCCTCTTCAGTCCCGAACCTGTATAGCATGTCAACAGAAAGTGGAGTGTGTGTTTCCTTGAAATGTGCTGCAGGCAGAGTAGCATCGCGTGGGCAGGAGGTAAGGGAAAGGGTAAATCTATGAAAAGGGGTCTTGGGGCGGAACAACAATGGAAAGAGTATCGGGGAGTGGAGCAAACATGGGGTCTAAGGGAGGGAGCGCAAATACATTTTTACAACCACCCTCAGTGACGCCCACATTTTTTTTGCTCCGGGGCCCTCCATTCTCTAGCTCCCTCACTGCCTAAAAGGTCATGTAACTTGTGGTTCATATCATATCATACCTCCAAGATTGAACTTGCCACAATGGAGGAGTCTTGTTTGCTTCAACAACTAAGAAAGGCCATGCATCATCAAATATCAATCTGTAAATCCCTCTGTGTCCTGACCAGATGAGATGAGGTTTCCTGTCTTGCATTAATTGGTTTGGACCGAAGTAAACCTTGGATTATTATTTTTTTAACTTTGACTGGAAGCTCAAGATGGGACTGCTTTGTATTGGCTGCTTTTGCACTTCTGTTTAATGTATTTAGTCTCCACATTTTGGCTGATTTTTCAGTCGTCTGCTTTTTTTCAGACCAGTGTGAATGTGATATTAACTTTTTGGTTCTCTGTGACTTCTGGGATATTTACATTTTTAAATGAATGTATCTATTCCAATTTTGTATCCCTAATTTTGTGTGGTAACAGTGGGACTTTTATTATGGTATACGTATACATACTGGTACAAAATTAGCTGACTGAGAACCAATATTTTAAATGGGGCTTACAACGAAAGTGGAGTTAATAGAGATGTCATTTTTCTGGGTCCATTTTACGTCCTGAAATTCACATATATAGATACATCATGTGACAAGTTACCAGTCACTTTAAGCTTTTTCCTGTTTTTTCTGCACATTGATGGAGGAACACAATACAAAGGCTGTAATACTTTTCAGTATTTTACTAAAATATAACCACTGATACAATATTAATAAATCCAAACAAATTAAAGAAAATAATAGGCTTAGTTTCAACTGAAGCACTACCTTAACTGATAAACAGTTCCATTACTATCCAGCACTCATCCAGCTAAACCTGGGTGGATCAAAAACAAACCGGTAAATAGTTTGTTAATCATCACTGGTCTGTATTCTTCAGATTTCAGATGTCTCCACTTTGTTACAAATGATCATAAGCTGAAACTGTAGTCTTTCTATCTGTCTTTCTCCAGCTCAGACAAATTGCACCCACTTCTCTCTATGTTTTCCTCCAGCTTCAGACAAACTGCACACACTTCTCTGTGTTTGGGTCTTTCTGCAGCTCAGAAAACTGCAAACACTCCAGCCTCACCCAGTCACAATGAGTAGTCTTAAATCATGTCTCCCCAGGTGTAGCTAATCCACTGATCAGGCAATGTAACTGGGGAAAATTAGCTTTTAAAAATCTGGGGCTCACATAAACCCCTTGTATAACTTAATAATTTTATAAACAAATGTCAGCTGAAGTATTGAAAATTCTACACTTTCAGAGAAGGAAAGGTTCATGTTCAGTAAGTGGATTACCAAGTTCTTGAAAATATACTATATGTGTTTTGGAACAGTGAAGTTGTTCACATTTGTATATACAACTAACCGTTATATGGACAGAACAAAAGACGACACAGAATTTCACAGTATTTTCCATTTTGCAGGGGCAAATCTGATTGACTGCTCCCCCCACCATCTATAATAAAAGTCTACATTGGTTTCCATATCCACTAAATTCCCACATCAATGGCCAGTTCAATGACTACCTCAGAACTGTACAGTAAACTTACTCCTACTAACTTTGACTTAGTTACAATGGATGAATAATCAATCAGTCATTCACATTTTTATCAACCAGAACCCCATTGATTAATTCCAAGAGCGAATGTATGGGGAAATTTCTGATGCATCCCTCAATTGGCTCCTCTACACCAGGACCATAGGGTAGGTGCAAGGGATTCAACAGCAGAAATGTGTTTGAATAGCTGGATAGAACAACCAGGTGGAAGCTACCTCCCCCCCCCCCCCCCCTCGCCCTGCTCTCACCCCTTTCTCTACTTACAGATACACAATAACACACCCTCAGGCTTAAATCGGGGAGGAGCTGATGAAACCAGGCAAGTTGGAACATTCTACAAATAAATCATTTTCAGAATGTATGATATTATGCTCATAGCTTACATAGTTACTAATGTTATCAGTTTGTTACATATTTCACAAATATGTGAAGTTTTTTCTTTAACTTTAGTAATCCTTTTTGCCAGCACACTGCTGACCTGTAGCATAAAATTTAAAGACAACATATTATGTAAAAGATATACACTCTCTGAGCAATAGCTATTCAGACAGAACAGGATTCTGGTAGATTGTCATATTCGCGCAGAGCATCACAAATTCTTAGCCAGAGAACTCTGGTCTCGACAAATCCCTCATAACTCTTAAATCTCTATTCTGAGTCTTTTTATAGCCACCCAATAGGGAAAGTCTTGCAGAGTTAGCTGGCTGCTCCATGACCTCATCCCAATGCATGGGACATACTGCAGTTTAGTGACTATGGTGCCAGGATACCAACCTAGTGGAATATTTCAGCATTGGATTCATAATGTTCAAATAAATTAGTTGTACAATCACAACTGTTGTTTTGATGCTGATATAGAACTTATGGTTGCGCATTCAGAGGGACAGAACATGAGCGTAATCATTCTGAGCTTCTTAATATTATCAGCTTATGGGATATAGGTCAGGTGGGTGGTTTTAATCACCAGAGACACTTTCGCACAAGGAGAGAAAGAGATATCTGCAATGCTTTTAAATGTAAACCAGTGGAGACGTAATAAGAAGCAGAGGGTGTCCAGTCTGACATTTCAGTACTCTAACGGTCTATATCAAATTATAGGGTGTTAAACACTGTATAACTGTATATAGATGTATATATATATATATATTTTTTTTTAAATTATTATAAATATTTATATATACTATATATCAACTCACACACAGCTTTTGAGAGGGAACTTTCAATAGAAGTGAACAGAGCTGGTATCTGAATCCAGAGTTCTTCTCACTACTCTCAAGTTTTTAATCCTTTTAGAAACAAGAATATTGAACATTGAATGTGATGGTTAAAACTTAAATCTGCAATACTTTATCTTAAACTGTGTAAATTAATAGCACACTATTAATTCAAGATGTCCAAAATAGAATACTATAAACTGACTTAAATTTTAATTTACACAGCTCTTTCCCAGTTGACAGATGAACAAAAGCTAGAAAAGACCTCATAGCCATTAATGGAGCCATCCTTCAAAGTGATTCTGGATTGTGCACATCTTTACATGTATGGGGGGGGGCTAGGGGCACATCAAGCTGATTCCCCCACATCAGTCAAATTCAGTGTATAAGTTGCAGTAAATACAAAGCTATACATTTTTGACTTTCTAAAAAATGAAGATTATAATATTTATTATTATTATTTCTTCAAAGGTGCAAATTTGAATTATGGGACTACATCTTATAAAAGGATGCTCCCCAGAATAACTCAGGTACCCGTGACTGACAAAGGGTTATTTCATGAAACATCATAAAAAAAATTGATACCATTTTTATTTTTAAATGGAAATGGATATAACGTGGGGATGAAATAGTTTAATGAATTCCCTTTAGATTGTAAATTTGAGAGTTTTAATCTTCTATGGTACTTTGCAAAACAAGCTCTAAGGGCCCTATTTAATTGTCCAAATCGCAATTACTTGAGCCCGTAATAGAGTCTGTAAATGTTAATGATATTTAATTGGCTTCTTTTAGCTACTTGCATTCCATTCGCGAGTCAAAAACGTAACTCCATCCAATCTCCTCCTTTGATGTTTCAAGCCCACATATGTTACCAGTCCTAAAGATGCAAAATCCATATTCAATTACAAATGTTCATGTAGCCCGCAATTGCCTTCTAACCTGTGAATGTCAAATGTATAAAAAAATTCTATGAGTACTAAATAGGACTCGCAAATGGGTTAAACACCTGTTCGTAACACTGCAAAAGCAAATAAACACACACTAATGTACTTAAAAATACTGGGAAAGCAATGAAAGGCATTAGAATTAATTGCACAACAGTCTCAAGCCCGCAAATCTGCAATAAAATACGAGCCGCGGGACATATAAAATAAAAAATGCGGACTTACACAAAAAAAAATACAATCCGCGGGACAACCCGAGCACAGCGGCAAACATTAGAAATCACAAAAATACAGACAAAAAATAAATAAAAACCTTACCCACAGCAAGGGGGGACACCCAGGACCTCTGCAACACAGCTTAAACCTTGATTTCAGTCAAACTTACAAAGTTTAGCCACTCGAAAATCCCCTAAGCGAGAGAAAAAATGGCAGATGAAAAATATGAAAACAATGCTCCACGACCCCTAAACACGCAAAATACCACAAACCAAATACGGCTTTTCCAAAAACCTGTGCGACCTACAACGTACACCATTAGCAAGGTCGCTAACTCATACAAACCCGCCTAACACATACACATTCGCCGCCATTTCACAACACTAACTTACAGAATGCAGAAGTACACAGCTACACTAACGGCTTCCCCTCGAGCATGCAGCCTATTTACACTACACCCTGCAAACATTGCTGACACTTACACCTCAGCTCAACAACCCTGCAAATCTACATTGTATGCTGCAGGAACATCAAAACAGATTGTTAGCTCTTCAGCACATTCCTTGCTGCATATATTAATTACAAACAGGTAAAGTATATTCATTTATGATTTCATTAATTAATTAATTAGCATTAAAAAAAATTGAGACATAAAAAAAATTAACACCACACTAGCGCAAACAACCACAAACACATTCACCTCATAGGACACAGACTACACCAGGGGAGAGCCTTGCAATAAGCTACAAAACGAGATGACTGCGGACCTTACAATAAGCGCAAAAGCACCTATTATAACAAAAAAAAAAAAACAACCCAGAGGCTCGCAATAAGCACCGAAGGCGCTCATTGTGAGCCACGCAATGAGCGCCAAAGGCGCTCAGCGACAGCCTCGCAATAAGCGCACAAGGATCTCACACCACCAAAACACTTACTCTCTGTGGCAAACAGCATTACCTGCCTTATAATTTTATTGCCGTCATTTTTTGACGGGCAAGTCGCTAGTTAATACATATCATGGAACCTGCATGTACTAGAACAGTTGCTTTATAGATTTTTATTGATTTCTACATTTCTGGATTGCAAGTCCGATTGCACATTATACTTCTTAACACAAATTGTTTGTAGTTTAAACCATGTTTTACTGACATCATGATGACGGTCTCATTTACTATTATCTCTGTCTAAATTGTAACTTACAGGCTTGCCTAATTGATCATGATCATGCCCTGAGATGCTACATAAGGGTTCATGGTTCGCATGTGGGGGCTGTGAGCCTGTAATTGCGGGCTTGAGTCAATTTAATACATCTATATATGTAAAAAATGAGTAACCAAAATGTTGGGTTACATGTAATTATGGGCTTGGAATTAAATAGGGGCCCATGTCAGCACTTTAAAAATAAAGGATAATAATACTAATAATTATCCTCACTTGCTATTACTTTTTGTGAAACATATTTATTAAATGAAATCAAACTATATTCTACCTTGATAAATAGAAAACATCGGAAGTAGTTATATGTTTTCTGTTATTTCTGCATAACCCCACTTTTTACCTCATTTGAGAAATATCTCAATGCTATCTACCCTCTTTAGCTCTACAGAATATGTTGGCGCTTTACAAATGAAGGTTAATAATAATAATAATAATAATAATAATAATAATAGTATTATAAATGAAGGTTAATAATAATTATAATAATATTAATAATAATAATAATAGTTACCACTGATCTCACAAGTTCTCTGCAGTTTCAGCACCAAGGCCAGCTCCTCGTATTGAGTGACAGAATGGTCAGATTTTACCTGTAATTATAAGTATTATTGTTATTATTATTATTATTATTGTAATTATCATAATTACGCTAACATATTCCATAGTGCTATACAGGGGTTAAGTACGAAGAAAAATATGATATTAAACACATATCAAAGAATAGATGGCCATGTCTTTGAGCTAAAAATCTTACGAGCCTACGCACAAGATTATCTCAATATACCACATAATACAATGATCTTTATTTAGAATAAAAATTTAATATTTTATAAATATAATACCACATTAGATGAACAAGCAAAAGTTATGTAGAGTACTGAAATGTGTGCTATAATAATCATAATAAAATACTGTGTAGAAATTGTACATTATGAAACTTGAGCGTTTTGATTTTCCAATTACTTTAGTAAATGCCATTGATAAATGCTGACTACTGCATTGTCAGGCTCTTTTAATTGCTTTCTGCTTCTTGTTTATAAGAGACACACCAACTGGGCTAATTGAATATTATAGATTGTATCCCTTGGTACTCATTACATCTGCTTAGATAATCTTGTTGTTTTGTAAAGGTAGAAAAAGTTATTAAAGCTCAACTTGTTCCATCAAAATTGCAATGTTAACAAAAATGTTAGGATTGCTTATTAGACACCGATAGCTTGCCTGGAAGAAAATATATACTTGGTGATAGGGTTAACTCATTCAGTCTTATAAAACTCCATTATTAACCAAATAACCTGAAGTGTTTATAACAATATTTCTTCCAATCTCCTACTACTTGGATAGATGGAGTATCAACTCCAACCCAGTCGCCATATAACCTGTTCTCATATTCACAAATACACTTTTGGAGGATACTTAATTATGGTGATAATATGCAAAATGTTTTTTAAAAATAAAATAAATAAATTCAGTCTTTAATGCTTAGCTATTGCATTCAACTTTAATGGCAGCAGGCATCTTGTGTTTGTTCTTGGGAGGACTGGGAGGAACTGTGCATTATGATATGATCTCTATTCAGTTGTGAGGAGAGGTTTAACCTGAAAATATCCCCTTGAAAATAGAAGAGTAAGCCCCAGTAGGATAATCCTTCCACAAAGTCATTTAAATGTGAAGTTTTTTCCAAGTCTACAGACTAATTAGACATTGAAAGTTATTGAAAGACTTGAAATTTGTAATATATAGGACACAAGTGTAAATTAAACTACACTACAGGTGTTAAAAATCAAAGAGTGAAAGAACATTACATTTAGGACACAAGAGATAAGATGAAGGAACGGTAATAAGTTATAGAGAAAATGTTAGGCGTGTGTAGGTAGGGAACGGGAGGGGAGGTCTGTCAGTCTGTTTATTGCTATCACATATATAGTTGTGAGCATATGAGTCGTTGCTCACGCTTACGAGGGCTGCGGGCGAGGGCCTCAGTTGCTGGCATGGAGCGCCAAAGGCGCTCCTTGCCAGCAACTGCGACCCTCGCAAAATTTACGTTCAAACGCAAACAACCACACAACAACCGCGACCACGCAAACAACACGACACACCAACTACGACCCTTGCAAACTTTACCTCGCAACGCAAACAACATACGAGACACGTTACCACACATTACGACCTTGCAACAATCGGACGCAACTCGCGAACATTACAAAATTCAAAACACAATCAATACACACACCACATACATAAAAAGCTTACCTACAGCAAGAGGAAGCATCCAGGACCTCAATAAAACAACTTACACCTTCATTTAACTCAAAATAAAAGAGTCTAGACACTAAAAAATTCGCTAAGCGAGAGAAAAAATGGCCACCGAACAAAACGAAAACGAGGCTACAGCACTCTAAACACGCAAAACACCACAAGAAACTCGTAAAACACCACAAAGGACCTACGGATATTCCGCTACAGACGCATACCACACATTAAACGCCATTTTACGCCAATGCTGAAGTACACGACTACGCTAACGGTTTGGTCTCGCGCACGCACACTATTACACTGCACACATTTATCACGCTTACACAGCAGCTCCACACCACTAATGCTGCAGCAACCTCAAAACAGATTGCCAGTGGAAACCCCAATGTAGATGACTCAATTATATTTGATGTTTAATTTTGATACAAGTTATTTTTGTCAAGTAATTCTGTCTGTTACTTTCTCGGAAGGTTGTATCCATTATTTATTTATTGTGAAAGTTATCACAAATGAAATAGAAATTTGAGTCTATTATTATTATTGAGGACAGTAATATAACTAGTTTGTTTCTATACCTTAAGTTCAATCATTGATATTCAAGGAATAAAGTAATCATGTCAAGCCAATCACAGAAAAGCTTCCTTTGTTTCCTTGACTAAGGACATCTGGCATGTGTCCTAGTTACTCTATTTTGTAAGCTTTCTCAGCAGGAAAGGGGTTAAGTAAACTTTATCTTTTTATCTGCCTAAGGAGAAAAGCAATCATCCCTAGCCAAGATCACTCAAAAGATGCAACAGGAGCTTATTTTTGTGGATTAATACATCTGTCACGCTTTAACATACATTGACTTCAAATAGTGTAATCATTCATAAGAGCACGCAAAAAAATATACAAAACACACAATTAATAATTAATTGATCTTATGTAGATATAGAAAATAAGTTCTTCAACCAAATTGAATTGGCTTACAGCCTTATTTAAAAATGAATAGAGATGGATTGGTTAATAAAGAATTTAAACTGTAATGAATATGAAGACTATCCCCCTTGTTATCACCATAGGAGCCTGGTCCTAGTAAATGAATGTTAAAAAAAAGAAATAACATGCGCATATATATATGCAATTTTTATTTATTTATTGTGGGAGCCCCTTTTAGTTGAACATGCAACATTTGCAATTTCGCACCATATGGCCCATGATAAATCCATCAAAGGAAGATTTCCGTGGTGCCCCCTTCCCTTGATGCCCTAAGCATATGCTTATTTCACCTAATGGTTAATCCAGCCTTGATATTAATGAATGAATATTGGTTATATTATTTTATTTAAATACAAAATATACTGCTAACATAGGTTTTAATCACTCAATTATTATTATTATTATTATTATTATTATCTTTTATTTGTAGGGTGAGCTTGGGCTATCGCACCAGTGATCCTAGTGATTTCCCCCAATGGCACATGAAAAACTTAACTGCATCCGTTCAGGAGATTTAGATATTGTCCTATAAACATCTAAAAGCAATATCAGATCTATCATAAAAAAAAATCAAATATTGTTAGGAGGAAGATAAAGCAATACCAGACACTGCTCTTGAATTTTAGATAACCAGTTATTCCTGCAAACAAAAAAAAACAAAATCACAAAATAGAGTCCTTTCTATTCTTTAAAAAAATGTAATTGAAATGAATGAATTAAAGATTTACAATCTGGTACATTATTCTCTATGTGTCAGGAACACAAATACACACGTATATATATATATATATATATATATATATATATATATACTGTATATACTAGCAAGAAAGAATGCCAAGGTGTTGAATATAAGTCCTACCCACTAACTTCCTGTTTCTATGCATGAACGTTGCCAGCTAATCAATTTCTTTCACATCTAGGACTCAACTCTACTCCATAGAAACAGGATGTTAGTGGGTAAAGCTTAATCAGTGGGGCCAATTACAGTAAAATTATTTATGCAGATTAGTTGTATCATCGAGGTAGTTGGATGTTTTCTTGACTAGGGGGTTCAAAATGTAAAAGCATGACCATGTCATAGGTAACGCAGCTCATATATTTTAAGTTTATATACAACTGCTTCACATTTGATCGGGAATACTACCTATGAATTATAGGGATGACTATGGGTACATAAATGTGCCAGAATATGCCAATCTATTATAATGTCAAAATGTGTTATACTTGTCATACCAAGCCCCATGTCTATCTTTGCTACATAGATGAATTCTTAGCACCTGGACTACCAGTGAAAATAAAATCTTAGAATCCACCACAAATACAAATAATTCACCCTACTATTACACTAAAACTCAGCTATTCCCACACTACAATCCACAGGTACATAAAGAACCCTATTGTGTACAGTGAATCCATTAGATCGAACTGTATATGTTCTAAGCCCAGGGATTGGGATGATACAACATTCACCTGGAATTTCTACCTAAATATCCAAAGAACTTCAAGCAACTAAAAAGAGTATTTCCAGATTCTCCTCTTTTGTCATATAAATACCTCCTAATAATTAGTAGCCTACAGCCTCATCAATTTCAGTCCAGTCAGCTTTCAAGATTTCATTCGAGAACTTGCTTTGAGGTAAGATCTATAACCTTGTTCCCTGGTGGTCTAGTGGTTAGGATTGTGTGATTTCACCGCTGCAACCTAGGTTCAATTACAGTCAGGAACCAAGAGGTCACACCACCTTGTAGCCGAGTAGGGTTGGGCCTGGTCAGGGCTTGTATGGGAGACTACCTTGGAATAACTTGAAAGCTGTATGCTTTGGCCCACTGGAGAAGGATCTGGCAACCCACTCCAGCATCTCTGCCATGAATATCAAGTGGATCAGCATGGTGTGTTGTGGTCCATGGGGTCACAGAGAGTCTGACACAACTGAACTATGCAAAAACTATGACCTTGAAAGGTTGCAATCTCATCTTACTCGGTTAGCCATTATAAGATATTATCTCTTACTAAAATTGTTTTCTGTTGTTCTAAGGCTAACACGGTACTACACTTTACCTAGTTCACTTTTAAGCAAGGTATGGACTATGTTAATTGTGCTCAGACTGTTCAATATTATGCTATTCTCCTGCTTTATAGTAATAACAATACATACAGCCCTATTAACTCAACACTACGATTTGTTAATGCATTTATTTTTCCTTTCTAAATAAGCCCTATATGTAAAATTAAATTGGTAATTTTAATAACAGGGAATAAACACAAATAAAACTGTCTAGAGGCTAAATGTAATGCCATCTGTTTGTCATCTGGTTTTCAATTAGAATATCATTAAGTGTTGATGCCTCTGTAGGACCATTAAAGGATCCATGACACATTGGTGCAAGTTGTGTGTGAGAGAGGGGTGTTTACATTTCTGGAGAGCTATGGTTGCAGTGAATGATGCAAGGTGTCTGCTTTCAGGCTAGTGGGGTCGAAGTGTTGTGGTGTCTCTTGCACTCCTCAAATATATCTCACTGTTTACAATGCCATCATCACTCCCACTTTCCAGGCCCTTTGTCTTGGGGTTCTATTGGACTCTGCCCTCTTGCTCGTTTCACACATACAACCAATGACAAAATCTTGTCATTTTTCACATAAAACATCTCCAAAAGACTCAACTGCTGCAACCTGCTCCTTGCAGTCACTCTACTGGCTTCACATAGCCTCCAAAATAAAATATAACATCATGACCCTAACATATACATCTTTCAACTACAGTATGTCTCCTTATACAGTATATCTGTACTCATCTCAACTACTTTGCTCTGCTAATGACCTTTTTATTTACAAAACACTGCACTCTGGAAAACTGGGCAGAGCCATGCAAATGAGTGCATTTTCACTCATTATTCCAATACCACAATATATATCACATATATAGTTGTGAGCATGTGAGTTGTTGCTATCGCTTGCGGGCTCGCGAAGCGAGCCGCGGGCCTTGCATAGCGAGGGCCGCGGGCTCGCGTAGCAGGCCGCGGCCCTCGCGAAGCGAGGGCAGTGGGCGAGGGCCTCAGTTGCTGGCATGGAGCGCCAAAGGCGCTCCATGCCAGCAACTGCGACCCTCGCAAACTTTAAGTCGCAACGCAAACAACACGACACACCAATTACGACCCTCGCAAACTTTTACTCGCAACGCAAACAACATACGACACACGTTAACACACATTACGACCTCGCAACACTCGGATGCAACTCGCGAATATTACAAAATTCAAAACACAATACATACACACAGCACATACATAAAAAAACTTACCTACAGCAACAGGGAGCATCCAGGACCTCAAAAAAACAACTTACAGCTTGATTTCACTCAAAATAAAAGAGTTTACACACTAAAAAATTTCATAAGCGACACAAAAAATGGCTGCCGAGCAAAACGAAAACGAGGCTACACACACAAACACCATACAAGACACGTTAGCACGGACGCAACACGCCAACATACATACATTTAAAACACAATAAATACACACAACACACACATAAAAAGCTTACCTACAGCAAGAGGAACCATCCAGCACCTCAAAAAAACAAGTTACACCTTCATTTAAATAAAAATAAAACACTTTAGACACTAATAAAATCGCTAAGCGAGAGAAAAAATGGCCGACGAGCAAAACGAAAACGAGGCTACAGCACTCTCAACAAGGAAAACACCACAACACACTCGCAAAACACCACAAGAAACTCGCAAAACACCACGAAGCACCGACGGATAATCCGCAAAGACGCATACCACAGATAACCCGCCATTTTACCCCAATGCGGAAGTACACCACTACGCTAGCGGTTTCAGCTCGCGCACGCACACTATTACACTGCACACATTCAGCACGCTTACACAGTGTGGTGTATCACCAAATTAATATTACACAAGGTTCGTCTACATTAAAAGGTATTTATTAAAAGGCAGATAACACAATACTATAAATGTATTACAAACACAACAGCCCAGACCCACGGAGCAACACCCCCTTTTAAATCTATCTACCTATATATATATAGTAATTCCCTTCCCCAAACGCTTGATCTTACCAACGGTCAGACCATTGACATCATCACCACCATCAACCATCACCAACACCACCAAGCAAGCAAACAGGAAACAGCACCAGTTTCCTGCCTGGATATATCCTTAGTTGAGATGATGTAATTTACATCACATCCTGTCCATGACTTCCTTTAGCAATTGTGGGAGAGAAGTAAAGATTCTCAGCCCTCCTACAAAGGCCTGTTTAAATTACCATTCAAGGAAGACAAGTTACCACATTCCCTCACTTTTTCTTCTTCTATGTTGCTCAGTTTTCTAGTTATCCCTCTAGTACAGGAGAACCTAGTGGGAGCAAAAACCTGATATACAGGAGAAATTCAACCCACCGTCCCTCCGGAATAGTTCCCTCAGCGACATAAGTTCTCCTGTACTTTCCTATGGCTGTCAATCCACATATTACACAAAAAAAACAGAATTTATAGAATTTAGGTGAGAGTGTGTGATAAATGTTTATGTATGTGCAATGTAAAACTTTATTGAAGAATGTATGAGAGAGAGAAAGAAGAGGAAAAAAAAAAAGACACATTATTATATATCCTCCTTGCAAGTTTCATTGCCACACAAAAGTATATTATTATAATTGTCGTTAATACTTGAATGAACATGAGTACCAGCGACAGTGTTCGTAGGACTGGATGTGTCTCTGACTCATGAAGTTCCAAGGTAAAAAGCTTCATTGTCAAATTTGTCCAATCTATATTTGCAGTAAAATTGATCATTTCAGTGGTAAGGTTTCTTGATGGAAATACCATGATACAAGACCCTTCTTCCACCAAACATATTTCATCAACTGTCCTATATTCAGAGTGGCCGATAAAGCATGCAATGTCCCCTATGCGGATCACCTCTTGCACCAGGTTTTCTTTTATCAACTGCACCCAGCCATCCTCCTCAGCTCCTTTCTCCCAAACACAACTGCACAGCCATCGGTGTTGAGATTTCCTGCAACAGCTTTCATCCATCTCCAATCCTGTAATAGTGGCCAGTCTTTTTGATGGGAAGTGTTGCCTGTAGATTCCATCACTTAACGTGCCAATGCTATGTATGAAGTTCAGTTGCTCTGCCTGCCCCTCCCAGCGGGGAATTGCCAGGATTAGTCCTATTGTCCCAGATTGTAGTCCATGTGGCATCCATTGATCTGGGCCTTCAATATAGCTGTATTTAAGATTGTCCTCAGTGATGTCCACTCCTTTTCTTTTCAATGACGTGATAATCCTTGCCTGGATGTCTTTAATAGTTTCCTTTAAATCTGCCAACAGCTTTCCTCCAATCATAGAACAGAAAATGGCAGTTCCCACTATTTCATTCTTAATGCTGTTAGCAATGGAAGCAATATTTTCCTCAACTAGATGCAGGTTGTTGGCAATGGTGTGTATGTCATCAACATTGTCTGTCAGTCTACTCACTATAAGGGAGTCAGCTACTCCACCTGTTTTCATAGCATGTCCCATGCCATCAGTAAGGGAGTTTATCCGGCTGTTCACTCCAATGATGTCTGCTGAATTCCATACTCCCAATCCAGTTCCGACTCCTCCTAAAAGGGCTGCAAGTGTGTCCCGTTTTTCTCGACTCCCTGCTCCGGTCCACTCAATGATGGTCTCTTGTATACTTTGCTTAAACCACTGCCGCTGTGATTCTGGGCACTTTGGAGGAATAGAAAAATCATTAACATTTAGAATTATTGGGTAGTAAGTCCACCCAACTCCTTGCACAACTGTTTCATGTGTTGGTACCACCACCAATCCGCCTATTGGCCATGGTACCTTCTTCTGATCTTTACAACGTTGCAGCTCCTTTACAGAGACAAATACTTTATCTATTGTTAGAACACACCCCTTTCCAGTATCAAAATTGCAGAATTCCTCTAGGTCAGGCTGGGCAGCTATAACTGCAGCGTCCCATTCTCCACCTTCTTCTAATGTTAAGTTACTCACTACTACTGTAATATTTGTAAACCTCCCTTGTATTGGAGCTCTAAGAGCTAATCCCCTGGTACTATTATGTGGCAAAATAATGTTTACTTGTAACCCTCCACCCTCTTTTACTTCCAATTCCCTGGGCCAAATAAATCTATCTGCTTGAACATAATGTAACTCCAATCTTTTCAAACTCTCTCCCTTATTTGCGGTATCTTCTGCCCTTATTGCCTGTCTCCCCATTCCTACTGTGATACAGCTTATACTTATCCATCCTGGAACAAGGATCCACCACAATCTTCTGTTGACACGCATCTTCATTCTTATACAGCCGTGCTCTGTGGGAACACTAGATTCCATCATTAGAAACATATACGTAACAAAAACAACAGGGGCCATTCTTTTTGCAAGTTTGTTCACGGCCCTGTAATCAATGGTAAGTCTCCATGATGAGGCTGCTTTTTCATCTCTATTCCCTTTTAACACAGCTTTTCTCACAGACCAACATGGTGAGTTACATGCATACCCATTTCCAGATTTAATTATTCCACTTTTCTCCAGTATTTCTATCATCTTGGTGATTGATGCCACTGATTCTCTTGGGACTGGATATTGCTTTTGCCATTGTGGGTCTCCTCCTTCCAAAAAGACCATTCCTTTCATTCTTCCACAGTCTAATTTATCTGTAGCCCAAACAGGTATGTCTTGGATTAGCTTCTGCAGCCATTCTGGTTGTCCGTCTAGTTTCAGTTTGGTTTTTTTCAGACTTTTTATCGGAGAGACAATATATGCCATTGGGAGCACAACCCCTTTCGTCAACTCTGTACTTACCTGATTCACCTTTTCTGTCCTCCACAAACAAAAATTGGCAAGATCTACAATGAAATTTCCTTTTTTTAAAACTTCTATTCCCAATATTTCCTCTGGCCAACCCACTATTGCTTCTACTTGTATTGTTTTTTCTCCAACTGCTACATCAATTGGACCTGCTCTAACCTCCTGTGGATTCCCAGTAACTCCCATACTACTTACTGAAGAATCCCCATTTTTGACCCTGTTGGTCATTGTAACTGCTGCTCCTGTATCGACCAACATATTTTTCCCTACCCCTGCGATGACTGTATAACTGGTAGGCCGACCTGCCTCATCCATGGTTAAATTAGCTGAGTGAATGAGATGCTGAGGCGCAGGGGTTGGGATTTGTCATTGTGACTCACTTCTACTCTGTCCCTCTTTTATCATCTTTGCCTCATTTTCCTTCAATTTCCTCTCTGACTCAGCTACCTTGTTTTTAAGTATGTGATTTTCCTCTTCTATCCTATCCTTCTGTCTCCTGAGTTCCCAATAGCCCATGTTACCGTTTCTCTCTCCCTCCTGATTAGCCCTCCAGTTGCTGCCATCCCTATTACTATAGTCCCTAGGTGGATCTCTCCATCTTTTGTCAAAGTTCTGTTTTGGTCTCCAGTTTTGATCATCCTTCTTGTTCTGGGGTACATCCCACGTCTGGTTTCTCAAATTACCATCTATATCTCTACCAGACTCGACCTTAAATGTTCTTACAGCTGAAACAGAGCAGGCCTGTTCTGTGAAAGGATGCTTGATCCACCACTTATCAGCTCTAGTTAGTACCATTTCCAAGTCTGTTGGTGTTGGATCAAAAAGACTGATAAATTCTTGACACTCCCGGGGAAGGGCTTCCATTACTTTTGCTATATGTTCTGGTGAGCCCAGCACTAGAGGCTGTTGAGGTTGTCGTAGAGTATACCAAAAAAATATCCTTTGAGCTACCTCTCTAGGACCATCTATTGGCCTCATGGTAATATTTGCTATTTCTTTCTCTATGCTAAGTAGATAGAAATTAGTTGCAGCAATTCTTCCTGCCTGATCAGACACACTGTTATTAAATCCCAATAGTCTACTAGCCAAAGGACCCATAGCGTATTCTAACAGTTCTGTCCATTCCTCTAAGTTAAGACCTCCTTTTTTAGCTCTATCTGCTCCCCTCATAAACCAATGTGTAAACGTATTAAAGTTGTTAGTTGGCATACTTCCCCACCATTTCTGGAAATTGTCTTTATCTGCCATAGACATCGGTCGAGTCTGCATGGAAAATCCTGTAGGTGTTTGCCTTGCATTAAATAATTCTGAAACAATAACTGGTGCTTGTGGTATGGTATCTACTTGTGGAACAGAATAACATAAGAAATCTTTTCTATCTTGGTTCATTTTCGGCACTGGTTCTTTATTTTGTGCCACGAACATATCCAGATCTGGATATATTTTGGCAATGTCTCTGACTCCTTTTATCCCTTCTAACTTTGTTTTATTTTTATAGTCCATTATTATGTTTTGAAGTTCTGTTATTTTTACTCCATAAGCATCCCTCTGTTCCTCTATTTCCCCTAACTCCCTTTCTAGTTCCCCCACAATTGTAGTTGTTCTCAAAGCTGCAATTTTTAAACAATCCCTTTTGTCCATTGCTTCCTCCATTTTATTTGTTGTTTCCAAATTATGCTGCCGTAATTCTACAACTAAGTCTATTAGGCCTCCTATTGTGGCTACAACAGCTTGTGTGACCAAACTTTTTCTCTTCTTTGTTCTATACTTTTTGTTATTTACAATTTGTTTTAGAACATCCATTAATCTCTACTCTTTTTCACTGTCTGGGTTTGCTGGCTCTGGAAGCTCATATGGACCATCATGTTTTTGAATATGTTTCCTAAAGTACTCACGCACTTCTGTGGGAAAGTATTTGGCCCCTTGAAAAGACATTCCTACTCTTTTACTCACCCAAGTAAGAATCCAAATCAATTTGCGACTAAAGTAGCATGCTTCTGAGTAGCCAACAATAGTTGATGACTATTCAGTAGGCCAGGTGTAATATGTAGAAAAATAGATTAGTACCCACAATGCAAATTATACTTACCTTAGTATGGTGAAGGTAATACTTGCTAATTAACTTAAAATATAATAGCAAGGCCTGCAGGGTAGGAGATAAACCCGAACTAGGATATGCAAGACACCCAAAATGTATAAGGTATGGAAGCCTATAGTGTATTAAAATGCACGCCTGAAATAATATATATATATATATATATAATATTTAAAATGGTTTATTTATTATTTTTCTCCAGGCCTGTACTATGATAAAGGACTAGAGAAAGAAAAAGAAAGAAAAGAAAAAAAAAAAAAAAAAAAAAAATAATAGTATTAGCAAACTCAGGTATTTGAAACACACAACAAACTAATTGTGGCCTGGTGCCCAAGCTTGTATATTAAAAATGGAGGCTTGGATTAGCATTTAATTACACAAAGAAGCCACATGGATTCTATTCAAATGCAAAGCTAGGCCTGTACTCAAAAGCACAACAACTCAGATAAACCCACAAAAAGAACCTGTATGATATATATTTGTTTTATGTATCAAAATAAGCTAGTACGAACAAAACTCAACTCAGAAGCTAGTACGATATAGTACGATATATTTGTTTTATGTATCAAAATAAGCTAGTACGAACAAAACTCAACTCAGAAGCTAGTACGATATATATTAAAAATGGAGGCTTAATTTAGCATTCAAATACACAAAGAAGCCGCATGGATTCTATTCAAATGCAGGCCTAGCCTGTACTCAAAAGCACAACAACTCAGATAAACCCACAAAAAGAACCTGTATGATATATATTTGTTTTATGTATCAAAATAAGCTAGTACGAACAAAACTCAACTCAGAAGCTGGTTACGATATAGTACGATATATTTGTTTTATGTATAACTCAACTCAGAAGCTAGTACGATATATATTAAAAATGGAGGCTTAATTTAGCATTCAAATACACAAAGAAGCCGCATGGGTTCTATTCAAATGCAGGGCTAGGCCTGAGGCTTATCCTAGACTCCACACACAATCAGCACTTGATTTCCCATGCAGAGGATAATTAGACAAAGTACTTTTTTTCCTTCCCCACAAAAAAAAAAAAAAAATCTGACTATCTATTAATGTGATATTACCTCATAAATAACCTTTGTAGAAGTCTAAAATTCGTGGTCGCCAAATGTGGTGTATCACCAAATTAATATTACACAAGGTTCGTCTACATTAAAAGGTATTTATTAAAAGGCAGATAACACAATACTATAAATGTATTACAAACACAACAGCCCAGACCCACGGAGCAACACCCCCTTTTAAATCTATCTACCTATATATATATAGTAATTCCCTTCCCCAAACGCTTGATCTTACCCACGGTCAGACCATTGACATCATCACCACCATCAACCATCACCAACACCACCAAGCAAGCAAACAGGAAACAGCACCAGTTTCCTGCCTGGATATATCCTTAGTTGAGATGATGTAATTTACATCACATCCTGTCCATGACTTCCTTTAGCAATTGTGGGAGGGAAGTAAAGATTCTCAGCCCTCCTACAAAGGCCTGTTTAAATTACCATTCAAGGAAGACAAGTTACCACACACAGCAGCTCCACACCACTTATGCTGCAGCAACCTCAAAACACATTGACAGCTCTTCAACACAATGCTTCAAAATAGGTAAAGTATATTCATTTATTAATGTATTATATATTTCATTATTATACACCAAACAGCATTAGCTACCTTACAATTTCATTGCCGTCATTTTTTGACGGGCAATTCGCTAGTATATATATATATATATCACTAGGTTGCCATGTTACATATAAAGAATGATAATAATATTTATTGTTGGCATCTAGATATGTTCCAGTTTACAGCAGTGGCGCATTTCTAATTTTCCGGGGACATCTGATACAGGTGTGTTGAATTACAGTATGGGATTTTTTTGGGTATTGCAAATGCAACAAGTATAAAGACATTGAGGTAGATCAGACTCACTAAATGTGTTATTTATATGTTCACAAGGTAATAACCTGGGTTCCCTCCCTATGAGGATAGTGTGGCAAATAGTACAAGGGTAGATATATTAGCCTTTGCTTGAACTTCTTCCTACTTTCACTTTAGTTTGGTTGAGATTATTTATGGGTTAGTTTGGAGACCATGAAAAAACAAGGCCAGATGCGCTCAATCTGAGAATGAACACTCCTAAGTAGGTTTGTATATGGGTATGATAGCCCACTCAGAGAGCCACAGGTCCAGAAGACAGTAAACTCATGGCAAATTTCATTAGATAAGGTCATGTGGAGTTTGATGATAATGATCCTGATTGCTTACTCTTGGATAATGTGGTAAACCTCAATAAGGTGAGCCTAGGCTTCTTTACATTTACCTTGCAACAAATTAGGTTGGTTGGGCAGAGCTCATATCTTCAGGTTTATGGATGTGAGGAGTGTTTGCCTGGTATGGTGTGAGTTGAACTTTAATGTAAACATTGGTAAGACTGAATTGGCAATGCTATTACTAAGTCTGGATACTGTAAAATGATCTAGCGCACAGCAGGTTCAATGGGGTTGACTCAAGATCTGTTATCCTTTGCTATCTTTGGTGCTGCCCCAATTTCCTTTGGCTTTACCACATAGCTTGATAAGCAGCAACTACTTTATATTCTTTATATTGATCTGCTAAACACGCTTCGGCCTATTTAACCCACCCTAGTCTCCATTTCCTTATGTTAATATTAAGTCATAGTGTTGGTCATTAGGCTGATTTACCGAAATTGAGTGACGTAGGAGCACAGGAGACCGATCCTTCCACTTAATGCATTGGTCAAGACACTATATTAAAACAGCAAATGAGTTTACATGTATATGATATACTCCTGGGCTCAGCTGCCTTGGATAGTAAATTCTGTTAAGCAAAACAGCAATAACTATAGTAGGTAGCATATTATTCACAAATAATGAAAAGCTGCATGTGATAAATGTAGAAAGAAGTTTAGTTTTTAAAATGACCTCACTAATTCAAATTATTTTAGTAAACCTCTTTGCAGGCATTTCTTTAAGCTTTGGTGAATAGCTCCATAGAATAACATAGACATTAGAATTATCTCATTAATACATCATTTGAACTGTTAAATATCCTAAAAAGTGATGCTGTGAAGTGCTGCTTCCATTATGCCAACAAATCAGAAAAACTCAAGAATAGCCAGTAGACCGGAAAAAGTTAATTTATATCCCAATCCCCCAAAAAAGGCAGTGCCAACGAATGTGAATTATCGAATAATTGCACTAATTTCATATGCCAGCAGGTAATGCTTATGACCCTGCAAGGTCAGCTCCAACAATATATAGGCAGAGAATAACCTGATGTGCAAGAGTGTTTTGCAGAGGCAGGGGCACAAGAGATCAAATTGCCAATGTCCACTGAATAATAGAGAAAGCAAGAAATTTCAAGAATTTTGTTTTACCTCTGCTTCATAGACTATTCTAAAGCCTTTGACTGTGTGGATCATAACAAAATGTTTTATGTTCTTAAAGAGATGCAAGGGCCAGAATATGGGACAACAGAATAGTTCAAGATCGGGAAAGTAGTGTGACAAGGTTGTATATAGTCACCTTATTTATTCAACTTATAAATAGAATACATCATGCCTAAGGCTGAAATAATCCAACGTGGGAATTAATACTTCTGGGAGAAATATCAACAACTACAGATATACGGATGATACTACTCTGATTGCTGAAAGTGAGGAGGAACTAAAGGACCTATTGGTGAGGGTGCAATAGCTGGCCTGCTGCTCAATGTTAAAAAGATAAAGATCCTGGCAAATAGATGGGGAAGAAGTGGAGGAAGTGACACATTTTATTTTCCTGGACTTCCAAGATATCTGCAGATGGTGATTGCAGCCATGAAATGAAAATATGTAAAAGTCTGGATAAGTTATTAAAAAGAAAGATATTATACTATCGACAAAGGTCTGCATAGTTAGACCTTTGGTATTCCAAGTAGTAACATACGGATGTGAGAGTTCGACCATAAAGAAGTCTGAGTGCCGTAGAATTGACTCCTTTGAATTGTGGTGTTGGAAAAAATTGCTTAGAGTTCTTGGACTGCAAGAAGTTCCAATCAATCAGTACTACAGTAAATGAGGCCAAACTGTTCAATTGAAGGTTTGATCATGAGGCTAAAGCTCAATTATGACCAGAATTCCCCAGAAAATCTCTGATGTTGGGAAAGATTGAAGGCAGCCGAAGAAAAGTACGGCAGATGCAGAATTGGATAGATGAGTTTATTGAAGTAATGAAAGTGAGATTGATGGAGCTCAGAGCGCCTGTGTCTGACAGATGTGCATGGAGTGCTGCAATCCATAGGGTCACTGAGGGTTAGACATAACTGAATGACTAAACAACAACAAAAACCCTTTGTCTGGGTTAAATTATTGCAACAAAGTTTCCTATATGATATTGGTAAATCACTAAGGGCCTCATTCTATTATCGGCCGCAGCCACTGCAGGGCCGCAAGGACCGGCCGCAAGCTTTACGGCTATTCTATTCCCCTCCGGCCGGGGACTCCGGCAGGCTTGCGGCCGGCGCCTTGCTATCTCTTGCGGCCAATCGCGCCGGAGGAAAGCCTTTGATCTAAAACGCCCGCAAGGAAATCGGCCGTAAGAAAAGCCTGGTTGCGATTCTATTGCTCCGGGAACCCTCTCTGCAAGGCTAAAAACGAGCCGCAGCTTACTTGCAGCAAACAGGTCCCGCTAGCACCAATTAAGCACATAAAATAGCTCAAATAAAGCCCTCCTGCACTTTGCGGAGTCTATAAAGTGATATTCGGTGTTAGAAAAAATAGCACATAATTACCCTATACTCAAATCCGTAAAATAATATTTTTTTAATATACGTAAAATATCCATGTAAAAAGTCCAGAGTGCTTGGAGCACCTCAGACACGCCCACGCCGCAGCCGGAAAATAAACAGTTAATTTGAACTCGGGTTTGGGCTGATGTGCAAGCTTGAGAGTGGGTTACTTTTAATCCTCATGTCCCCCAATATGATCCCTAGCATTTACAGAGCTGTACAGTGCAGGCTTGAATTTATTTTTGCGTTTTTATATTTCTGAGCTTACGGCCGGTTCCAAGATATGCGGCCGGCCATAAGGGGAGATCCTTGCGGGGCCGTATAATTGAATTGCGCGTTAACTGAACCCCCGCAAGGAATCGCAGCCTTACAGACGATTTACGGCCGGTAATAGAATGAGGCCCTAAATGTGCAGCACATGACCTCTTGTACTAGTATTTGACTTTTCTCAAAAAAGCTTCGCTCGTGACCTTTGTTAAATATCTTAATATATATTAGGGGATTTACCATGTCACTCATCTTCCTTCTATGGTAATTATTTAATAAGTTAAAAAGCAAATCACTAGTTAACCTGCAGCATTGCTCATTAAAAAATAATAATAATAATAAAAATAGTCCTATCATAAGACATAAACAGTCATGTCATATTCTCTATCTCCTTTTTTCATCATGACTAATAATGGAGGTTACTGCAGGTAACTGTCTCCTTTGGGATTCACTGATCAGGGAATTCTCAGAACTCCCATATGTAGGAGTATTTATGACACATCATATGTTTTTCTGTTATGATTTCCTTTTTTTTATTCAAGCTGTTTTAATAGCGTCTGTAGTAATTCTCTTGGGGTATATTATTATACTATAAGGGAAAGGGAAAATTTGACAAAATAAAAATTGAGGGCATAATTCTGTCATTGATAGAAAACAGATCATGCTACTAAGCAAGTAAATAATGAAACTAGTTACCAATTTCATAAAAAACATGCAACTAACCCATCAAGGTTGAGGTCTTATTCATGTCATTCATGGTCACATGTAGCAAGAGAAAAACTTTATTAAAAACAGTTTAATTTCCTTTAACCAAAGTGGTTTGGAGAAACAGGGCAAACTGCAAATTTTGATTAAATATATTTGCACAAATCAGGCAAAATTGAAGGTATACAGTACATGTATAAAGTAGCAATATTACATCATGTAGTAGTTTCACTAAACTTCACATGGAGTATAAAGCACTTTCCTGAGACTTCAGGGACAATATAAAGTGTATTAAATAGTTATGCAGCTATCCAAAATACAGGAAGGTCAAGGTGAGATTATAAATGGACATATATAATAAATGGTAGAACAAGTTATGGCTTTCTGTCAACTTTTTTGTTTCTGTTAATATAGCACTGCTTAGACATACACAGTAACATGTCAACCTAATTTATTTCATGTTGAGATTTCAGAATCAAACCATCAACAAATCAAAACTAGAAGGGGAGATGTTGGCTCATCAGAGGTGAGATAGAAGCATCATTCACCAAAAATAGTAGAAAACATTTGAAGCTAAAGGCTAATGTTTATATGATGGGAGGCTATTCAAGAGGTGATATTAGAAAGATATGACGAAGATCATGGCAAACAGCAATCTCAGTTCATAGCAAATAGATGAGGAAGAAGTGGAGGCTGTGACAGATTTTATTTTCCTGAGCTCCACATTTCGTTGTGATCCATACAGTTAAAGGCTTTAGAATAGTCTATGAAGCAGAGGTAAAAAAAATCTTGAAATCTTTTGCTTTCTCTATTATTTAGTGGACATTGGCAATTTTATCTCTTGTGCCCCAGCCTCTTGCACATCTGGTAGTTCTCAGCCCATATACTGTTGGAGCTGCAGGGTCATAAGCATTACCTGCTGGCATATGAAATTAGTGCAATTGTTCGATAATTGAGCGTTCTTTGGCACTGCCTTTTTTTGGGGATTGGGATATAGACTAACTTCTTCCAGTCTACTGGCCATTGTTGAGTTTTCCTGATTTGTTGGCGTAATGGAAGCAACATTTTTACAGTATTACTTTTTAGGATATTGAGTGATTGTAGCCATAAATTTATAGTAAAAATATTACACTATCAACAATGGTCCGCACAGTTAGAACTATGGTATCCCTAGTAGTAACGTACAGATGTGAGAGATGGACCATAAAGAAGGCTGAGCACCGGAGAATTGACACCTTTTAATTGTGGTGCTGGAGAAAACTACTTAGAGTCTCTTGGACAGCAAGAAGATCCAATAAATCAATACTACAGAAAATCAGGACTAACTGTTCACTAGAAGGCATGATCATAAGGCTGAAGCTCAAATACTTTTTCCATTTCATGAGAAGACAGGATTCTCTAGAGATGACTCTGATGCTGTGAAGAAAGAGACGGCAGATGGATTGATGGGGTAATTAAAGCAATGAAAATGAGCATGATGGAGCTCAGAGTGGCAGTAGCTGATAGATGTGCCCGGTGTGCTGCGGTCCATGGGTCATGGAGAGTCGGACACTACTGAACGACTAAACGACAACAAGAAACAACATACGTCTAAATATATATTTCTATTTTTATATATCGAAAACTGTAACCAATAAATCAGTAATTACATTTATTAGTTCAAAGAAAGGCTGCTGGAAATGAAAAATTATGCATTCCTCCAGTTCCCCATGAAAACGTTCATCATCAGTAAGAAAAATACTTTTATTACTTTTGTCTTCTTGTTTATTCCCAGGACCATAGTTTGCATTTTATTTATTTTCATTTCCATGATATTTACAACTCTTTTGCAGTCATTTTAATTTATATTATACTACACAAGGTCAGCGACATACACACAATGCACTGTTCCCATATGTGCCAATTCTAAACATATGATGCATGAACAAAATCAGAGAGAAGAGAAACAGAAAGCAAGAGGGAGGGTGAAGTGCAGAGACAAGTGCTTGAGGTGTGAGAGGGAGAGAGAGCCAACAATCTTCTTATGAAGCTTCCTAACCAAAGCAGGGATTAAACACACACACACAGCTCCAAATAATTCCAGGACCCTGACCTAAAGGTCACTATCTAAAAAATGCAGCAGAAACAATGAAAGCTTTTCCATTCTGATTCCTGGTGGACCAGATCCATAAGGGAATGCTCAAAACACATATGGAGATGTACAAACATTGAGCAAACAAGGTACAGGGATCCTTTTTTTTGTTTTTGGAAACAGATTACTCAAGAAATCTCAAAGGAAAAATCTATCACATTTTATTTACATCATCCATGAGGTTTTCCCATGGTTATTATAAATGCTAAGGTGCAATTATTTAATTAATCCCATTATGCTCTTTTGATATGGAAATTGCTGACTTCCCAACTGGAACCAAAGAAGATAAGAAAGGACAACAAGAGAGGGAACACGGGGGAAACAGAAATCAGAAGTTGTGATTCGTTTTATGGTGGCTGGAGTTTGGATAAAAGTTGAATATGGTTAGAGTAGTTGTCTCCATGAAGATTACTTGGAGCTCTCCATGGTGCTGAAACTCAGGAGCTGTGGAAGAGACCAAATGGAAAAGCTGAGGCTGCTCTGACCTTCTTGAGGCACTGAGGACATGAATACCTTTGTTCTGTATGTTCGAAACCTTCCATGATTTACACTTAAATTCATTACACAAACTCCACAATGGGTTCTTAAATGGTAAGTTCAGTCCACCAAAAATGTCTCTTAGCTTAAAACAAATGTAATAGCGATTTATTTAACATTGCCATGTCAGTAGTATTTTAAAGAGTCTTAGCGTGCTATGTGTGGATAATTTTGTTAATGTATATATACATATAATTTATAATTTAAGAATTGTCTGCTTGTGCATATTTTGTGGTTTATTTGAAATGCTTACATTATGAATAGCATTCAGAAATAATCCATACAACTTAATTAGAGTATGGGTATATATTTCAGTAGTAGTGGTAAGGTTCTGTATTACTAACAAGATACAGCTAAAGTAGTAGAATACATTGTAAAGTATTTTATGAAAATGATTTGACAATAGTTTAATTGAAGACACATAATGATAGCTCTGGTATTCTATAAATAAATGGATTTAGACTGGCATTTTGACTTTAACATAAGATAACCTTTCCTTTTATGTTGCACAGTACATGTTAATTAACCAAACAAATTTTATTCTGTAAAATAATAATGAGCTGGAGCTTTTACAACTCATATGATATCATTTTTTAAGGTGCAATTTTTATCACATATTTTATTTGTACAGATAACACTTACTTGACCAAAGATTTTTTTTAATTACATTGTCATACAATCATGTTGATTTTATATAGTTATATAATTGGTAATATACAATATGTTCAAATATGTTTTAGCTTTTAAAAGAAAGTATAAAGTTGTTTCCGCAGCAAGTCTCAGATTCTGTTCTAGTTTATAATGGAAACAGACTGATGATATGCAATAAGGTCCATTCTGCATTAGCTATTGTGGAGAATGCCAGAGTAGACATTAATATACTACATACACTTACACACAGACACACACATATATAAGGACTGGAAATGTTTAGATATCTATGAACATACATAACATTAGTATACTAATCTGTCAACTGTTACTTATCTGTACCTCGAAACTGTCAAAGACCTATATATTGTGACATTTTTTAGATGTCTATTCAATATATTTATAATTTAATCTCCTACATTTTTTTGCAATGCATTTAAAGAAATATAGTGTATTATTATTTTTAATCAATTGTATTTCTATTGCGCCAACATATTGCGTATCACTGTACAGGGGTAAAGAACAAAGAAAAGACAATGTTAACAAATTCAGAAAATGAATGGCCCTGTTTTCAGCTTCGAGTCTTAAGTAATAAGTTATTTTTTCCAAAGCACCCAACAAGATTGGAAACTTGCTACTTACAATCTAAAGTGTATTCTGGTTGCAAGTCATATACACAATGCATTCCTGGCTCTATGACGATTCTACATACACATTTTTAATAATTGCTTGAACAGTACTAAAATAAGTTACAAAATAATCAAGGAAGTGGTTTGCGACATTTAGCAACATATAAGGGTATGTATGACTTGTGTAATATGAGAGGCTTAGGATCCAGATTAACGTCCTAAAACCTGTGCAGTCAGAATTTCTGCGCAGTTTATACTAATCTGTTATAAGCTACTGTATATGAGCCATGACTTGATTAACCCCTTGATTACCTGAGAGTAGTACAATGACCACTTGGTGGTCATCTTGATCGATGGTATTTATGTATTTTAATACCATTTTGTTTTTACTTTTATCTGAGACAAATAAACCAAACCCTACATCAGAAAAACAGATTAATCATATTATTATTATTATATTATGGAAAATAAAGAAGGATGATAAATATGTTCTTTAAGTATATACAGTAAGCCCCTACTTATACTGTTAATAGAGTCGGAGGATGCCTGTGTAAGCTATATATCTATGGAGGGGGAACAATAATTAAATACATGTATATATTTCCAAACACATCCACAGAACATATAAAATAACATAAATGTAAGCAAATTACTATATTTTCAGTGTTCGGTTCCTCATATGTTGAATGTATTGGATAGTTTGTGTCTGCTTTACAGAAGTACTTGCCTAGTATCATGTACTTAGAATCAATGGTGGAGCTAGTGAATGTAGGACCCCGGTGCAAATCATTTAAGCCCCCCTTTTGCAACTTCTCTATAAAAGTTAGGTGCCTGTATGATTCAATTAAAAGCCAGAAATATATGTAGAAGGTCAGATAAATAATGCAGAATTATCGCCCATTCTGACCCCTAAACAATTAAGAATCCACATTTACTCGAAGTTGCTGTTAGTTACAGAGGGCCCCCACAGTGTTCTGGGCCCCCGTGATTTGCACCTGCTGCAGCAGCAGCAGCAAAACCACCGCTTAGAATGGACCATTGAATCCTGTAAGTTAAAATCATATTAGTATATGACTTAGTCATAATTTAGTCAGAAACAGTACAGTAGTATTGAGTGAAATTCTGGAAATGTTATTGAGAGGTCAAGTTTTCATCATGAAGAAAATACAAAGACTCCGATCTCCGATGTCTTGCAGGATGACACGCACAAATTAAAAAAATGCATGATATGAAATTAGGTGGTTATTAAATGTTCAAATATCTCACATTTACACTAGATTATAAGTTTAGAAAATGGTATCTTGGTACTTATCATTAATTGGTTCCAAAAGGCATGAAAAGTGACAAGTACCAAACAATAAGGAGTTCCCATAAGGAATAATGTAAATTCACTCATACAGGTCTTAGCAAGTGTGATGAGTCCCGAGCAAGCATCAAGTGCCAAAGCAATTTTTGCTCATCATTTTGGATACCAAATTCGACGAGTTTTGAGTCAGACGAGTACTAAGATATTAAGATTGTGTGAAGTCAGATGAGCGTGAATCTCATAACAGGTTGTCTCACAGTATTCTCTAAGCTGTTTCATAATGCTGACACATTTAAACCACACTGCCCATTCATAATACAGAGCTCACCTTCACCTTGGAAGTGCCCCACCTCCTATTCACCTTATAACCCCTCCAGCGCCTGGCAATGTTAAACAGCACCTATAATAAAAACACATTGGGACATAAGTGAAGTTAAAAAAATGTTGTTAAATATTCCAATTTCCTATATTTTCTTGAGGGGATAATTAATTAAAGTTTATCCTAGCTTGATAAATAGGTTCCATCGAAAATTTAGGAAATGGAGATATTTTATGTTTAAACTTTCCCCCACTACCCCATAGATTTAAATGAAGGAGTCCACCATTGTTGCTGTGCTTTATTATATTATCAGCAATTGCTTATTAAAGTATGTTACACACTTTATAATTACCAGATGACATGAAATAGTCACCCCAGAATCAAGTTGTGTTTTATTATAGTGTTTAATGGACTCTGCCACCCCAATAAGAAGTTGATTCAATATTAAAGAGCATTAAACAAAGTATTATACATTGTACTAGCAGGTTTTGTCTACAGTAAATTATTTTTGAAATATATAGAAAAGATTTTGCAGCTCAGTATGCTAATGTGCAGTTCAGAGTGCTTGATAAGGTTTAGAGAGGGGTCTAATTGCCAGATAAGATTGGGGGTCTTTATTTTGGTCAATAGAGAGACAGACAAGCAGACTGGGATCCTAATTAGCAAATTAAAGCAGCTAATTAATAATCTGGGAGCTGCTCATTTGCATATGAATACAGCAACAGCAAAAAAAGGATAACGACTAAAGATTCCAGTTTTTCTAAAGTAAATAATTTCTGAGATACTTAGAATTGTTTGTGTTGTTGTTGTTCAGTCATTCAGTCGGGTCCGACTCTCTGTGACTATATGGACGCAGCACGCCAGGTACATCTGTCTGTGTTTCTATATGTGCATATCCATATGGTTTTCTTGGCAAAGATACTAGAGTGGGTTGCCAGGGCATCTCCAGTGGACATCCAGTGGATATCGATTTGACTACTATGGCCTACTCCTCTTGGGTAACCCTACATGGTATAGCTCACAGTGTTACTGAGGCACACAAGCCCCTTCACCAGGACAAGTAGCCCTAATTAGTAGCACTTTCTGCCGGTTTGTTTCTGTGGTGGCAAAGTTATTATGCAGTCATATCCCTCGCAGTTATCAAGCACCCAGAGCTACAAATTGCCATACTGAGATACATATTAGCATTGTCGTAGACAACAGACAGCCTGGGGCCTCATATGACCATGGCCTTCAGCTCTTTAGAGTCGGAGAGCATGTCATTCTTCAGTAAAAGAGTCCATTTCACTTCTCTGAAACTAGTGAATCCTTTTAAGTTACAGTCCAAATATTTATCCTCATTATCTATGCCACTATTGCCAATTAAACCATATCTACCTTTATCCCACAGACATTTTACTAGCTACTAGCAAAATGCCATTGTATGGCCTTTTTAGGGGGGCATATGTGTGTTCAAGTGAGACAGGATACCTATCACTGTAGTGGCATAAAGGAACCACACAAACAATCCTGAATACTGATAATACAATGTATAGACAGTTTTAAACAATTCTACGGACCAGAGTACTATAGTCTGAGCAAGTGACACCTTCCCTTTATGAGAGCACTAGTAGCAATATGAAGCCTTAGATGTTTAAAACATTAGGGCCAATCACAGAACACATTCAGCATTTAAGCTACAGAATAAAAGGCAAGACTCTGAAGTATAAGCCTCACTGTGACGACCAAGAGGTGAGGGTCCATGTGCACCCCAAGATTCTCCCTCTAGGTTGTGCCTTTTGTGTTCAATCTCGCAGCGCCCAGTAGAACACCTCTTAGGAGAACTCAGAACCTCACCGGTTGAAAGCTCAACTCTAAAGCTACAGACTTATTAAAAATAATAAACTTTTTTCCCTCCCTTTGCTTAGGATTAAAAGCAGTATATTCTTTCTTACATAGATATTTTTCCCATCTGCAAAATAATTCACCCACATACCCCTCATTATTCCCCTCTCTCTATGAGGGTTCTGATTTCTTAGTGTGACCTCGCAAACAAGGGTTAGCACCCACCTCACTGGTTTCCAGATCTGGTTTAACAACCCTAGAGTCCAGTAAACTAACTTCAAAAGTTATGACTATCTGCCCAGAGACACACATCCAATAATTTCCAAAATTCTACATTAGCACCAGAAGTTTCTGCTTAATTTATCAACCTATATCTCCCACACCCAGTGCCCTCTCTGACATCACAAACATTCCAGGAGGTAATAAACTATATTTTTTCTGAAACCTCTGAGGTGACTTAAAATTGTATGCCCTAACAACAACCTGAACACTAAACATTATATAAACAATTCTTAGTAGGGCCGAATACTTTCAGGCCATGCTCTTTGGGGATCCAGGGTACTGGATCAGAGCCTGAGGCCTAACATTACACAGATTATTAAGGTCATAACAATATAGTCCATGATAGAACAAAGTAGTCCTTGTGTTCAGGGTGGTGACAGTTCGATCTTGGGCCTTACAGGCCCTTGCTAATGTGGTTCAGGGGAGTCCCATCCTAGCCCCAATAAGTCAGTCACAACACCCACTATGAATGATTGCATGCACAAAGGGCTCCCATCGTCATGCTCTGCATGTGGCCAAGCCCAGATTTACACCTTCAGCACTCCTGAGCACAGCTTTCTTAGCCACCCAGTATGTGCACATTCGTTGTGGATGATAAAAACTCCGGTAATATGTATATATATATTTATATTTCCTTTAACATTTCTTTGCATGCAGTAACAGCCTCACAACAGCTTTCTCCCTCAAATAAATATCTAGTTCCAGTCTGTGGACTGCAGTATTTATTTCTTTTATGCCAAGGGACATTTTAAGTAGGAAATGAGGCGCCCCTAAGCAGCTACCTAGTTAGCCTAATGAAAAATCCGGCCATGCATGTGGCTAATCATGAATTTGATTATGTAAGAAATGGTACCTTAAAGGGCCAATGTTATAGATTTTCACATTAAACCTAGTTTTTAGTTCACAATTAACATGAAAAATATGCGTGCCAGTAAATCAAATTGTTAGGTAGAAAAAATAATTAAAAAAGTTACCTTATTATTTGTTACTCCCGTACCTCCCTCCATAAAAAAGATTTTAAATGCAATAACATTTTTCAAGTCTTACCAAGACCGCCTAATCAGTCGATGTTATTTTAGTTTAAATCTTCATCTTTGAGTAGTGCTGGGGAGGGGTAGATATGGGGAGGGGTAGAGCAATAGCCATTAATGAGGTAAAATGTGTTTTTAAATTAAATTTTCTGGCACATTAACATACTGAGCTACACATTAGCATACAGGAGCTGCAAAAACAATTCTAAATATTTCAGAAATGTTTTACTGTACAGAAAAACTGCTAATACGATATGTATCCAGTTTTTAGTTCTTGTTAAAATTAAATCAACTTCCTGTTGGGATGACAGAGTCCCTTTATTCTTACAATGTTAAATTATGAATCTGCATATTCAGTGAGTGGGTTATGAGAAGATCACTCTACCAATTTACTTAACTGACTGTGTAATTGTTGATATGATGTCAATTTATTATTCTTAATGCTTCTATATCATTTTATTTAATATAGAGAACAGCAACAAAGTCTATTGGGAATTAGTAAATTAGAAGTACTGTTCTGTCAAGCTTCCACATGGAGAAAATAACATTCAATAATATACAAGACAAAAACGATCTTGTGGATATTGACAGACTTTATCAAATGAGGTTCTTCATAAGATAATCCTATTGACACTATGTATGACACTATGTATGACACTAAGTGTGACACAGTGGACCTATAATGGAAGCTGGCCTTCCTTGCATGTAGAAGAGTGTCAAGATTGTAGTGAAACTGTAATGCAATTAGCTCATGTCAAAATAGGATGTCAACCCGCAATCCGGATTTAAGTGTATCTAGAGTTCCTCAGTTACTAGCAGCCTTATTAAATTGTGATTCGGCCAATTGAATAGGGCTCTATATAAGCACAGAGCATATTTTTTACAGAAGTTTTTAGTTAGTGAACTTCTATCCAAAAGCAAGGTCTTCGCTAACCAAAAACTTCTGTAAAAATAATATGCTCTGTGCTTATATTGAGCCCTGCAATTGGCCGAATCGCAATTTAATAAGGCTGTAGATGTCTATATTTACAATTATTAGGATGTATGTTTCCTTTATTTTGTGTATACACATATTTATCCTTCATTGCATATGATAATATGCGACATCAAAAACTGACTTCCAGACCTATTCTTCTATTAGCTCTTTTAAAAGCATTGAATTGCTACATTTCAACAAAAACAGCTAAATGATTTTCTCTCATCTTAGTTGTAAAAGCAGAAAAAGAGATAAAAAGGGTGGATTTAATTGAAAAAACATCAATACATTAAAAAATTTAATTATTTTTGTTTTAATTTCTAAAAGTATCAGCAGATTGTTAAGTGTAGTTCATTAAAATAGAGTATTATAGATATGGCACTACAGTGATAAGTTAAGCATCCTTAGCTTTTCGTATTTAGACCATTATATATTAAACTGTGATTATGTTTGTTATATATCATGATTGCTCAGTGAAAGGATGGTGTGAAAGTGAATTGGCGAGGTTAGGTGAATGGGAGATGCTTCTGAGCTCAGTGTATTCAATATGTATGTGAGGTATAAAATAGGCAAATGTCTCTCAAGGACTTTACAATGATCAACAATGTGTCAAGGTGAACCATTGTGTTATATGATCTTCCCAACTATGGGCCCCATTCTATTAAAAGCCCCTAAGTGACGCAAAACCGTAACTTTGGCTGCAGGTGTTTTTTTCTCTAAATGTTTAGATGTATTTTATTGATTCAAACCAGTAATTTACGTCTTACAGTCTCCACACGTAAACTCTGCCTAGGTAAGCAGGATTTCAGGGGGCATGATCACATGCTCTGACAATGTTTAAGCAAGCCCAAAATTTACTTCTTATACACATCCAATAGTAAATGAGACCGTCATCATGACGTCAGTAAACATGGAAGTTACATGTAACCTGCAATCGGAGACTATAAATAAATGAGTGCCAATAAGTAATATTTGCTGATTGAGCTCACAATCATGCGATCTATAAAATGTATTAAAGCATCTGTTCTACTCCATGTGGATTTCATGATATGTATTAAACCCCTTGAATCCTGGGATCAATGTTACATATAAATAACAGAAAGAATTATATTTTTTAATTTAATATTTGTGGGTTTGAGACTGTTGTTTAATTCTAATGTCTTTCCATGCCTTCCCATTATTTGAAAGTACAGTATTGTGTGTTTAATTGCTGCTACAGTTATAAAAAAAAAAAAAGGCCTTTGCGATTCCGATTTAGTACTCGTAAAACGTGATACTTGCGGGTCAGACTTAATTTGCGAGCTAGACCTATGGGCCTAAATTTCATTATTTAATTCTCGGAATGTTCAAGCTGTGCTAAAACCAATGCCCTTAGATTGTAAGTTTGCGAGTTTTCAATCTTGTGTTAGTGCCTAGGAAACAAGCTCTATGTACATTTGATTTTATGCTCAAAAACAGGGCCCTCTATTCTTTACAAGGTGTTAAGTTTGTTTTTTGCTATTTACTCAACCCCTGTACAGCACTACGAAATATGTTGGCGCAATATAAATAAAGGGCAATAGAACAGGGTCCAATACAAGCAGTTTTGGGGTGGATATAGACCAATTTGTAAAAATGAATAATCTCAAATAAATACTGCAACATCTTTCTTTTTTGTCTTTACAGACTTTGCTCACATTACAAATGCATGGTCTCCTGAGGACTCTCACTTGACTGTAACAAGCTGTAGGACAATGTTTTATCTTCCTACAAGTCTTGGAGACTTCCTGTTGAAGCCATCAAGACTCCAAGGATTCTTCAGGCTACCAGCATTCGAATCTTCCAGCACGTTTCACTTTTATCTATTTTTTTCTTGGTGGTTACTTCTGGTAGTAGTAATGAATCCATCAAATGTGCAATGTGTAAACTTTACAATCGGAGTTGTTGGTCCTTGGCACTGTGATCCATTATTTGGAAAAGCCTTGCCAGAATTAGCTGCAAAATTAGCAGTGGATAAAATCAACAATGATACCACATTAGAACTTACCTACAAGTTTGATTACAGAATTTTAAATGAAAACTGTGAAACATCTAAAGCTTTGGTGGAGTTTGCAAGCTACGACAGGCTCTCATCTGCCTTTATAGGTCCTTTGAACCCTGGGTATTGTGATGCTGCCACACTTTTAGGAAAAAACTGGAATAAAGCCATATTTTCCTGGGCATGTATTAATCACGACCTGGATAATAGGAACAGTTATCCAACATTTGCCAGAACTATTCCTACACCAACAAAGGTGCTGTTCCAATTTATGAAATATTTCAGGTGGGCTCATGTTGGTATAGTCTCCTCCAATGAGGACATTTGGGTGGACACTGCACGGAAGGTGGCAAGTTCTTTGAGCAATCTTGGACTTCCTATTGGTATTGTGACAAACATGGGCAATGGGCATCAAGGCATCAGTGCAACGCTAAAAAACATAAAGGAAATTCATGGTCTGCGAGGTAAGCAGGGGGTTTGGTAACTTCCAGGCATTACAATTCACACTTTCACTGTTATGAGTAATAGATAAATAGATAGGTACATAGATGGATGGATAGATAGATAGATAGATAGATAAAGCAGACTAAAATAGTAGTACATATAAACTTCCTTCCTGAACACTACTAACTCATTATTTAGGCTTCCTATCTTCTACTATGAATGCAGTCATTAACAGTAATGGAGACCTCCATCTAATGCTGCAATAATATATATATATATATATATATATATATATATATATATATATATATATAAGTATATATATATATATATATATATATATATATATAAAACTGTTTTTCTCAGAAGTCTGATCTGGAAGCAGGTTTTTTAACTTGTTTTAGACATTCAAATGTGAACACAGATGTACTATTTATTTACTATATATATATATATATATATATATATATATATATATATATATATATATGCGCAGCACAGGCCCACAAATACTTTAACCCACACATGTCATACCCCTGGTTGATGTCACCTGTATTGTCACAGGTAATATTGCACACTAGTATGTGCTCATGGATAAATCTGTGACTGCTGAATTAGCAAGATGCAAGTTTTGTTCTTAAGTGATTTATTTTTTATGGGTAAGTAATAGATTTGATTCCCCGGCCTTTCACTTGTTTTTTGCTTAACTAATTATTTATTTCTATATATTAGTCATATGTGTGTTAATAAATACATCAGCCAATGAAAAAACAAGTGGAAAGCATCCATTTAGTACCAATGACTTACTAATGAAAATATTTAATAAAACCCCTGCACTAACACACTCTGCTTTAAAATAAAACATTAGTATAAAAGTTATACTAATCTCATTATTTGAACAATATATATTGTGAACTAGTAATTTAACTACTAAAAGACATTGATACTGGAAGGAAGGAAAAGGAAGTAAAGGAAGGAAGTATCTTTATGGGGATTTGAACCCAGGACATTCTACAACACCTTAGCTACTGTTGCTACACAACCTTCTAAAGTAGTTACAGGTTGTTACAAATCCCTTAGCCACTGCCTGATTCAAAGCTTCTACACCTGATTCATTACATTCTATGCGGGCAACATACTTAAATAGCCTGACTTCAATAGATCATAACTCCATGAATTCAGCATCAATTTTAAAAATCAAAACACTTTTTCTACATGTTTTTTTCACCCCCTTTATTGGTATATAGCCAGGTTTTGAGGTCTCTTTAAGAATGCACTGAGAAAATTATTATGGGTTGACAGAGACCCTTAAAGGGAATTAAAAAGTGGACTTTAATTCACCCTCATGTTAAATTTTTGGAGCCTAAAAAGGTCAAATTGTACTAACCGTAACTAGGACTGTGATGATTGGTTATGGAGTAATTGCTAACACAAGCACAGAGAACCATTACTTTTCATCTGTTTGTTTAGAATTTTGTTGGTCATTTATTTGATTAATGTAATTCATGAGAATTTTGTTGGTAATTTATTTGAAATGTACTCACTAATTATCAATCACTAATCAGTATTTCAATTTCAATCGCTATACCAGTATTTTGAAGCACCATGTCCAGCCAGCAATACCTTGCAATCAAAAGTACTGTGGGTGGTTACAATTTTATAGCAAATCGTAACACACTGATTGGTATCTTCATTCATTTTCTGCTTAGGTACCTGAGGCTAGTACTAAACATGACGTGAAATAGGGTCACAAATCATTTTGCAGACGTTTTACAAAATGTTGAACGTGACAAATAGTTCTCCGTTTTCTGTGTGATAAACGATAAAGGATAAAAACTGAGAAATAAAAGGTTATGGCGAGTTAGATTTTAAGGTAGTTGTATAGGATACTGGACTTTTGAATACATTTCAGTATATCTTCCCCACGTAACTAAATCTGGAACTAAGAATTCTGGGTAGTGACATGTAAATGAATCTTGCATTAAAGCAATATCATTTTTCTTTCCATTTTAACCAGTTTGCATGCCTGTATAAGATATTTAAGAAGGGGTGTATTGCCAGACACTGAAGCCCCTGCAAGGCAAGGTGGTCTCTGCGCTGGTCACCAGCCAGTTTTAACTCTTTCTTTGAAATATTGTTCTTAGATACTAAGCATCATTATACAGTATTCATTATCAATATATAGCAATAAAATAGTGTAGAAAGAACTAATAGGTAGAAGAGAATGTGACAATATATAGGGAGAAAGGTTGGGAAAATATAAATGGGGAGGGTGATTAGAGATAAAGAGCATAATGGTGTGTAAGTATAGTAGTGTTGTGTGCGTGTGAAAAGAGAGGGTAGAGGAGAGAGTTTATTAAGACAGAAAGCAGATGGCAGTGAGTAGGTATGGAAAGAAGGGGACACAGTGAGTGGGCATGGAAAGAGAGGGTAGTAATAATTGCACACGAAGAGAGAGGATAGTGGTGGATGAGTATGAAGAGAGGAATGGTGGTGATGAGTGGAGGTGGGTTTATTAAAAAAGGGAGTGAGGCTGAGTGGGTAAGAGATGGAGAGGATGATAGTGATGGATATGGAAAGAGACAGTGGAGGTGAGTTGATATGGACAGAGAGAGTGAGTTGGTACAGAGAAAGGGTGGAGATGAGTGGGTACAAAGAGAGATGGCTGTTGTTAATGGGAAGGGAGAGACAACATGGTGTTGAATGGATTAAGAAGGAGACGGTGGGTGTGAAAAATTAGGCCGCTATTGGCAAGAGCTGATTGTAGCTCTACATGGTGAAATACTGTAATATATCGACAGTTTAAAATAATTTATAATATGAACATATTTTAGTTCCCCTAAAAGCATATTTTATTATGTAACAACATGTGCTTAAATTGCTTTATCAATTCTTATTATCATAACAAATTTGTGCATTTGGTTTGAAGGCAAAGTCTATATAGGAAGAAACAGCTGTCTGTGAGATTTCTGTTATTGTCCATAGTTTACCTTTCAAAAGTAGTGCTTAAAAACTGTGTTTACTCAAAGGCAACTCCCAGACAGACAAGCAATCCAAGAAGGAGGCACCCTTGACACAAGCAGAGTCATGAGGAAATTTAGGCATGCTTTTACATGTCAATCAATTAGGTTTGGGGGTCCGATATGTGATGGGACTTGCAAAACCATAAAATACAAAAAATAAAAATGAATGCCAATAATGTTCTAGTCCATATGGGTGGTCTGATATGTATTAACTTATTGATTTCCAAGATCAATATAACCCCGAAATGACACATAAAAATATTAAATTTTTTATTGCAGATTTGCTAACTTGAGACTGTTGTGCAATTAATTCTAATGTCTTTCCTCACTTTCCCCGTCATTTACAGTGCAGTATTGATTTTCTTAATTGCCTTTACAGTGCTACGAATAGGTGTTTAGCCTTCTTGCGGGTCCTCTCTAGCACTCATAGGATTTTCTAGGCATCTTGCGGTATGCAGGCTGTATATCTGCGGACGTGCTGCAAGCTTGAACTCAGCAACAACTCCGGTGCTATTCAGTTGAACAAGCCCGCAAGTTATGGGCCGAACGCCAAAACCGTAAACCATGCACTCGTAAACCCATTTCGAAACAGCCAATAGAAAATGAGACCACCATCGTTACGGCAGTAAAACATGGAGGTTACATGTCAATCAATTAGGTTTGGGGGTCCGATATGTGATGGGACTCGCAAAACCGTAAAATACAAAATAATAAAAATGAATACCAATAATGTTCTAGTCCATATGGGTGGTCTGATATGTATTAACTTATTTATTTCCAACATCAATATAACCCCAAAATGACACATAAAATTATTTAATTTTTTATTGAAGATCTGCGAGCTTGAGACTGTTGTGCAATTAATTCTAATGTCTTTCATCACTTTCCCCGTCATTTCCAGTGCAGTATTGATTTTTTATTTGCATTTACAGTGCTACGAATAGGTGTTTAGCCCCCTTGCGGGTCCTCTCTAGCACTCATAGGATTTTCTCTTACATTTGCCATTTATGAGTATGAAAACATTTGCAGGCTTGAGGGATTGTAGCAGTTAAATAGCGATTCACGTTTTTAGCCATTGTAACTCTTGCGGGAAAGATCAACGGCTTCGGGAGGCCGTAACTCGTAAACCGTTTGAAGCCAGCAAAAAGATGCCCATTGAATAGCAAATTAACTTATGGACTCACTTACGGGCCGCAGTAACTTATAATTGCTCAATTGAATCGGTCTAATTATTAGTAAGATGTCAAGATCTATTCTTCGTTGGGCTTGAAAATGTCATTAGGACCAATCCTACTCGTAGATCTGAATCAGTTCATCCTCACACAGGACGGCTGATAAGGAACAGGATGCAAAGCGACAACCCTTACTTTCCTTCAAAAACACACCATCACTATGTATCCCAGAGAGAGCGTGATTTTTATTCCCAGTAATTCCTTTTTTTACCCCAACACATACAATGAACAATGGCATAACTTAACATAAGCAAACAGAATTTCCTAAGGGGTAACAAGGCGCCACCAAGTCTATCTAGAATAATGCCTGGTCAAAGTGACTGATAATTATACACACAATGAGATAAGGAGATATTCCTAGTATCGGACAATCCGTGATAGCTGACTCCATAGGATAATAGGTATGGATGGGTTAATGGCTATTAGAGACACTGTGAGCTGTAGAAGGTCCAGCCATCCAGCTGACCTTTAATGATAGGCAGGCCCCTTGATCCCCCAGAGGTTACAGTTGCACATTGCATATAAACATTATAACCACATAAAAAAGAAGCACCCCTTTTCCCAACATAATCATAGTTTAATACAAAAGTAAGCATAAAGAGCCCTATGCTAATCAGACAATGTAAACAGCGGTATAGCTGTAAATTGGCTGCAGGAGCGTTTTCAAGTTACAACAGTATTCTAATCATTCACTCCTTCATATTAGAGCAGTCAGTGCACAGCCTTAGACCCTGTCTTAGACGCAAAAGATTTCTGGGCTGAGAGTAGCCAAACCAAGCTTTACAGATGAGACAGGACTGTAGGAGCCAATAGGAAATGTGAATGTAAAAATCTTATTATGAGTGCAAAGTGCAAGGTTTTGTGACGTGTATTAACCCTGTGAGTACTGGGTTTTTACCTTGGATTTTTTTATCATAAAATGGGCTTAATACCAACATATCATATTTTTTTAATTACACATATGTTGATTTTGATTGTTAAGTGTCAGATAATGTTCAAAGCTTTTTGTGCTATTCTGTCACTTAAATGCTTCTGAGGGACTCTGCAAAGGTTTTAAAAGCACTTGCGAGTGTTCTTTGGTACACGTAAATCTTTCTTCTGCCTTTTGAAGTTACGGCAGTGCCCTGATTTGTGAGTGATCCATAAAATCTTGTTAGCAGAGGGTTCGCGTGTAAAAGTATAACAGAGTAACTTGTAATTTATTGCCAAAAAGCAATGGGGATTTATGCCTTGCTTTTCGTCTATTTTGTGAAGTTCACTCGGAGCAGTGACCCATAGGAGGTTGCTCGCAATGTTTTAGGGGTGGGTGATTAACATAGCTAGGTAGAATTTACGGAGCTGCTATGGTAATTGCAATTGTTTTTCCAGGGATTAGCATAGGGCCCATAGTTTTTTGGGAGGGTATGTAAGATATGATAATAGCTGACAAGTTCATAGTAGCCCCAGCAGTTCTTCTTCACATAACATATACTTTACAAACACGTGTATAAAAGTATGATTTGTACAGGTAACCTTTGGCTGTAATATACATAGCCCTATCTTACTGTCTCTTCACCTGCCAGTAAATGCCAACTCCTCATATATCTGACAGAATATTGCAAGTGTGATGAACAAGGAGCAAGTTGTAAAAAGCAATACATATCAATCTATACTCAGAATGACCCAAAACATTAGGAACTTGGAAAAAATATTGTATGCTTCAGAGAAAAGACAATCAATATTCCCTACACATTACTACACATTAATATCACCTTCTCATTTTCTTTTTAATGCTTTCAAATATCGCCAACCCGCTGTGACAAATGGTTATGTTTCAGATATTAGACTAGTTTATTTAAAAATGAACGAACATGTAAACTAAATGCAAAATTATGTCTCAAGTGTTTTGCTGCATAAAATACAGCATTCAAAATTTAAATGAGTTTAGATTTTAAAATGAAGATTACATTTGCAGTGATTGATGTACAGCGATGTATTTATGCATAAACCAACAAGGTGCAGGTCAAAAAGGTCCACATTTGGAGAGGCAGAAGATGATTAGCTGATCATCAATTTAAAATGTCATATTTAAAAAGGACATGGAACATAACTACTTTTTTCATGCATTTCAAAGAAAATGCTTTAAATATTACTATAGCTACAGTATCTCACAAAAGTGAGTACAGCCCTCACATTTTTGTAAATATTTTATTATATCTTTTCATGTAACAACACTAAAGAAATGACCCTCTGCTACAATTTAAAGTAGTAAGTGTATAGCCTGTATAACAGTGTAAATTTGCTGTCCCCTCAAAATAACTCAACACACAGCCATTAATGTCTAAACCGTTGGCAAGTGAGTACACCCTTAGTGGAAATCACCCCTAAGGGGAAATGTCCAAATTGTGCTCAAAGTGTCAATATTTTGTGTGGAGCATCCTCAAACGGAAGGTGACGCAGTGCAAGGTCTCTAACATCCACCAGCTCCCAGATGTCATAATGGAGGAGTGGAAGAGGACTCCAGTGGCAACCGTTGAAGCTCTTGTGAACTCCATGACCAGTGCTGTGCTGGAAAATAAATGGTGGCCACACAAAATATTGACACTTTGGGCCCAATGTGGACAGGTGTACTCACTTTTGTTGCCAACGGTTTGTTGCCAATGATTTAAAATTGTATTCTGGAGGCTACGAGAAGCCAGTGGAGTGAATGACAGAGAGGTGCCGCAGACACTGAGCGTTGTGTATGGTAGATGAGTCTAGCAGTGGATCATCATGGATTGAAGTGGAAAGATACAGGTGATAGGCAGGCCAGCAAGGAGCGAGTTGCGGTAGTCAAGATGAGATATGATGAGAGAATGTATTAGAATCTTAGTTGTGTCTTGTGCGAGGTAGTGATGTGTTTTGGAAATGTTTTTTAGATGAAGGCGGCAAGATTTTGTTAGTGACTGTATGTGAGGAATGAAAGAGATTGCGGGCTCCAGTAGAATTCCAAGGCAACGGGCTTGGGAGGTGGGAATGAAAATGGCCTTGTTGACAGTGAGAGAGATGTGAGGAATTGAAGCTGTAGTAGAAGGTGGGAAGATTAGGAGTTCGGTCTTGGCATGCAAATTTCTGTAGATTGGCAAACACGTTTGACTCATACATCTATATTACTGATCAATGGCTGACAGGGGAAAGCCCCAAGATCAGTTAAATAGTTTTTTTCCTTTGGGAGCATCATTTGAAAAAAAAACACAAAGTTATAACCTCAGGTGCAATAAAGATCTTTGTTGGCAATGTCCCTTTAAAAACATCATTATAGAGTATAAACTATGGTCATTCACTGGCAAGTAAAATACAAAGAATAAAAGTACAAGCTTTAAGGTACTGCCAAATATTAACAATTTCCACATCAAAACTTTTGTGACTTAAAGTAATCTGTAGTGGTTCCAATTTAAGCTGGATGGTAAAAAACTAATACAAAATATTTGAATTAGAAGTTATTACAAAAAAGTCCTCAATTAATAGAAAAGTAATTAGGGACCCCCATGTCAATAAACATTAATCCCATGGAAGTTAGCATACCATAGGGGTCCATGGGGACCCCATGGTATGGGGTTATCGATAGGTGTCATGGGGGTTCATAACAAGACTCATGGTTATAGATTAGATTACCATGGGGGTCCGTAGATGCCATGAGGTCTATAAGTACCCTTTTGCTTAAACATAGAGGCCGCATAGGGTTCTAACGTTTTAATACCAGAATATTTTAAGTAAATAATATATGTAAATAAAATAATAATATTAATATTCACCTATGACTGTAGATACTCGAATATAGCGCCACCCAAATATATGGTGAGGGTTACAAATTTGGTAGGTGAATGGGTAAAAAGTGCACGAATATAACGCAAGTGTTAAAATTTACGCAATTGTAAAAAAAATATGTGCTAAATCCTGTTCCAAAAGCACCCAAAATGGTGCATAAATGCTTTAATATTCAATATAACAATTAAATACAACAGAATATTATGGTTAATGTCAAGTTCATATACATATATAATATGTACTGTATGCTTGAGACCTCTCCCCCAATTACCCCCACTCCCACCCCCGCAGGACTTACAACACAATGGCCCTAGCCTATGGTAAATGTGCACTGGCTGCAGCAGCAGGATGCACTCTAATAAAGACATGACAGAGAGGAGTTGTTTGTTCCTGCATCGGTGGGAAGACTATAACATTCATCAATAAGAAATGCAGGGAACCAGTTTACCAGAATTTAGAACGGTATCTCGAATATATATCACAATCCTCTGATTATTGATTAAAATGGGAACATAAAAAACTAGCGGTATACTCAAGTATCTACAGTAATACACACCATCTAGTAGCTTATGTTGTATATTAATCAGGGCCAGATTAAGACCTTCAGATGCCCTAAGCACTTAAAAGATTTGTTGCCTTCATATATATATGTACTGTATATATATAACGTTCAAAATATAAACAATAATAAACAATGTATATCATTAACCTATTAGTACTATTTTATTAATATTTTTTATATATATATATATATATATATATATATATATATATATGCAATTTTTATTTATTTATTGTGGGAGCCCCTTTTAGTTGAACATGCAACATTTGCAGTTTCGCACCATATGGCCCATGGTAAATCCATCAAAGGAAGATTTCTGTGGTGCCCCCTTCCCTTGATGCCCTAAGCATATGCTTATTTTGCCTAATGGTTAATCCAGCCTTGATATTAATAAATTAATATTGGTTATATTATTTTATTTAAACACAAAATATACTGCTAACATAGGTTTTAATCCCTCAATTATTATTATTATTATCCTTTATTTGCAATGTGAACTCAGGCTATCGCACCAGTGAGCCCAGTGATTTCCCCCAATGGCACATGGAAAACCTAACTGCATCCGTTCAGGAAATTTAGATATTGTCCTATATACATATAAAAACAATATCAGATCTATCATAAAATAATTTCAAATATTGTTATGAGGAAGATCAAGCAATACCAGACAATGGTCTTGAATTTTAGATAACCGGTTATTCCTGCAAACAAAAAAAAACAAAATCACAAAATAGAGTCCTTTCTATTCTTTAAAAAAATTAAATTGAAATGAACAAATTAAAGATTTACAATCTGGTACATTATTCTCTATGTGTCAGGAACACAAACACACACGTATATATATATATATATATATATATATATATATATATATATATACTAGCGACTTGCCCGTAAAAAATGACAAGGCAATACAATTTGAAGCCATGGGAATGCTGTTTGACACACAATGTAAACCTTTTTGTACTGTGAGGACCTTCGGCGCTCATTGCGAGCCTCGCTTCTCTGAGCACCATTGTCACTTATTATAAAGAGAAGAGATATATATTTATCTATATTTACTTAATAAATAATAAATTAATTTGTTCTTGACTAAATTAATATACTTTACCTATTAGTAATTAATATATCCAGCAATCAATAGCCTAAAGAGCTAACACCGGCACGATACAATGTACAGTGAGTGTTGGTGCTCTGATGATAAAGTGTAATAAATGTCCCAACTGTGCATTTTAAATTGTTCGTGTGCGCGAGGTAAATACGTTGGTGTAGTTGTGTAAAGCGCCATTGTAGATTCGTAATGCTATTAATGTGTTACACGGACCCCTTGCTCACTGTGCCTTAGGGAGTTCAGCTGCACCTCACTGACGAGGCCCATAAAGGCCGAAACGCGTCTGGGTTTGCTGTTTTTCCTGTTCAGGGTAGAATTGCCTGGTATTTCGGGGATGGGTCACTCTTCTGAGTGGGACCAGACTGATATACTACAGGATATTTCTCCCTGTGAAGGGCACAAGTGAGCTAAAAGAGGTTGCTCTCAGAGTGGATTATCATGGCCATAGAACTAATCAATTAAGGTTGGTTTGTTTTCTGATAAGCGCCTCTGACATAGTGTTTTTGTGTTACGCGGCTCGCAAGCATTTTTCATAATTTGTAATAGTGTATTTTGTATTTTATTCGTTCCTGTGTGAAAGTGCTACGCATTTGGTAGTGTTTTGCGTGGTCTGGGGTCTTGTAGCCTCATTTTAATTTTTTGGGGCGGCCATTTTTTCTCTCGCCTAGGCGATTTTCGTGTGGTGAAAGTCGCCGAAATCGCATTTAAATCGCGTTCTACCTCACTCCCAGACGTCCTGGCTGTTCCCCCTTGCTGTGGGTGATCTATTTGTTGTATTTATTTGTATTTTATTTGTGTTTTTTGTGTTTTTGCGGTTCAGCCGTTAACCTCGTATTTTTGCGATGTCGTATTTTTTTTTCTTTAAAGTACCGCGTCTCGTAAAGCGCCATTGTAGAGATTGCTAATGTTATTAATGTGTTACGCGACTCGCCAGCACTTTCCGTCATTTGTAATAGTGTATTTTTTCGTTTGATCGTTCCTGTGTGAAAGTGCTACGTGTTTGGCAGTGTTTTGCATGGTCCGGGGTCATGTAGCCTCGTTTTCGTTTTATCTGGCAGACATTTTTTTTCTCGCTTAGGCGATTTTCTTGTGGTGAAAGCCGTTGAAATTGGCTTAAGTTTGCGTTCCACAGTTTGTCAAGTGCTTTAAGGCTAATGTGATTGCACGTTTACTAAGTGTTTTTTGGCTATGTCCCGCAGGGCGAGCAGGCATTGAGCGCTTTTGGCGCTCATTGCCTTTGTGCTGCGAGTTTAATTGCCATAACAGCTCGCCTTGCTACGCGAGGCTCGCAGCCATGAGCGCCTTTGGCTCTCAACGCCTAAGTGCTACGCGTCAACGGCTCGCCCCGCTTCATGATGCTGCGGCGTTCATCGCCTAACTCGTACGCACCATGCAAAGTGTGACGACGTCTCGCAGTTTGGCAACTATTATATGTGATACACACATATATGTATAGTTTTCTCAACTAAAGAATTGAACATTTAACAATATGATTAATAAAAAGCTCATTAGTTTACAAGGACACTCAGTAACAAAATAATTGCATATTAAAATAAAAAAAATTGTGTTTTTTTGCTGTCTACAATATTTCCCATCCATTATCATGTTTAGTTATAGAAAATAAATAACCACATAGTTCTTTAAATAAAAAAAATAGTAGAAGTACAAAATTCTGTATACCCAATATAATTTAAAAAAAAACTAGTATTATTTGCCTTGCTTGATTAAGTAGAACTAGTTCAATTACCTCAAGACCCTGTGTGACTATTCAACCAGCTGGCGTCCATCTTAGATACCCGGTTGCTAGGTTACAGAAATGAGATACAACTGATGGCTGCTAATAAGATACCATTTTGAGGTAGAGGCAGTTTCTTTTTAAAGGACAAAGGTTCTATTTTATCACTTTATGCCAGCCAAGCTCCATGTCTCAACTAAGACATAGTACAAACACATCAGTCACTGATTATGGAGTGTGTGAGTAACCAAAGGTGTATATTATTATTGGAATTTTGAGTCATGCATAAAGTATATATATATATATATATATATATATATATATATATATATATATTTTTTTTTTTTTTTTTTTTTTATATTGCTATAAGACTTTTAAACTTGTAAAGAAAGTTGTGTGTGTGTGTATAACCTGAGGACTGTTTTTGTCAGCCAATGCCCAATAATACAGATGTATTAGTGATTATTGGCTGACAGAAATTGCTTATTGGCTATAGGGACATGGTCAAATATATATATATATATATATATATATATATATATATATATATATATATGTATCATGCATAATACTGTAACTTTTATTCAATATTGGGATCACTAGTGTCTTTTTTTTCAGGCATAGGTTGCTGTTAATGAGCATTATATGAGCCATTTTCTTTTAAAGTGTATCAACCCTGAGAAAATCCAGTATTATTTGATCTGCATTTTTATGGAAATGACCGGCACATGAATAAAATAAAATTAGCTGCTCGGATGTGTTAATTAGAATCACCTCCAAAACAATGACCCCCAGTGTTGTTATTCAGTTGTAACCTCTTTTGAACCATTATCAAATACTCAGAGCCACACATTAGTATTAGTTGAGTTACATTAGCTACCAAAACAATTCTGTATTTCTCAGGAATATATACTGTACAAAAATAGGTTAATATAATGTATAAATAGTCTATAATGCTCTGTGAGATGAATACAACTGGCCACTGGCTGGTGTTGATCATTATATATTGGAATGCCAGTTTCCTTTATATATTCCAAATTAGCCATTGTGCTAAATAGTAACTCAGGATAAATGTAATATACAGGCGGCATCCACTATGTTATTAAAGCCAGGTAGATGCGTTGTGCGCGGGCATTAAAAGCTACTAAGCCTAAATTGTGGGAAATTGTATTTGCACATGCACAGAGTCTCGCTAATGTGCATGCGTGAAAGAGGTCACGATAATGCGCATGAATGAAAGAGGTTGTGGTAATGCGCATGAGCGAAAGGGGTAAAGTCACAGAGGGCACAGAGCAGGGTGGGGGGAGTGCGCGGCCCATGAGGGAGAAGATAGAAAGGGAGGGTGGGAAGGAGTGAGAGAAGGGAGAGAGAGAGGGAGAGTGGCAAAGAGAGAGAGACAGGAGAGAGACAGACACAGGAGGTAGGGAGACAGAAAGGAGAGAGACACAGAAGAGAGAAAATTATATGATATCACCATTTATGACGGAAAGTTACTAGTTAAGTTAATATTGGGTTGTGAAACTGGTTTTATTGAATGGTGAAAGAGCATTTTAGATCATATTGTATTTAACTAAAGACATATTATTATTATTATTATTGCTAGTCACTTACTTGTCCGTCAAAAATGAAGCAATAATATTGTCTTAAAACTTGTGTCTTCTATCTGTGTGCCCTCTCTGTGTGTACTCTCTCTCTGTGCCCTCTCCCTCTCTTTGTGCTCACTCTCTCTCTGTGCTGACTCTCTCTCTCTGTGCGCCCTCTCCTTCTCTCTCTCCCTCCATCTTTCTATCTCTCCCTCCCTCCTTCTCTCTCTCCCCCTCCCTCTGCTTCTCACTCTCTCTCCCTCTCTTGCTCTCTCTTTTCCTCTCCTTCTCTCTCCCTCTCCTTCTCTCTCCTTCTCTCTCTCTCCCTCTCCTTCTCTCTCTCCCTCTCCTTCTCTCTCTCCCTCTCTTTCTCTCTCTCCTTCTCTCTCTCCCTTTCCTCTCTCTCTCTCCCTCTCTCCCTCTCAGTCTCTCTCTCCCTGCACCTCCTTCCTTCTCTCTCCCTCCCTCTCCATCTCTCTCCTTCCCTCTCCTTTTTTCTCCTTCTCTACCTCCTCTCTCCCTCCCTCCCTCTCCCCCTTCGGCCCCATTGCATGCGCAACTCGCAATTTGCAAGCGTTACACACAGAGTTGCAGTATGGCAACTATATTAGTGATTATTATCATTACGCTTTATTTCTAAACTTGAATTTTCTGTATTACTATTTACAAAGTAGAATTAAGTAGTGCATACAAAAAACAAATACAAGTACAGGTACAATCACATATATAATTGTGAGCGTACGGGCCGTTGCTCACGCTTGCGGGCTCGCGTAGCGAGCCCACGGCCCTCGCAACTGAGGCCCTTGCCCGCAGCGTACGGCCTGTTGCCCCCGCTTGAGGGCTGTGGGCAAGGGCCTCAGTTGCTGGGATGGAGCGCCGAAGGCGCTCCATCCCAGCAACTGAGGCCCTTGCCTGCAGCCCGTGCCCGCAGCCCTCGCAATGCCCTTGCCTGCAGCCCTTGAGGCCCTTGCCTGCAGCCCGCAGCCCTCGCAATGCCCTTGCCTGCAGCCCTTGCCCGCAGCCCTCGCAATGCCCATTTCCGCTCTTACTGCAGTGTGCGACTTGAGTCTGTGTGAGTGCGCATCTGTTGCCGCCACTGACGTCGCTCTATTTTGAAGCTCCAGGACCATGGCAGACCCACGTGTCAGGCAGATCAAGATTAAAACTGGGGTGGTGAAGCGGTGAGTGGAGCTGGGGGAGGGTTGTGAGATAGAAGGGAGTCCTGGGCTGGTTTGTGGGGACCTCACAGGGGAAAAGGCCTTGCACTGCAGGAGCAGGTGAGGCGTAGCAGGCTGGGCCCTGAGATGTCACGTCTCCAGCCATCACTGGGGCCATAATGTGATACATTACATTGGTATTTTCTTATATGCGGATTTAATTTAAAAAAATAAATATAGAATAATCTCTTGGCTTTCCAGCTCTATATATATTGTATATTGTGTGTGTGTATTGTTTGCGTATATATAATGTGTGTGTATATTGTGTGTGTATCAACTGCGGCCCTCGCCAAGCAACTGCAACCCTCGCAAACTTTACGTTGCAATGCAAACAACATACGAGACACGTTAACACACATTACGGATTCGCAAAAATCGCCCGCAACCCGCAGAAATGAAAAAATGAAAAATACAATAAATACATACAACACATACATAAAAAGCTTACCTACAGCAAGAGGGAGCATCCAGGACCTCAAAGAATGAAGTTACACCTTCATTTAACTCATAATAAAAGAGTTAAGACACTAAAAAATTCTCTAAGCGAGAGAAAAAATGGCCGACGAACAAAACGAAAACGAGGCTACAGCACTCTAAACACGCAAAACACCACAAGAAACACGCAAAACACCACAAAACACCTACGGATATTCCACTACAGACGCATACCACACATTAGCCGGCATTTTAGAACAATGCGGAACTACACAACTACGCTAACGGTTTCGTCTCGCGCACGCACACTATTAAACTGCACAAATTCACCACGCTTACACAGCAGCTCCACACCCCTAATGCTCCAGCAACATCAAAACAGATTGCAGCTCTTCAACAATGCTTCAAAATAGGTTAAGTATATTCATTTATTAATTTGTATTATATATTTCAGTAGTACACAAAAAACAACATTAGCTACCTTACAATTCCATTGCCGTAATTTTTTGACGGGCAATTCGCTAGTACAATACTAATATTATGCAAATGGGTCAGTGGACAGTTTGGTGCAATAGAACTGAGGTCCCTACTCTGAAGAGCTTGCAATCGTGTTCCGTGGTAACAGCAAGCAGTATGCAGGTATGCATGGGTTATCGTGAAACGGGTGTATAAGGCAGACATATGCATGTTATGTGCAGCATATCATGACAATACAAGTTTACTAAACACAAAACTTGCAAATAACTACCCGAGATGGTAATATGTTTAATATTTAAATACAATTATATTACCAATATTCAGCCATTAACATACAACATAAGAGGCTTAATAAAACAGGAAAATGACTTCTACAATACTGACACTTACTGTACCGTAAATTAATTAATTAATTATATGGAAACTAGGAAATTGTCTGTCCAAAATGACGGGTAAAAAATTGTAAGGCTGGCAATGCTGTTTGCCATACAATGTGAGGCTTTTGCTCCTCTGAGCAACTGCGTTGGTTTTATTTTCAAAGTCCTGCATGCCTGGTGTTGTTAGTGTGAGTGTTACTGTTTTGGCAGTTGTTTATTTTCTAAGTCCCACGCTGTTTGTGTGTATTACTGTCTTCGGCGTTGTGTATTTTCTCATTTCTGCGTGCCTGACGTTTCAGAGCCTCGTTATCATTGTGTTTCAGAATTTTTACGTTATTCGTCCGCCATTTTTCCTTTGCTTAGCCGATTTTTGTTCAACGAAAAATGGAAAATATGGCTCCAATTAGTTTGCAACTTCACTCCCAGGCTTCCTGGCTCTCGCCATGTGCTGTGTGTGATTATTATTATTTTTTTATTATTATTTCGGTTGTTTTTCTGCGTTTTGGAGTTACGCGTTTGAACCAACTTCGTGCCTCAACTGCTCGCCTCGCCACGACTTCGCATTTCCGCCTCAGTCCTGCGTGCATCAACGGCTCGCCTCGCTTCACAAGGGACACAAAAGCGTGACCAACATTGCAAATGTTACACACACTGACAACTATATATGTGATACAAGATATTAATATAAGTTACTAATTAAATGTTATATTTTCAATATGTATTTATTTAGATATATACAGTGCCTTGCAAAAGTATTCACCCCCCTTGGCGTTTTTCGTGTTTTGTTGCCTCACAACCTGGAATTAACATGGATTGTTTGAGGATTTAAATCATTTAATTTACACAACATGCCCACAACTTTGAAGATGTTTTTTTTTTTATTGTGAAGCAAACAACAAATAGGACAAAATAACCGAAAAAGTCAATGTGAATAACTATTCAACCCTCCTAAAGTCAATACTATGTAAAGCCACCTTTTGCGGCAATCAGAGCTCCAAGTTGCTTTGGATAAGTCTCTATGAGCTTGCCACATCTTACCACTGGGATTCTTGCCCATTCCTCCTTGCAAAACTGCTCCAGCTCATTTAAGTTGGATGGTTTGTGCTTGTGAACAGCAATCTTTAAGTCTGACCACAGATTTTCTATTAGATTGAGGTCTGGGCTGTGACTAGGCCATTCCAACACATTTACATGTTTCCCCTTAAATCACTCAAGTGTTGCTTTAGCAGTGTGTTTGGGGTCATTGTCCTCTTGGAAGGTGAACCTCCGTCCTAGCCTCAAATCACGCACAGAGTGATACAGGTTTTGCTCAAGAATATCCCTGTATTTAGCACCATCCATCTTTCCCTCAACTCTGACCAGTTTCCCAGTCCTGGCTGCTGTTCTTTGACTGATGTGATGTGTTGGGTTTGCGCAAGACATAGCGTTTTCTTTGATGGCCGAAAAGTTCAATTTTAGTCTCATCAGACCAGAGCACCTTCCTCGCAAACTCAAAATGTGCAATTTTGTTTTTTGCTGAAAGTAATGGCTTTCTTCTGGCCACTCTGCCATAAAGCCCAACTCTATGGAGTGTACGGCTTATTGTCGTCCTATGTACAGATACTCCAGTCTCTGCTGTGGAACTCTGCAGCTCCTCCAGGGTTACCTTAGGTCTCTGTGCTGCCTCTCTGATTAATGCCCTCTTTGCCCGGTCTGTAAGTTTTGGTGGGCGTCCGTCTCTTGGCAGGTTTGCTGTTTTGCCATATTCTTTCCATTTGGTTATGATAGATTTGATGGTGCTCCTGGGGATCATCAAAGATTTGGATATTTTTTTATAACCTAACCCTTTACTTCTCAACAACATTGTCCCTTACTTGTTTGGAGAGTTCCTTGGTCTTCGTGGCAGTGTTTTGTTAGTGGTGCCTCTTGCTTAGGTGTTGCAGCCTCTGGGGCTTTTTAAAAAAGGTGTGTATATGTAATGACAGACCATGTGACACTTAGATTGCACACAGGTGGACAGCATATCACTAATTATGCGACTTCTGAAGGTAATTGGTTGCACCAGAGCTTTTTATGGGCTTCATAACAAAGGGGTGAATACATACGCACATGCCAATTTTCTGTTTTCTATTTGTAAAAAATTGCATTATGTATATAATTTTCTTATTTAACTTCATCAACTTAGACTATTGTGTTCAGATCCATTACATAAAATTCAGATTAACAAAACATTTAACTTAAGGTTGTAATGTAACAAAATATGTAAATAGTCAAGGGGCGTGAATATACTTCCTAACTTAAGGGATATTTGATTCCAAATTTACTATGCTGTAAACCTCAAACCAATCCTTTGAGAAAGCTGACATGAAGTTTAACAAAATGGTCCATCAGGAGCTTTAAATTTAATTATTTCTGATTATACCCATCTGTGGTATGCCCTTCATGTATCTGAATTAGCTTTTTGCTAAATATTCACTGGGTCACCAGTTTGTTTGGTGACTGTTAAATAAGGGCAAACTTTGATACCATTTGTAAAGGCTGTATGATTGGTTTATTCCAAAGTTTATTTAAAGTGCTTCTGGGAAATTTCCACATATATATATATATATATAGGAAAGCCTCCATTTAACACTACCCCTTTTAACACGGATTCGATATATATATCAAGGTTTTTGCCCAACATACACCGATTAACTTGCTGATTCAATGCCGCGCGGGTGGGAAGTGTGTGTCGTCAGATAGGAGATAAAGTCCTAATGTGGTACAGTGTACTACTGAATGCCTAAAAAATCCTAAATTTACGCTGATACAACCAATCAGAGAAATGTACTGAATCTTTGTCATGTTCCCTTGTTTATCATCATGTGGTTGTACATTGACCAATGAAATAAACAGGTATATTTTAGCCGTAAAACAGTGTTGCGATTCGAGTGTCTGCATTTGCTGAGGTGGAGGCTCTACAGCACCTCACTGTCAGTAAAAATACCCCCAGAAAAGCGTGACTTTCAACAACAACAAAAATACGACCCGCAAGACTTAAAAAAAAAAAAAAATCTGGGATGAGATCACCCAGACTTAGAAAAAAAAAATACGACTTACAGTTAGATTGCACAAATAGGAAGTTAACGGCCTAAACGCGTACATCGAAAAACAACAAAAACACAGGAAAATCAGTGGAAAAGGAAGTGGTGACAGCAGATTCGATAGATATCTAAAAAGGGTTTGGATATATTTTTAAATATAATGGGCATTCAGGGTTATCCTGGTTAAGAGGGAGTTTTGATCAAGGGAGGAGTCCAATCACCTGTATCTGGGGTCAGGAAGGAATTTTCTGGATCAATTAACAATTAACAACTAATCTGCATACTGCAGATCAGAGGAGATCTAAAAAGGTTGAACTTGGTGGACTAAAACTATTTTTCAACCTTGATTATCGTGTAACTATGTAATACAGTAGACTCTCAGTTAACCAGCGCCCATGGGGATTGGTAGATGCCAGATAAATTAAGTTTCTCGTTGCTTGAGAGTTACTATTAAAAGAGGCCTAGATTAGCTGCACATAGGATGCTCTGCTAAGTATATTTGTCAGTGAGGGCTATTCTAGCAGCAGCAGCTTTCTCTCCTCACTTGCACACAGGTACGTGTGGCTGGAGGGTGCGGTGCTGAACCAGGGGGATGTAATGCCAACACCTACACCTTCCAGCATTTTATTGACTTACTACCATGTCGTCTAGTTGCCAGAATGTCTGGGAGTGAGGTTGCATGCGAATTTAAGTTGATTTTAAGCATTTTCGGCACGTGAAAATCGGCTAAGCAAGAAAACAAATGGCGGCCGAAAAAAACCAAACAACCCCTAACCACGCAAAACACCACCAGGTACATAAGACACAGGAACTTACAAGGTACGGAAAATGCTCCTCACACGCGTAACACATAGACAATCGCTGCCATTTTACAACACTAACTTGCAAATAATAACATTACCATTCTAAAATGGCGCTTTACACAACTAAACAAACGGTTTGCCCTCACGCACGCAGCCTGTTTATACTGCACACTTTGCCACATTGCTGACACTTACACCTCAGGTCAGCAACAGTCCAAATTGTATACATTGTATGCTGCAGGAAAATCAAACCAGATTGTTAGCTCTTCAGAATATTGATTTCTGGATATATTATTTAGAAATAGGTAAAGTATATTAATTTATTATTTAATGAATTAATTATTATTAAAATATATATATATATATATATATATATATATATATATATATATATTAACAAAGAGCAGGGTAGAGGGCTCACGAGCACCGAGGGTGCTCAGGGGAGCAAAAGTACACGAGGGGAGAGACTTGCAATGAGTGCCAAAGGGGCTCAGCGCGCGGCTTGCAATGAGCACCAAAGGTACTCCGAGGACCAAAAGCCTTACATTGGGTGGCAAACAGTATTACCTGACTTGTTGACGTACTTGTGATTTGGGAATGTAATAGAAAACCTTGGATCACTATTGGCAATTTTGAAAACTGGTTTACCACACATTTTTGTCCATCCATAAAATGCCACTAAACATAAAAAAATTGAGCTAAAAGCTCTATTACCAAACTGTTGTAGTTTTCTTGCCACCCAACACTAAGTCTTTAATCCAGCCAATGGATCAGGGATCAAATCAACTTTTAAAGCATTTTATCTTTTTTGCACATCCCAGCAACTTATTGATAAAAACGATGGCAAAAGTAAAGAATCATTGATGCAATTTTGGAAGAAATATAACAACATGGACACAGTAAGCAACATCGAACTCGCTTGGAAAGAGTGACTGAAGAAGATATGGCTGGAGATATCCAACAATTTTCAACAAGAAAAGCCCATTGTTGACCAAATAGTCAAGCTAGTCAATTACAGCAAGACTAGGAGATGCAGATTTGCAGGATATTGAGAGGTCGCTGTAGGTTTCTGGTGAGAGTCTTACCAATGACGACCTTCAAGAACTGTCAGAACAAGGAATTTGCGCAGAACCTGAAAGTAGTGATACTGATAACAAAGAACCCAAAGAACGTGCTACTGATTACCTCAGTAAAAGTTGATGATGATAAACAAAACTGATGATCAGTTTGTAGCAAATGATCTAGATTTTCAAAGAAGTAAAAAAGCAAGATGAGGCGTTTTGGATGTGATCTCTTGCTACCGACATTTGTTTAATGGAGAAAGAGAAAACAACAAATGTCACTAGATGAATTCATCACTGAAAAATCAAGAATTCCAGATGAGCTAGAACGTTCATCAGGACAAATATAAAGTTTGCATTTCTGTGTACGTACAGTATGTGTTAGGTATAATGAGCCTCATTCAATTGCAGGACTGTAACTTGCTTGCAGACGGCCGCATGTCTGCGATCGAGTTGCGAGCTCCGTTGGTCTCCGTTTGCAAAGCTATTCAATTGCTCCAGGTCGTGAGTTGCCATCCTGAATCCAGCTCCGTAAACCATGCACTGGTTCGGAGCAGTTGTGGGCAGGAAACGTATCAATTCAACAAGCCCGTCACCCCCCTTTTTGAATCGGCCAATAGAAAATGAGACATTCATAAATTCATTCATGAGTATTCATAAATACAGCAGTAAAACTTGGAGGTTGCATGTCAATCAATCATGTTCGGGGGTCTAATATGCGATCGGGCTCGCACAACTTGTGAAAATGAAGAATTATGAGTATGAATGCCAATACTGTTCTAGTCCATATGGGTGGCCTGATATGTATTAACTCATTGATACCCGAGATCATTTAACCCCGAAATGACACATAAAAATAAAACGTATTTCCTGCAGTTGTGCGGGCTTGAGATTGTTGTGCAATTAATTCTAATGTCTTTCATCGCTCTCCCCGTAATTTACAGTGCAGTATTACTGTTTTATTTGCAGTTACAGTGCTACGAATTGGTGTTTAACACCTTTGCGGGTCCTTTCGAGTACACGTAGGATTTTCTCCTCCATTTGCGGTTTACAAGTGTGGATACGTTTGCAAGCATGGGGAATTGGAGCAATTGAATAGCGATTTGCGATTTTAGCCCTTCAAAAGTGACACATCAAAGGCTTCTGGATGGTGTAAGTTACGAGTTGTACAAAAAAAATTCAAGCTCGTAACTCGTAACCCGATCCAACCCCATAAAATGACGCCAATTGAATAGCAAATTTGACTGCGACCTCCACTTGAGAGCTTGGATCTGAAAATCACAGCAAGTGAATGAGGCTCCTTAGATTTAGCAAGTTAATATAAATAGTAACTTAAAATTTAAGTTAAAATTGTGTATTCTTGGTTTTGTGTTCCCCTATCCCTATGTACCCGAAATGACCCAGTTTAGCACTTTTTTGTTTAGCACTTCTAGGAACCCATCTACAGCGTTAAAATGAAACAGGGTATGCCTGTATATATACATACAGGCATACAAGCTCCTATATAACTAAATCTCAATTAATCTTATGATAAAATTGTTGCTAAATTGTACAAATTTCTTTGACTTCAAACAATGCAATGTTAAAAAAAGTGGTAGCTCAGGTCTTTTAATAAATTCTTAACTAGGGTGCTCCTAAAGATAATTTCAATAACAAAAATAGAAAGGAGAGAAAAAAGATCCCAATACGTTCTTAATCCAGCAGTGTACCAATAGTGCTCCCAAAGTTATCCCCAATTGTGCCTATTATTCTGGCTAATTCTGACTAGTCTAGTATTCATCGGGATAGGGGCTTTATCTAAGGGCCTCTGGATAGAATGCTGTGTTCCTTGCTATATCGCTCCGCAATCTAGGCGCCTGTGAATGACGTCATAGACATGCGGCAACGCTCCTGCGTCAACCCGACTCACGTTTCTCAAATTTCTTCAAGGGTGCGTCAATCGGTGGGTTCTATAATTTTTTTGGGAGAATTTGTAGCCTCATTGATGTTTTAGTTTAATTGTAGCAATTCATACACATTACAACAAAGAAATCCTGTCTTCTTTGATATGCAATCCCCCGCCTCCACCATTATGGACCTAATAGAAATAATTCAATACATGGCATCTCCTACATTCCAGAAGACTGCTATCAGTTGTTTTGTTTGTATATATAGGAGAAGATACTCATTACTATATTTTGAATACAACACACATACCCTTAACATGCCCTAACATTGCTCTCATTGAGAAGGTTTGTAATGGAATGAGAGATTATGAGGGTAATTGGAAACATAGTTTAATTAAAAAAGTGATGCTTGTGTTTACTGCATTGGGGTCATTTGGAGAAAACCTTAGTGAATCTAAGCCAATGAGATGTGAAAGCCTTAACTTGACTTTACATGTTAGTGAATTTGGCCAAGTGTGTTTTGGAGGAACAACGTTCTTATAGCCTATGGGGGTTGTGCTTGTTTCTACCATTGAAATAAATTACCAACAAAAGTTTCCATCCATGTTTTGTCATATAATTAAATAGGCCTATTGTTTTGGTCAGTGGTAGATTGAAGAGGCTGCATATTCACAATATTGTAGTGTAAAGCAATGGTTCTCAATAGGCCATCCTTAAGACGTTTTCTTACACTTTAACTATACTACAACTATTAGTTGCAGTTATAGATAGATTATTGAGGAATTTATCTACAGTTACTCTATTCAAATTAGTGTGAAACTAGAAGAAAATTAATCTGTCTCATGTAGCATCATCCTGTTCAGCATGTTCTGTATCTCAAAGACGTTCCTCATGACCCTCCCACTGTCCAAAAGGATCAGTCCTTTAAATGTCTTACCCATTAATAAAAATAAACATAGACCCACACATTATAGTTTTATGTGGCCAATCCACAACTTTACTAACATAAACAACTACATAATCGGCAAATTAAAGACATAATAAATAGCAAAGTTTCTAGCGTCATTACATTTTGCTGCTAGCTATGATCTAAACAGCCATGTGCCAATGAGGACCTTGTCAGCCCAGCCACTTGGTTCACCCCTAGATGGCACTGAAGCTGTAACTGAACTATTGTCCCCTTTACGTGTTGTCTCCAACATCATCCAGCAACAGTGACACAAATACCAACCACACTACAGGAAACGACGTCCTGTACCCATCAATACATAGGGGAGGGTTGGAGGGCAAAATGGGGGGGTGGCCAGACAACTCAAATTATACAGTTGGGTTGGGGTTGACCTGCTCCTGCGGTGACTGGGGAGTTTTGGCAAGAAGAGCACAACCCCGACATTAAATCCTCTCCTAGGCGCTCCACCCACAGACAGCCTCCAGTCCTTCCCAATCAAGGGACATGTAAAACCCCTTTTTGTTTATTTTGTTAGTTAGCAGAAAGTAGCACAATAAAATACAAAAAGGAATGGAGAATAAATTCACTAATACAACATGTAGCTAGTTTACCATGCTCTTAAGAATAAGTTTAAAGAAACTGCTTCATTTTGGGGTGACAAAGTCCCTTTAAGTTGGAGCTGAGACCAAAAAATTAGAGAGAAAGAAATAAAGCATAAGAGGGAGTTAAGGACCACTGAAGTCTGAAAAAGTGTCAATTTAATCAATATTCCACTTATAAATATATAAAGATACATACTCATGATTATGCCTTTCAGGTTTCCACTGTCATTTTGTTATTAACAGTCCTCCTTTAATAAATTCCTCAGTTTTGCACTGACATTGCACTTAATTTCCTTTGATAAGTAATCCCATTAGTTTTTTTTATTATACTAAATTAAAAAGTAGTCAACTTAAATTTGTGTTATTCTACACAGCATGTTTATCAAGCATTATACTACATTATGCAAAATAAAACCAATAGAATGTGAATACCATGAAATCTTTACTGTGTAATATTTCACATTTTAGAATATTACAACCAATGTAGACTCTCTATTTTACACTGTGGGGGCAGCCATTTTGTTATTAACAGTCGTCCTTTGATAGCAAGACTTACATGCTCTTTAACCCTTGTATGTAATGTGCCCTTTTCATTTCACCTGTGACTGTTTTGCCATAGGATGCATCCTTGGACCAAGTGACATACAGTACGTAGAATATGGAGGACAATTTTGTGCACTCCTTCATAAAACTGACTTGAGCTGGAAAAGAGAAGGGCAATAAAACTGAGGGGAATGGAGGGGCAATGTTATGAAGAAATACTAACCAAATTAATCTTATTCTCTCCAGAAAAAAGACACCTAAGAGGTGATATGATTACCTTATACAGTAGAATCCCGGTTAACCGGCACTCAACTAACCGAGACTCTCAAGCAACCGGCACCGGCATCAGTTCCCCAAATTAAAATAACTCCTGCTAATCCGGCATAACCGGCACTATTCGGCAGTTCGAAACTGCAAAAAAAAAATGCTAACTTTTTTCCTAATTGTTTTTTTGGGCCCTATATTGCCCAGTTTAGGTGATAATGCCTTTTTAAATGCATTTTGAGGGGTTTTGGGTGGTTTAAGTGTCGTTTAGACCCTTAAAATCGAGGGCTCCCGATTAACCCGCAACTACAGTTATCCAGCAATATGGAGTCCCCATAGGTGCCGGATAACGGGGTCTTTTCCTGTATAAATATATCCAGGGTCAATATAAGGCTTTGTCAGGGGAACTTATGAGCCTAGAGGTTTTCAACTGACAAGAGGATATGCTTTTAGGTTAGAAGAAAATTGCTTCCAATTTAAATAAAGAAAATCCCCACCAAAGGAGGTTGTGATAGAGGATTTGATATATAACTTTAAAATGGGATTGGATATATTTTTAAATAAAAAAGGGCATTTCAGGGTTATCCTGGATAATTAGAAAGGTAGTATTGATCCAGGGAGGAATCTGATCGCCAGTATCTGGGGTCACGAAGGAATTTTATCATTTTATTCCTTTAGAGACAAATGGCAAAGTTGAACTTGATGTACTAAAAGTATTTTTCAACCTCAATTACTATGTAACTGCAGCATTAGCAAGATGAAGTGTCGCTATCAAGGGAAGACTGTTAATAACAGGACCATTTGGGCATTCAATTCTACACTATGGGGTAGTGTAGAATTGAACACCCAAATGGTCGTGTTATCCCTTTATTTTAATAATTTATTAAAAGACGTAAACTATAAAGTGGAATAATGGTTAAACTGACATTTTTGGCAGAGTTGGCATAGAGGAGAAGGGAATAAACTGAAATGGGGTACACATATGAATGTGCTAGATCAGGCAAAAACTAAATATATCTAAGATTGGGTGAAAAGGAGAATGAGGAACACCTTCTGTGATTAAACTTTAGGTGTAAACATTACCACACATTATTTATTGTCCTGATCACCCCACTAACTCTGACCCACACAAATCACGTTTCCCTTCCTTCTCTCAGTTCCCATGTTTAACTTGATTTGTAATTTTTGTGTTTTAGTTATTATTATGTGCATGCATTCTGTACTCATTGGAGGGGAAGAACAGGCCACCTTTCTTACAAAAGCGCATGAAATGGGACTAACAGATGGAAGATATGTCTTTGTACCATACGACACTTTGCTTTACAGCCTTCCCTATAAAAACAATTCGTTCTACGCTCTTAATAAAAGCAACAATCTCCAGGAGGCTTATGATGCCGTGCTGACAATTACTATGGATTATGATGAAAAGTCCTTTTTTGATGTATTCGCGGAGGCAAAAGAAAAAAGAGAAATAAAAACACACTTGGAACCACACCAAGTAAGTACCTATAATATCTATAAATCTATGTATAATTTAAACATGTTCATAAAGTGAAGTTGTGTCACAACTGACCAGCAAAATTGTATGTCCTGAAGTTACTATAACAGCTGTCATCATGTTACATGTAATATATACTATATATTTAGATATGATGTCACAAATAGATACACTTTTCTCTGCTTATACTGTATTGGTCCGAATATAAGCCGCACCCGCATATAAGCAAATCTGCATCCTTAACTCACAATAGCGCAAATCAGCAGTAATTTTACGTTCGCAAATCGCTATTCAATTGCTACAATGCAGTCTGAAGCACGCAAATCTGCAGTAATTTTACGTTCGCGAATATAAGCCGCACCCGTAACTCGCAAGCTCGCAAATCGGCAGTCATTTTGTTTACGGTCGCGAATATAAGCCGCACCCGTAACTTGCAAACTAAAAAAATCGGAAAAAAGGTGCGGCTTATATTCGGCTTATATTCGGCCCAATATGGTATATTTTAAAAAGTAGCAATATATTTCCATTATGAAATACATTGCATTACAATAAGTCCATAGTTCTCTACCCAACAGAAATGGGATTTCATAGTGGAAAACATGCCCACGGTGGAGCAAAGTGGAAGGGGAGTGGGATCTGATCCTATGTAGGAGTAAGGGATGCAATTTGTATTTGATTGGAGTGGAGGTAAGGGCATCAGACACACTTCTCTGTGGGTATATATAGAGAAGTGTGTCTGATGCCAATATGGACGTATTTATCTCCCAATTGCTAGATGCTGCCCTTATCAATGGTCATAAGTGTCTTGCCCACCTAGTGGCCCCATCAGTTCCCTCCACTTCTTCCCGTCAGTTCCTTCCACCTCTGTGCCTCCACCTAATGTTTCTTCACATTGCAACTTTCCCTTTATTATCCCCTTCCCGAAAGGTCTTAGCTTAAAGGCTGACATGACAGGGTACACTGTCGGCATAACACGGTCATATCATAATACTCTTTTATCGATGAGTATAAAGCTGCATGCAATCAAGCACGGCCCTGCTATGCCTCCTGCAAAGGAATCATATAAAAACATATATTCAAATATGTATTACAGCTGTCATTGTTATACATACAGAATTCTAATATTTGTGCCTCAAAAGCAGTGACAATATCTTATTGTAAGTGAAGAGTTTCATATAGGCCCCCGGTCCTTAAAAAGGTTGCACAATGGCTTTTAACTTTTGTTGTATTCATTTTAAAATTGGAAAAATCACTATGGGAGAAAGGTAGAATAGATGATAATAGTGTTATAAATAATTTCCAGGCAAGGGTACTTATAATTTACTGTCTGTTATTTTGATCATTATAAGAATTACGGACAAGTCAATTTTGAGGAGACAGCTACAACTGCGCCTTCCAGTTAGGAGGAACCCTTCTCGGTCATAGTGATCTGACTAAAAGCCCTATATGATTATATTACAAAGGGTGACTTTTTTGTTGTTTAAAAAAAAAAAAAAAACATCACGTATTCATCGTAGTTCTTGATTATGATAATAACATTTTATTATTTTTCCCTACTGCTATTGAGGTTAGAATTCAATGAGTGTATAGCACATTATCCGAAATAAACTCTATATAATACCATGAAAGCACTTTTTAGCTTCTTTTCATAAGAAAAAACTTTACTGTGTAATATATCACATTTTAGAAAATTACAACTGATGTATGTTTTTAAGACTTTGCGAACCATTCTCATAGTTACACTCAGTTTATGGAATATAACTTAAATATGTGCAAATATAATGCAGATCGATGTTAGTGTTATAAAACCAGAATCGTAACGGCACATCTGTTTGCTGCAGTTATGACAACATATTTTCACTTTATTGTCTTCAGGATTTTGTCTTGGCAATAGCCTCCAAATCACTTACATTTTCTGATTCAATATATATGCCTCCCAAACATTTAATGATAGTATGCACTTATTTAAATGGCATATACATTTAAGTATTGTTAAGGCAGCATTACATTTTCGGAATGACTCCAAAAATATGATTTATATGTAAATGTTCATTGTAATATAAACAGATTTTTAAGGACCACACAAGTCTCATATTTAAAATGTGCTGTTTTGATAATATGCGAAATTGTTTTAGAAAAAAAAAATGTATTAACTGTTGTATGTAATTATCCTGTGAGGGGGGCACTATTGTAGTGTTTATTTATATGCTTTGGCTATTGTGGTCCTGGTTACATTTAACTTTCTTCTTTTTTGTGAACCCAAGTCTCAATAGGAAAACATGGCGTTCCAATGATCACTTTATGTTTTTGATAATTAGCTATACACTGTAAACTCACATCCCCTCATTTTATTATCCCTACTACCACAAAAAACAGCCAGAGGCACTAAATCTGAGAACGAACAACTAAATAGGTTTGTTCTATAGGCCTGGTAATCCACTCTGTGAGTAGCCACTTTTACCTCACTTGTGCCTTTCACAGGGAGAAATATCCTGCAGTATATCAGTCTGGTCTCACTCAAAAGAGTGACCCAGCCCCGAAATACCAGGCAATTCTACCATGAACAGGAGAAACAGCAAACACCAGATGTATGTTTCAGCCTCTCTTGGGCCTCGTCAATGAGGTGTAGACCAGACTGATATACTACTTATCCCTGTGAAGGGCACAAGTGAGATAAAAGAGGCTGCTCTCTGAGTAGGTAACCAGACCTATAGAGCAAACCTACTTCAGATGGCAGTGTTTTTGTACCTCAATATCACATCTATATCCATATAGCCTTGTATTTATTCTTTCTTCGTTCTCCTCTCTCTTCAGCAGAGAGGTTAGGTTACATTTCCATGTAGTCAGGAACACATTTGTAAGTTCAAATTAATAACATAAACTTTGATTTACCCAAACAGGTTTCTCCACTCTTTGGAACCATTTATGATTCCATGTACTTTTTGGCAAAAGCAATGAGCACTGCTTGGAAACAAGGAGCCTGGATCTCTGGGACAAACGTAGCAGAATACACCAAAAACCTGGATTACCCTGGATTTATCCAAATGCTTTACACAGATGGGAAGGGGAATGGCCTTGGAAATTTTGTAGTATTAGATACAGATGGAAAAGTGAACCAACTATATCCAACCTACTCAGTGGAGATGGCTTCACATTTAGTACGTTTTCTGGGAAAGACCATAAGATTCCCTGGCGGAACACCTCCTCGCGCAGATTCCAGCTGCTGGTTTGATCCAGACACCTTGTGTATAGGAGGTATTGCTATTTTATATTTATTTTGCATTGAATTTATTTTATTTTTTAAATATTAAATAATGAAGCAAATGAATTATGAATTCAAGATCAGAAAACACACACACACATATATGTGTAATAATTAATTCAATAAAATTTGACGCCAGGCAATGCTGTTTGCCACACAATGCGAGGCTTGGGCCCCTCTGAGCACCTTCGGCACTCATCGCGAGTCTCTCCCCCCGTGTAGTTTAGGGGCCTCGCAATGAGTGTTACTGCTTTGTGTAAGTGTTACTGGCTTGGGGCTCTTTTTTTGCTGCCCTCAGCCTTGTTTTCATCCTGTTACATTTTTTCTCTCGCTATTTTTTCTTTCGCCAAAGAGAAAGCGCCAAATATTCCTTCAAATTAACTTGCGACCTCACTCACAAGCTCCCTGGCTCTCTCCCTGTGCTATGTGTGAGTGTGTAAGTTAATTTGGGGCATATTTGTTTGCAGGTAGTTTTGTTTGCAGTGGATAAGTTTGCAGAAGTTACAATGATTAAACGATAGTTTTAAATTCAAGGCCAAAATTATAAAAAAAAATCTAAAATGTGAAACTATAAATACTGGATATGATGTAAAGAAACAGCACAGCCAATTAGAGAAGAGAGCGATCCCCAACTACCATCTAAGGGAATCAGGGATGAGATGGACGGAAATAAGAGGAGGGGAACACTCAGTTGACTTGTGGGTGTCCTGTTGTTGGGTCATTGTTGTTAATTAAATTAATAAAATAAGAGACACCAAGGAAATATTTTTATCCTTTATTTGTAATGCACACACATATTTCGTAGCGCTATACATGGGTTAAGACAAAAGAAAATATTAACACATTGCAAAAGAATGGAGGGCTCTGTCTTTGAGCTTAAAATCAAACGTACATAGAGCTTGTTTCCAGAGCACTGACACAAGATTGAAAACTTGCAAATTTATAATCTAAAGAAGTGCAGTTGAGAAAAAAGAGGGTGTTGAAGAGACACTTAGGAAGGGATGGTTCATGCAGCGTGAAATTAAGTGGCGAAGAGGAAAGTGCAGATGCTGAGGCAGCCGCTGTTTTTTTCTGCAGAGTTTTAAGCTATTGTAGAGGAGATTAAGCATTGTCTTGATCCTATTCTATAGACCTGATGTCATTTTTAACGTCATATTTAAAAAAAAGATCAAACCAGGGACTTTACAAAACTTTCGGATCAAAATAAATGTATAAAATGTAATTTTTTTTATTTAATAAAAATCTGATTTTTTATTTTATGCTGGATCACATTTAATAGATTTATACTAATAAAATGTTATTTTTGAACTCATAACATTAATTTCAGAGCTGTAAATATAATATTAAATTACATATGTAAATTTTTGAGTGGGACTTGGAACATAACTAATTTTCTTTCCATTGACTTACATTATACGATTATGTTAATTTTACACCAATTTTTTTCCAACAATTCCTTCAGGAAAATAACTGTTGTAAACCACAAGTTTCCTGTATTACAATTAATTGCATTTATTTTGCTTTACAATCTAATAGCTCTATGTGTAACTCTCCCCAATGTCCAATACCTAATAACTAGTTGGGTTCTCTTAATCTGCTATTTGGATTAAATGATACAAATTAGAATTGAGAGTGCTAATTATATCTATGCTTTTCATTTTCTTATTATATTACACTGTATTTGGTTTACTTGTCTCAATCTGTCATTGATAAATCACCAACTCGACAGAGTCAGATCCCCATCCTTCAGTATTACTTACAAGACTGTGGATTATCACATATGGTTGTCGTACTTGTGAATGTTGGTCACGTAATGTTAAAAGTTACAGGCTTGAACATGCGCAATGAGCGCCAAAGGCCCAAAAGTTTTGGGCTTGACGGTTGCTGCAGGTTCTGCGATGAGCGCCAAAGGCCGAAAGTGCTCATGGTAGGGCTTGTGATGAGTGCCAAAGGCGCTCATTGTGAGGCCTGTACGTGACTGGCTTGAAGGGCCTGCAATGAGCACTGAAGGCTCTCATTGCGGGGCTCGCAATGAGTCCCAAAGGTGCTCATCGCGAGGTCTGTACATGGCTGACTTAACAGGCCTGCAATAAGTGCCAAAGGCCGAAGGCGTTCATTGCGAGGCTTGCACCGAACGCCTTTGGCCCGTACGTGACTGGCTTGACGGGGGGAGTTACAGTCTTTAAAAAAATTACAAATTTAAGAGCCGCCATTTTTTTCAAGCCTGTAACTCGGAAGCCGTCGGAAGACCCCCAAAGAAGAGACACAGGGGAGGTAAGGGGGAAAAAAACAGGGTAGGGAGAGGGGGCAAAGAGACATGGGAGGGAGAGAGTGGGGAGAGGCTCGCAGTGAGTGCCGAAGGCATGTAAAGTAGAGGATTGGAGAGGCTCATAATGAGTGCCGAAAGTTGTGGGTTGGCCGAGGCCTGTGAAAGTAGAGGGGGGAGAGGCTTGCTTTGTGTGGCAAACAGCATTACCAGGCTTCAAATTTTATTGCTGTCATTTTTGACAGGCAAGTCGCTAGTATTTATAACTAGCTACTTGCCTGTCAAAAATGACGAGATTGAAATTGTAAGGCTGGCAATGCTGTTTGCCACACGATGTGAGGCTTTTGCTCCTTTGAGCACCCTCGGTGCTCATTGCGAGCCCTGCGCTAAGCACCTTCAGCACTAATTGCGTGGCCATCGTCGCTCATTGCGAGCCTCTCCCCCCATGTATTTCAACTTTTCTGCTTTGTACTGATCATTGTCGGCGCCCATTGCGAGCCTTTCCTCTCGCCTACTGTACTGGCCGCTCATTCCAGGTTTCGTTAACCTGCATGTTTAGTGCTTGGGAATGCCATGTGTTTCTTTCCATCACCCCCCCTCCTGTCCCTTCCCTGTGTCTTTCTACTCTGTGTATGCGCTGAATGTTCGCATGGCGCGTGATGACTGCAGTTGGTTTTATTTTCAAAGTCCAGCGTGCCTGGCGTTGTTCGTGTAAGTGTTACTGTCTTTGTCATCGTGTGTTTTGTAAGTTTTGCGAGCCTAGCGTTGCTGAGCCTCATTTTCATCCAGTTTCAGAAATGTTAAAAATTTTGTCCGTCATTATTTTCTTTGCTTAGACGATTTTGGAGTGACGAAAAACGCAAAATGTGGGTCGCTTGCAATCTCACTCCCAGGCTTCCTGTGTCTCCCCCTGTGCTGTGTATGAGTGTGTTTTAATTTTTTGTACATTTTTTTTTTTTTGTGGCTTCTTTTGGTGGGTTCTTCGAGTTACGTGCTTGAAGAGTGCCGCTGGCCTTCGCGGCTCATTGCAGCCTAAATACTGCAGCTCTGCCGCATGTGTGACAGGGCCACTGGCTGCAATGAGCACCTTTGCTTTAAAAGCAAATATAAAATCAATACTGCACTATAAATGATGTAGGACTTTGGACAGAAAATAAACATGAAATTAAGTATTATATTTTGGGGATGTGCGAGCTTGAGAATGTTGTGCTTTTAATTCTAATGTCACCCATTGTGTTCCCCATCATTTACAGTGCTGGATTGATTTTATATTTGATTTGTCAGTAAGCCTTTGAGAGACCTCTTGGTCCCAGTAACCTGTGGTTCGGTTTTTACCATTTGCGGGCTTGATGGAGGGGAAATCAAAGCAATTGAATAGCGATTTGTGATTTTAGTGGCCGCAACTCTTGCGGCCGTGAAAGAGCAAAGGCTTGGAGGGAAGTAACTTGCGATTTTAAGAATCGCAATGGATCGCAGGTCGCAGCAAGTAACCCGATCGGAGCCCGCAAACGGATGGCAATTGAATAGCAAAGTAACTTGCGACCTCCACGTGCGAGCCCGGATCTCAAAATCTCAGCAACAGAATGAGGCTGACAGACTCTGCTGTACTTGCTGTGCTGTGTGTCTAACTAACCATCAGTGACCATCTCTCAGCAACATTCTGCTAAGACATGGTCCCTGATAGGCTAGGGCACTACACTGCACGTCCAGCCCTACAAGGTCTACAGTGAGCAGACCCATACAGGGACTATTTATTTACTTTTAGGCAGTAAAAACAGCTTATAAGCATTTCTAAATTTTAAATAGATACACATGGATATTATATACTCAGGAACCTTCCATATCCTTTTAAGTGGAGTCACAAAACATTACTAACTTTATCTCTAGTGTTTTCCTATGGAGGAAATGTTAAAGGCATATCTACGTTTCCTGGATTATGAGTACATCTGATAGAGGACAAACAGTAGTGTATGAAAACATTTTTTTTCCATAAAAAAATACCAAAATAAACATAAACAAATTCGTCCTGATTTTTGCTAAATCTATTGAATGTGCATGCAGCAGCTTTTGTGAGTTAACACCCCTAAAAGTACCTGCTAAAATTGGCATAAAATTCATAATTCGTTTCGCCAATCACAGGCAGCTATATATTTTATATACATATATATTTTAATACATTGTAACAATCAGTGATGACAGTTTGTACAGGAAGGAATCATGGTATGTGTAGTCCCCAGAAAAAAAATCAGACACTGATCTGTAGATCTCTGCAGTGAGCTGCTGCTTGCTTGAAGGTTTGTAAAAGGTTTAAATCCGTATTTGAATGCAGTGTTTCATTCTATTGGTAGGTATCATGTGAGCAGCTCTGGGGGTGGGAAAACAAGTTTTATTTTACAATAAAATAAATGTGTATGTTTATAGAATGACTGTGTAATTTGTGTGCCTGATATAAGCAGCAGGTGTTAGATTAGAGAAAGGTAAGAAAAGGGAGACTTAGATATACTTTTAACTAAACTTACAACATATAAAAGCAGATTATAGCTTATGGTACAGCTGGCTACCAAATGATCTAAGGATGTATGGATGAGATTACTTTACTTTTAAGGACTAGGGTTGCATTTTCTTTGCATTACTTATTAGGTTGCCTTTAAGTGCAGGATTTAAATAAACCAAAGAGGATGATGAGCATATGGCATTGTTAATCTTGGGTTGGGGTTTCTCTTCAAATGAGTGTTTAAACTGTATTTTGATTTTTAATGTGATACTTGTACAAACTATATATTATAAAACATTAAGAAATCACCATTAACAAAAAATAAACAACAATACTTACTATTGTGTGGGCTACAATTCAAATATTTTTCTTATACCAACAGATTAAAGAGATTTGGAATTAATCAATACTGTACTGCCCTACATCAAAGACAGATTCATGTATCACTGCTATATAAGAGCTTTTAAATAACCTACTGTAGTAATTACTTCAAATGCCTACCTCTTCACAGACATGTAGGTTCTGCAAAGGACCCAAAATTACGAGCAGCCTGCAAATATCATCCCCAGAAATGTAAGCATATTCCTTCAGGTGCTTTAGATATTCTGATCTCAAAGGGAAAATCATTATTGTAGCAAAGACAGATAAAATAATGTAAATTTATAAGTTATGGTCCATTCAGAAGGAATCACATATTATAATTGTCTAACTATGAGACGTCGTCACGCTTTGCGTGGTGCGTACGACTTAGCGATAAGCGCCGCAAACTCGGAGCACTTAGGTGATAAGCGCCAAAGGTGCTCATCACCGGCGAGCCTCGCATACCAAGACGCGCTGTTAAGCTCAAAGCACTTTGGGGAAAAAAAACAAGATAGCAAAAATACGAGGTTAACAGCCAAACAGCGAACATCCGACAAACACAAAAAAACACAAAGAAAATGCAAATAAATATAAGAAAAATAACACCCATGGGGGAACAGGCATGAGTTCTGGGAGTGAGGTGCAATGTGAATTTAAGCCGGTTTCGAAAACTTTCACTACACGCAAAACATTGCCAAACGCGTAGTGCTTTACCATGGCACTTTACGAGACGCGGGACTTAGAAAAAAAAATACGACAGAGCAAAAATACGAGGTTAACGGCCGAACAACTAAAAAATAATAAAAACACACAAAACATTAAAATAAATACAACAAAAACAGCACCCACAGCACGGGGGAACAGCCAGGACGTCTGGGAGTGAAGTGCAACGCGATTTAAATGCGATTTCGATGACTTTCACCACCCAAAAGTCGCCTAAGCAATAGAAAAAATGGCCGCCGAAAAAAATTCAAACAAGGCGACAAGACCCTGGACCACGCAAAACACTGCCAAACACGTAGCACTTTCAAACAGCAACGAACTAAATACAAAATACACTATTACAAAATACGGAAAATACATGCGAGACACGTAACACATTAATAACATTACCAGTCTACAATGGCGGTTTACACAACTACATCAACGGATTTCCCTCGCGCACACAAATCATTTAGAATGCACAGTTAGGACATTCATTACACTTTATCATCAGAGCACTAACACCAATACTGTACATTGTATGGTGCCTGGAAAATATAAACAGATTGTTAGCTCTTCCGACTATTAATTGCTGAATTTATTAATTACAAAAAGGTAAAGTATATTAATTTATTCAAGAAATAATTAATTCATTATTGATTAAGTAAATATAGAAGACTATAATGATTGCTGAAGGTGCCAAAGGCGCACATCGCAAGGCTCGCAATGAGCACTGAAGGCCCTCACAGTACAATAAGGTTTACATTGTGTGTCAAACAGCATTCCCATGGCTCCAAATTTTATTGCACCTTAATTTTTGATGGGCAAGTCGCTAGTGTGTTTATAAACTTGGGGTGCGCATGGGGTGGAGCGCCCCGGGTGTCACCTCTCTTCCACAGCACATGGCTTTTATTCCCCTTCCCCCGGTCCCCTGCTCCTGCTTCCTGCTCTCTGCTTGTGTCTGCTGGCAAGGGGAGAAGCCTGCAGAGGAAGAGCCAGCAGATCGGCAGCATGGAGCAGGAGCAGAAGGTAAGAGATGAGGGAGAGGGGGAGAGGGAGGCATGGAGGGAGAGCGGGAGATATAGAGGGGGAGAGGAGAGATGGAGGGAGGGAGAGGCATGGGGGAGAGAAGAAGACATAGAGGGAGCGAGAGGCATGGGGAAGAGAGGCAAAGAGGAAAAATGGAGGCACATGGATGGAGAGAAAGGGAAGGGGGAGGCATGGAGGGTGAGGGGGAAACATGGAGAGAGAAGGGGAGACATGAAGGGAGACGGGGACATGGAGGGAGAGGGAGGCATGGGGGAGAGGAGGAGACATGGAGGGAGGGAGAGGCATGGGGGAGAGAAGGAGACATGGAGGAAGGGAGAGGCATGGGGAAGAGAAGGAGACATGGAGGGAGAGAGAAGCATGGGGGAGAGAAGGAGACATGGAGAGAGAGAGAGGCATGGGGAGAGAAGGAGACATGGAGGGAGAGGCATGGGGGGAGAGAAGGAGACATGGAGGGAGAGACATGGGGGGAGAGATGGAGACATGGAGAGAGGGAGAGACATGGGGATAAAGGGAGACACATGGAGGGAGAAAGGGAAGGGGGAGAAATGGAGGGAGAACAGAAACATGGGGAACAGGGGGAGACATGGGGAAGAGGGAGACATGGCTGTAAAGAAGAAGCCTGGGGAGAGAGGCAAGGGGAAAGAGAGAGACACATGGAGGGAGAAAGGGAAGGGGGAAACGGAGACATGGATGTAAAGGGAGAGGCATGGGGGAGAGAGGCAAGGGGAAAAAAGGAGACACATGGAAGGAGAAAGACAAGGGGGAAACATGGGGGGAAAGGGGGAGACATGGGGAGAGGGAGACATGGATGTAAAGGGAGAGGCATGGGGGAGAGAGGCAAGGGGAAAGAGGGAGACACATGGAGGGAGTGAGAGGTAAGGGGGAGACATGGAGGGAGAGGGGAGACATAGGGGGAGACATGGGGAGAGGGTGAAAGGCAAGGGCAAAGGGGAGATACATGGAGGAGAGGGAGGCATGGGGGAAAGAAGGCGACACATGGAGGGAGGGAGAGGCAAGGGGAGACATGGAGGGAGAGTAAGAGAAATGGGCGAGAGGGATGCATGGGGGAGATGGAGAGGAATGGGTAGAGAGGCAAGGGGAAAGGGGGAGACACATGGAGGAAGAGGCATGAAGGGAGAGGGGGATACATAGGGCAAGGGGTAGAGTGAGATGAAGACAGGGAGAGAAAGAGGGAGAGCGAAAGAAAGAAAGAAAGAAAGAGAGAGGTATAGAATGAGAGGGGAGGGAGAGAGAGGGGAGAGTAGAGAAAGAAAGGGGGAGAGAGAGGGAGGGAGGGGAGAGAGAGAGTGGGGGATAGGGAGAGAAAGCAGAGAGAGTGAGGGGAGAGAGAGGAGGAGGGGGAGAGACAGGGAGACAGAGGGGGATTGAAAGAGATGGAGAGAAAGTGAGGGGGGAGAGGAAAGAGAGAGAGAGAAAGACGGAGGGATATAGTTAGAGGGGGTTGGGAGAAAGAGGGGAAGGAGATAGAGGGGGAAGAGGAGAGAAAGAAAGGGAGGAGGGGAATAGGGAGGGAGACATGGAGAGAAAGGGAGAGAAAGAGGGGGAGGAAGAGAAAGAAAGAGAGAGAGAAAGCCATATATATATATATATATATATATATATATATATATATATATATATTTGCACAGGGGGGGGGGCAAACTCAGGAACAGACCTGTGCAGCAAAGGCTCTAGCTACGCCACTGCTTGCTGTGCAGAGACTCTGCTTAGGATCTGGATAAATCAACAGTTGGAATATCATAAAACCTATCACAGCAGCACTTTTGTTTTTGTTTCTAATTTCACTTTGCATCCAATTCTCTGTGACCCTATGGACCTCAGCGCTTCTGAGTTCCATTAAGCTCATATCTGTTACTTCAATTACCTCTTCTATCCATCTCTGCCCCTGTCGTCCCCTTCTTCCTGTGCCTTCAATATTTCCTATCATCAGAGTCTTCTCTAGGGAATCCTGTCCTCACATGATATGGCCAAAATATTTGCACTTCAGCCTCAGGATCAAACCTTCCAGTGAACAGTTTGTCTTGATTTCCTAAAGTATAGATTTATTTGATCTTCTTGTAGTCCAAGGGACTCTAAGTAGTTTTCTCCAACACCACAATTCAAAGGTGTGAATTCTACTGCGCCCAGACTTCTTTATGGTCCAGGTATCATAGGGATACAGTAGGTAAAAGAACAGCTGTTAAAGCTTAAAGGGATATGGCAGGTTCCTGGATGTTACTATATAATATCCCTGTGTATCTATTTACTTTTATGTACTCTATTTTATTAAGAAGTGCTTATACACTCTATTTTTACTGCCTAAAATCAAATAAATAGTCCCTGTACGGGGTCTGCCCTCTGCAGGGTATGTAGGCACAGACTCCATAGGGCTGGATGTGCAGTGTAATGTCCTAGAGCCACATTAAAACTGTAGCACGTAGCACAGCTCACAAGACTTGTGGCTATTAAATTGGCCCTGTAAAGCAACCCACGACTTAAAGGCAAAAAAAGGCTACGCGATGTGGAAATTTTAACTGCGCGTCCATAAATCCTTTGTTCTCTCAAGCTTGTAACTGCTACGTTCCAATTTCCCTATTAAATTGCAACAAATTCACTGGTGTTCAACCCAGTAACCCGCAAATAGAGCCAAAAAAGCCAACGGGTACTAAAGAGGACCCGCAAATGCAAATATACACACACTACTGTACATATAATGAAAGGGAAAGTGATGTTATGTATTAAAATTAATAGCACAACATTCTCAAGCTTGCATATCTGCAATATGAAATATTTTTTTTATGTTTAATTTCTGTGTTATATTGATCCGGGCAATCAATAATGGAACTCGCATGGATTTGAATATCATATTTACTGGTTTATTAATATTACATTATTTCTGGAATGCGGGGTCCAAACGTAACTCATAATTGAAACCTCTATTTTTGAGTGACGTAATCATGATGATCTCTTTTGCCACTGGCTCCCTCTAAACCTGTAACTATGGGTTTGACTAATTGATCAAGTTCAAGGCCGCACATCCAACCGGCGCAAGAACGGTTTACGGGCTTGCGTCTACGGCCCGTAACTCACGTAATGTCCTAATTTAATAGCTCTGTAACACAGCCAAATTTCAAGCCCGCAGGCTTTGTGGTCTTGCCGATGTCACTACGGGCTTCGAATTTAATGTGGCTGCTATTCTATCAGGGACCACATCTCAGCCGCATGTTGCAGCATGTTGCTGAGAGATGATCACTAATTGGTTAGTATGAGTCTGTGTTTTAATGAACTGCAGAGAGCAGACCTAAGCAGGTAATATCTGTTTGATTTTAGGCTTTTAAGCACTTTTTAATGAAACAATTAAATAAAAAGTAAATCGATACACAAGAATGTGTCCAAGAATGTAACGTGACACGTAGGAATAACAATGTGCTTGGAGTTGTCCCTTTCTCAGAATGCCTTTGGCGCTCATTGCAGCCCCGTCAAACCTGTAACATTCATTGCAAGACGTTCATTGCACATGCTCAAGCCCGTACATTTTAACATTGTGTGATGACAACTTGCAATTTCCACAACTATTATATGTGATACCTTCATATTAGTAAGTCAAAGCACATGCAGTTAAACGGGAGACAAAAGTTACAACTATCTAAGAGGTAATAAATCTTATAATGAGTGGGAAGTGCAGTTACTGCTGCTGTAACAAAGGAATAGAAAAACATTGGTGCTTAACACCTACTAAGCAAACAACAATAGAAACTAGAATACTCCAGGGCAAATAGATGGAATATTGACCAACAACAGGCAAATTAAATAATAATTAAAATGAAAGAAGGAGGACCAAACATACAAAGCCTGTCAACCCTATAGCACATAGAGGTCCCCTCCAGATAGTACAACAACAGAGCAGAGGGACAGAAAATCTGTATAGTTCCCTTTCAGAGATGGACTGGAGGAGACATAAAAGAGCACACATGGGACAGATAGAAGAGAAGAGGAGAGCAGACCCACACACAAACAATCAGTAGGACAAAATGCTAAGCATGCAGACAAGTGCAGAGAATATAAGTATGTACATAAATAATATATATAAATAAAGCAAACAAACAGTTACTGGCCTGAACCCCAGGACCAATGTGGGTATACTGCTCCTCAGACGTCAACCCCGACGCACATTTCGTCAGCGCCTTGCTGACGTCATCAAGGGGGCATGTATTTGTAACAGCTCCTGCAAGGGATATATATATATATATATATATATATATATATATATACATACATACATACATTCATACATATATATATATATATATATATATAGTATTGTGTTTTATTTATTAATATATTTTGATATTAAAAAGAAGTGACAATTGTATTTATAGCTTCAATAAATAAAGATATGTTCTTATATTATATATTTATAGACAATGCATTAGAGTGCTTGTTCCTAGTCAACATGGAGCGCGATTCAATTGAGCTCTTGCTCGATCCGGTAGCCCGTAAGTGAGGTTGCAAGTTAATTTGCTATTCAATTGGCATCTTTTTGCTGTCTCCAAACGGGTTAAGAGTTACGGCCTTGAAAATATTGCAATGGTTAAACCATAACTTACAGCCTCCCGAAGCCATTGATCTTTCACTTTCACAAAATGGCTAAAATCGCAAATCGCTATTCAATTGATCAATTTCCCCAAGCCTGCAAATGTTTTCACACCTGTAAATGGCAAGAGAAGGAGAAAATCCTAGAGTGCTAGAGAGGCTTCGCAAGGAGATTTAACCCCTGTGCGCAGCGCTGTAAATGCAAATAAAAAATCAATACTGCACTGTAAATAATGGGGAAAGCGATGACAGACATTAGAATTAATTGCACAACAGTCTCAAGCTTGCAAATCGGCAGGACATTACATTTATTTTTATGTTTCATTTCAGTGTTAACTTGGTCTCGGGTGAGTTAATACATATCAGGCCACACACATGGACTAGAACAGTATTGGCATTCATTTTCATAATACTTTATTTTGCGGGTTTGCGAGTCTGATCTCATATAGGACCCCCAAACCTAATGGACTGACATGTAACCTCCATGTTATGCTGCCGTAATAATGACAGTCTCATTTTCTATTGGTTAATTCGAAACTGGCCGTTACGGGCTTGCTTAATTGATCATATTCCTGCCCTGAGTCGTCTTTGGGCCCGTAACTTGCGGGCTTGAGCAATTGAATAGCATCTTAATCTGAGACGAACAGGAGCCCACAACACACCAGCAGACATACGGCCTACTTCAATCGAGTTGATGGCTTGCAATTGAATCGGGCCCATGGTTTGGTTATGTGTATTAACCCCTTGAGTACTGGGTTGTGTGTTACTCTGGATTTTGTATCATTAAACAGGCTTAATACTAACATAACATATTTTTAATTACACATATGTTTATATCAGATTGTTACGTGTCAAGTAATGTTGAAATGTCATCATTTTGTAATGTTTTTTGTTTTATACTGTCACTTTAAATGCTTCTGTGGGACTCAGCACATGTTTTAAAACCAGTTTGTGAGTAGTGTCTGGTACTAGTAAATCTTTCTTCTGCTTTTTCAATTACGGCAGTGCCCATATTTGGGATTGATCCATAAATTCTTATTAGCATAGGATTTGTGTATAAGAGTGTCAGGGAGTAATTTATTGTCAGTACAAAACTCAATGAGGATTTATGCCTTGCTTTTCGGCTGTGCAGTATAGTTCACTCGAAGCAGTTACCTGTAGGAGTATTCTTGCAATGTTTTAGGGAAGGGGGATTAGTATACCTAGGTGGGATTTACTGTGCATTCAGGGCACTCATAATTGCTTTTTCAGGGGTTAGCATAGGGCCCATGGTTGGCTATATGACTTAAGAAAAACGCAATGTTCTTTAGCCTACAGCTCTCTGTCATAATACATGTTAGTGAACACTAGTGTTGTGTTCTTGTGTCCCCAGTGATCATGCTTGAAGTTAAAGTCAGATCAGTTGTCATCATAAAGTCTAGTAGATCAAAAGGTCGGTAATGGGAACCAACATGCAACTTTTGTTCATTTATCCTATACCTCTTTTGATGCCAGCAGGTCTCGAAGTTCGCTGAAATTGCAAGATGAATACCTATGATACCATATGAGCACTAGCATTTTTTATAACTCAGGAGTATAACTCAGGATCTTGGGCAAAGAGTGATAGTTTGCCTGGGGCTGCTACAATGGGGTTTGAGCGTATGCTCCAAGAATGCTGTTATTATCTTGAACCATTTTTGACAGTTTTGATCCACTGGCTCCAGAAGATAATAGTGTGTGTGTAACGCTCCAGTGGGAGCATATGCACACTCCAAAAACTATGTACGTAATTTCATGCAGGCGCAAGGAGCGCATGCGCTAAGTGCGTTGCAAGCGCAAAGAGCGGCACAAGCCTCTCATGTGCATTGCTCATCACATGAATGCGCAAAACGCGGTGCACGGCAACAGAGGGGGGGAAATGGACAGAGGGGGGAAAGAGACACAGGGGAGGGTAGTGGAAGAGACACAGGGCAGGGGGAGACACAGGGGAGGGAGGAGGGGGGAAGAGACTCAGGCGAGGTGGAGGGAGACACGGGGAAAGAGACACAGGGGAGGGGGAAGAGACACAGTGGAGGAGGGAGAGACACAGGGAGAAAATGGGAGAGGGGAGGAGAGACATGGGACAAGAGACATGGGGGAAAGACACAGGGGAGAGAGTGGGGGCAAGAGACACAGGGGAGGGAGAGGGGGGGAGATACACAGGGGAGGGGGGGGGGAGAGCTGGGGGGAGGGAGACATTAAATATTATTCCGACAATTTTGACGGGCAAGTTACTAGTCCATTAATACTTGCCTTCTTATATGTCCAGATCCGTATTTGGGATACTAATTAAAGGACTATTTACCTTACTGTAAGTGCTCTTCATGGTGTGAAAGAGCACAACATTGTTTGTTAAAATGGTCTATTTTTTAATTACACTAATAATAGCTAAAAAAATCTAAAGTATTAAATTAATGTTTACATACAACTAATCTGCCTACTGGCAGTTGCATGAGTAATAACAGATTACTGAGTGCAGTGAGCATGCTGTGTGGTTATCTATGTAGAAGGCTGTGATTGATAGGCACGGCATCCTTTGGAGTCAGTTTACATTGCACTGACCAGTTAACCCAGAGCTGACCTATTTAGGTGAGTCCAGCATTCCATGCCTGCACGGATAGATTTGTTAAGAGTTCATTTTTTTGATCACAACATCGTCCCTGAACTGGTCTGCATTGCTAAAAATTCCAGAGAGGCAAGAAAATAGAAACCTGAATTTTCTGCTATAAGAAAAAAATAAATGACAAGGTCTGTTCCCTTCAAAATGAAAATGTAAGTAGTGCGAGAGAAACCTTACCAGTTACTTGAATGGGGGACACACCCCTGGAACCTGATTGTTTTTAATGTGGGCAGTCGGTTACACATTTAAACACAGATTTGATTTCTCAGTGAAAAATGCACATACTTTAACATGCTTTTAGGAGATCTTTACAGTGATGTGGATCAAAGTGTGCTGAATTAAGTGGCCCTTTAAGCAGGAGCAAATTCAAGGTTGTTGCCTGTACCAGAGACTGACAACCAGTTTGCAGATTTGTTGATGTTTCCATTTCCGGATACCTGTATTCCATGGTGATGGGATTGAGACTCAAGAGTGATTTGAGGTTGCAGACAGTTCAAGACGGCTTAGTGATTTGAGCAGCCAGGCTTGGCACACTGGAGAACACCTTGTAGGTGTCCTCTGTATCAAGTCAAGCTGGTTTTATTAGGTGATACATTTTAGAAAATCGGTTGAAACATTTTTTGCAGATAAGTTATAAATATTTTGAAATGCCAATTGTAGAAAAAGATGTATAGCAAATTGTAAGGAGTCAGGAAGCCTTCATGAACAATGGCATAAAAAATGTGTGAAAGACCACACTGAAATAGAGATGTGAAGCCCTTATCTTAAAATCTCAGCATTTACTGATTTATTAAATGATTAAAGTTATCATATTTTATCAAGACTTGGGTTTCTTGATTGTACTTTAGTTTGGTTTTGTATTTTAATTTAAAACTTCTCTTTCCAGTGTTTGTGTATAAGAACTAGAATTATGGGCTTGTTTAGTTTTTCCATTACAGTTTATATTGACGTGCCATATATGTATTATGGTACATCAGTTTGCTGGATTATATGTGAATGATCCATATAAGTTAATTGACAATAGCTTTACTCAGATGGTTAATATGTTTGACTAGCGACTTGCCCTTCGGGGTCATTGCGAGCCTCTCCCCCTTGTGTACTTTGAAGGCATCGTGATGAGTGTTACTGACTTGGGTTAAGTGTTACTGGCTTGGGGGTCTTTTTTACTGCCTTCTGCCACATTTTCATCCTGTTAAGTTTTTTCAGCCGCCAATTTTTTATCACCTAGCCAATTTTCAAGTGACTAAAACCCCCAAATAAGGCCTTTAATAAGCTTTCTACCTCACTCCAAGGCTTCCTGGCTCTCCCCCTGTGTTGTGTGTGAGTGAATAATATTTTTTTTATGAAAATATATATATTTTTTGTGGGTCTTTGGACTGACGCGCTTGGCCGTTAAAGTCGTAAAGTATTGCGTGCCTTAAAGTATTGCATGTCTCAGGATCCCGCGGGCCTCACAAAGAGAGCCTGCAGCTATGATCTCCACCCCTGCAATGAGTGCTTTCGGCGCTTATTGCAGCTAAGTCCCACGGGCCTCGCGATTAACTCCTGCGGCGGTAATCTCCACCCCTGCAGTCAGCGCCTTTGGCGCTCATTGCACCTAAGTCTCACAGGCGCGGCAATAAGCACCTGCAGCGCTCATCTCCACCCCTGCAATGACCGCCTATGGTGCTCATCTCCACCCCTGCAATGAGCGCCTAAGTCCTACTGGCGTTGCGATGAGTACAACATGCCCGCAACATTCCTGAGCGTTGCCAACGGCAACTATATATGTGATATTCGTAGCCAATAATAATTGCATGCTCATATTAAATACCTTTGCGTGATACAGTGAATTTAATGTAAGGGTATCAGGTTTCATGACCCTTTAAATGTGTTAGCGAGGTCACTGGGCAAGGGCCTCAGTTGCTGGCATGGAGCGCCGAAGGCGCTCCATGCCAGCAACTGAGGCCCCTCGCGAAGCGAGGGCCTCAGTTGCTGGCGAGGTCACTGGGCACGGGCCTCAGTTGCTGGCATGGAGCGCCGAAGGCGCTCCATGTCAGCAACTGAGGCCCCTCGCGAAGCGAGGGCCTCAGTTGCTGGCGAGGTCACTGGGCAAGGGCCTCAGTTGCTGGCATGGAGCGCCGAAGGCGTTCCATGCCAGCAACTGAGGCCCCTCGCGAAGCGAGGGACTCAGTTGCTGGCGAGGTCACTGGGCAAGGGCCTCAAACCCTCGCAAACTTCACGTCGCTACTCAAAAAACACGACACACAAATTATGACACTCGCTAAATTTTACGAGGAACGCAAACAACCTACGAAACACGTTACCACACATTACGACCTCGCAAACATCGGACGCAACACGCCGACATACAAACATTTAAAACACAATACATACACACAGCACATACATAAAAACCTTACCTACACCAAGAGGGAGCACCCAGGACCTCAAAAATGCAACTTACACCTCGATTTTACTCGAAATAAAAGACTTTTGAGACTAAAAAAAAATCTAAGCGACAGAAAAAATGGCTGCCGAACAAAACGAAAACGAGGCTACAGCACTCTAAACTCGCAAAACACCACAACAAACTCGCAAAACACCACAAGAAACTCGCAAAACGCCACAAACCACCTACGGATATTCATACCACACAGTGCACACATTCAGCACGCTCACACAGCAGCTCCACACCACTAATGCTGCAGCAACATCAACACAGATTGCCAGCTCTTCATCACAATTGACGGGCAATTCGCTAGTCATATATAAAGTTGTGGATCTTCGGGGCTGTCCGGAACGATTACGCCACCGTGAGCCTCACAAAGCGAGCTGTTGACGGGGGACTTAGGCTGCGCCGTTTGCAGCCCATAGGGCCGCAACTGCAAGCCTCACCTAGTGAGGCGAGCCGTCGACCATGCAGGACTGTGATTGCACTGCTTGGCTCGCAAAGCGAGGTGAGCAGTTGAAGCACGTGGAACGTACGACCCATAGGACTTGGGACCAAAACCTGCACATACACTGTGTGCCTCGCAAAAATCCAACTTTGGACTGAAAACACCTAAAAAAAACAACAAATATGCCCCAAATTCACTTACACACTCACACACACAGCACAGTGGGAGAGCCAGGGAGCCTGTGAGTGACGTTGCAAAAAATGGCTGCCGAAAAAAAAGCAACACAACGAAAACGAGGCCGAAGGACGGAAAACTAGCGCTATGTAGTAACCCTTAACCAAAGCCAGTAACACTTCCTCCAAGCCACTAACATTTAACACAAGGTAGAAACACCTAAACCAAGGCACTAACACAACCAAACACACTAACACGCATTGTGTGGCAAACAGCATTGCCAGGATTATAATTTAACTCCTGTAATTTTTTACGGGCAAGTTCCTAGTTATAATATATTTTGAGGATGTGATTAGAACAAAACATGTTTACTGTACATTTAAACAATTAATATTAATAATTACCTAGGCTACATAAGCTGCATTTCCCTCTACCCCCTGAACAAAGTATTGTGGGTGGAGTGGAGCCGGCCAAGGGAAATAACTGAAAATTGGCATACTACAGGCATAGTGGGTGATGACTAGAAAATGTATGTGTAGATGGCTAGCAGTTCAGGATATACTGCTACCTGCTACTAATGTGTGGTGTCAAAGAGGACGGTATATACAGTATTTATCATACAAACTAGATTCTAGGCATTACATCACTTTTAGACTGGATTGTAAAACATAAAAAATATATTATGACCATTTTGAGAAAATGCTGTTAAGGAGAGGCCGCTTTTTTAGATAGTACTCGTTCCTAATGTGCTGTGATAGAAGTAAAGGATCAAAAATATTATGTATTTATTACACACTAGATTTGTATTTGGAAATCTGAAATTCTGTTTTTCAAATTCATAAATAATAATGTGTTTAATAATAAAATTATATGTAATGTGAAATCATGCACAATATAATTATTGACTCAATGTCATGTTGTAAAATAATATGAAAGTTAGTTATTGCAGATATTGAGATTCTTGTTGGATCATATTTAAGAAATGTTGATGAGAGACAGGAATTCAGATTAATAAACTTTCTATAATATATTTCACTTATTTTATGAAGAATGACATCAAATACTATATAATTTTCCAATGCTAATATTAAATTGTCTTGAGTGTTTAATCCATCCTCCTCTTTTACCATTGCCCCTATCTTTCCTAAATAGGTTATAAACATCCAGATTAACGGTCCAGTCATGAGAGTCATCCCACCATGTTTCAGCAATGCCTATTAAATCCCATTTCTCATTGACAGCTAATAATTCTAACTCGCCCATTTTCCCTGGCAAGCTTCTCACATTAGCAAGGATATACTTTATTTTGCAAGCATAAGCCTTATGTTGTTATGAGTCTGCAGTTTTGAAGTGCCTACCACTGTACTTGAGTTACTTAGCAATAAGAAACAGCTGAAATCGTTGTTCACCCACTTAATAAGTCACTCCATTATATGCCTTCCCACAACTACAAGCTCACACCTACAGCCTTATTAAATTGCGATTCAGCAAATTTAAAAGGGCTCTATTTAAGCACATAGCATTTTTTTTTTTACAGAAGTTTTTAATTATTGAAGACCTTGCTTCTGGATCGAAGTTCACTAACTAAAAACTTTTGTAAAAAAAAAATATGCTGTGTGCTTAAATAGAGCCCTTTTAAATTTGCTGAATCGCAATTTAATAGGGCTGCTAATCTTAAAAGGTCCTGTTAAGGTTACTCATCTCACTACTTGTTCTTCATTCTGCCAATACCTTCAAGGCCGGTGGGATTTAGGCTGCAATGAGCACCGAAGGCGCTCATTGCAGGGCCGGCACTCATCACGAGCCCCGGAATCCCACGGAAGTGGGAAGCCCAGCAAAAAAACACAAATATGCCTCAAATTAACTTCCACACTCACACACAGCACATGAAGAGAGCCAGGGAGCCTGTGAGTGAGGTTGCAAGTGAATTTGAGGCATATTTTGTGGTTTTCACAATCAAAAATCGGCTAAGCAAGTAAATAAATGGCAGCCGAAAAAAACATAACAGGATGAAAACTAGGCTGAAGACAGTAAAAAAGAGCCTGAAGGTAGTAACACTTAACGCAAGCCAGTAGCACTTAACCCAAGCCAGTAACACTTAAACCAAGGCAGTAACACTTAACCCAAGCCAGTAACACTTAAACCAAGGCAGTAACACTTAAACCAAGGCAGTAACACTTAAACCAAGGCAGTAACACTTAGCCCAAGCCAGTAACACTTAGCCCAAGCCAGTAACACTCATCGAAAAGCCCCTAAATTACATGGGGGGCAGAGAGGCTCGCAATGATCACCTTCGGGGCTCGCTATGATCGCTGAAGGTGATCATTGCGAAACACGAAAGTAAATGAATAAAGTAATATACATAGACACAAAAAACACAAACGCAAAAGACATTCACTGCGCGCCTCACAACAATCTTTGCCAAGATAGCCTTATGGATAAGCACGACCAGAAACAATAGATATGTCTGCCGTTTTATGGTCCAGAGGGTCACTGAGAGTTGGACATGACTGAACGACTAAGCAAAAATAAAAGTTTTGATAAATTGAGTACATATATGGAAATGTCTCCTTACAAACATTATATAATACAGTGCTAATTAGAGAACCAGTGTACTATGAAAAAATATACATGTTTGGAAACTTTGAACATAATTAGAAGTGATGCAGTCATAAAGCTAGTTTTAATAATCATTTATTAAACCCAACTCATCTCCATCTTCCCTTATCCCCACCACTACCTCCAAGGATAAAGATAAGCACAGCCCTCTGTCTTCAAGAAAGTGATTAAGAAATTAAATTCTTCTAAAGAGAATGTTCACAAAATTACACTGTTTCTAATGTTTGTTATATACTTCACATGCAACATATGCAATTATTCTGAATTTCTTTTAATAATGCTATATTTCCTCCAATTACTCTAAAATCTACTAAACACATTGGGCCTCATTCAATTAACGGCGGTAAAATGGCCACAAAGCTGCGATTCCTTGCAGCCATCTTACGGCCCCGTGTAGAGCTACTGCTACCCTGCTATTCAAATGGACGGCGCAGCAAGGATATCTCCCTTACGGCCGGCCGCATATCATACAAACGCCGCAAGCGTTTCTCCTGTAAATCTTGTTTTCCGGCCGCAAAGTCAGAAAACTGTAAATGCAAATATAAATTCAAGATGGCACTGTAAAGCTCTATAAGTACTAGGCATCATAATGGGGGACACGAGGATTAGTAGCAACACCCTCTCAAGCTTGCACATTGCCCAAATCCGATATTTCATTTACGGTTTATTTTCCGTCCCAAGTCCCGCGGGCTCGTCCTTGTTAAAATCCGTACGGGTTCGGAGGTTGAAGGCCGCAAACTCAAAGCATTGCAGAAGCCAATATATATTCAATCCAGCACTGCAAAGCACTGATAATAGTGGGGAACATGAGGATTAATAGCAACACCCTCTCAAGCTTGCACATCGCCCAAATCCGATATATCATTTACGGTTTATTTTCCGTCCTGTAGTCCCGCGGGCTCGTCCTTGTTAAAACCCGTACGGGTTCGGAGGTGGAGGGCCGCAAACAAAGCATTGTAGAAGCCAATATATATTCAATCCAGCACTGCAAAGCACTGTAAATGATGGGGAACATAATGGGGGGGGGGGGGGGCATGAGGATTAATAGCAAAACATTCTCAAGCCTGCACATCGCCAAATTGTACTTTGATTTTAAAATCCGTCCAAGTCCCACGGACTTCAATGATCAAGCCCGTAGCTCGTTATTCAAACCCGTGCGGGCTTGCAGGATAGATAAAACACGAAGATTGAACATGAAGTTAAATATCTTTATTTGCGGATTTGAGAGTAGGGGAATGTTGAGCTATTAATTCTAAAAACAAACATCACTTTCACTTCTAATAAAAGTACAGGATGGCTTTTCTATGCTACGACTTGTAAGTAAGCCCTTTACGACTCGTGGGTGTATTTTACCCATTTACGGACTTGACGGAGGCTAATCCCGCAGCCTTTGCGGGTCTGAGGTGCTCCAAGCCCTCGGGACTTTGTCCACGGACATTTGACATGAATTAAAATAAAAATTATTTTCAGATTTGAGTGTAGGGGAATGTTGTGCTATGAATGCTAACACCTCCAATCACTTTATCGTCTCATCAGAGTGCAGGATGGCTTTATTATGTGCTTAATTGGTGCTTGCGGGACCTTTTTAGTGCAAGTAAGCTGCGGCTCGGTTTTAGCTAATTACGGCCATGACGAGAGGGTTTACATAGCAATTGAATAGCAACCGTGGCTGCGACGTGTAAGATCAAATGCTTTCCTGCTGCGCAAGGGATAACAGGGCGCCTCGGCCGCAAGGGAATAGAAAAGGCACGTAGCCTGCGGCTGGTCCTTGCGGCCACGCATCTCCTACGGCCGTTAATTGAATGAGGCCCATTGTATGTAACACTACAATAGACAGCAAGCCAATCAATGTCGTGTAAATTAACGAGGTGAAGCAGATCCTATTGAATCTTCTACTGTATTTTTATTTTTGAGTATTCCAGTACTGTAATATTGTATTTATGCATTTGAAGGATTTGAAGGTCAAGATTTACATTTGATACTAAATTTGCTTTATTTTCCGCATTTCAGGAATTGAGCCGTCAATCGTTATTCTGGTGTTCGGCTTGGTGTTTGCTCTGGCCCTGTGTGGTGTTGTTGTCTCTTATCTTATCAGGTAAGTAATAGTGTGAAGATTACTATACAGTATTAAATTACTACGGCGGTTCGATATTTAAAATACTCTTTTGAACAACTTAACTTGAAAATATGCAAAATGTTTTTAGAATGGAATATAAAATAATACAGCCTTTAATTTTTTACATTTTATGCACAATTATGCTGCTGTAAGATTTCTGTTTTTGTTAATCAACTTCCTGAATAGGGAGTATATATAGTTTGACTGCACAGGATGTTTTCATCAGCACCTTGGGAATGTGGCATTTACAATTGCCAGTGATTAATAGGAAGCTCAAGGACACACCCTCTTCAGAATGTAACATACAGAATTAGTTGACAATAGAAAAATGACACCAAAGGATATGTAAATGAGTCCACAATGCATTTTCACTCTTTAATACAAATGTCACTTTATACATGTTTTTTTAGGCTTATGCTTGCTGTATTACACAACCTTAAAGCACAGCATAGGATTACATGCATGGTGGATTATTTGCATGCCCCTGCCCAGTTTCTCAGAGTGCAGTGCAATAACTGGATTTCTTATGTTTTTTTACTTATTTTAGACGTTCAAATGTGAACACAAGTGTAATATTTATTTATTTACTGTACTTTGCACAGTTTAAAATCCCATATACAACCTGTTAAGAGTCTGATTCTCAGCAAGTCATTTCCCTTCGCTCCATTACCAAACAATAATTGGGTATCCTGGCATCAGCAGAGCATAAAACTGTCACAATGTCCTCAAATCACATTGTATTATAATCAAAAATGGTATAACCAGGTCAGCTAAAGTAATGGCAGACCTACAGCCCTATTAAATTCCCTCAACGTGTAAAACCTTAGCCCGTAACGAAGCCCGCAAGACTTACGGCTATTAAATTGGCCCCGTAAAGCAACTTGCTAATGACTTGCGGGTTAAGTGCGGATAAACCCTACAGGACATTAAAATCGCTATTAAATTGCTACGAATCCACTGGCGTTCAACCCCTTAACCCGCAAATGAAGCCAAAAAAGTCTACGGGTACTAGAGAGGACCCGCAAGGGGGTTAAAGTCCAATCCGTACCACTGTAAATACACATATACACACTCTACTGTACTTATAATTAAAGGGAAAGTGATGTTAGGTATTAGAATTAATAGAACAACATTCTCAGGCTCGCACATCTGCAATATAAAATACTAATTTTTCTGTTTAATTTCCGTGTTATATCGATCCCAGCAATCGATGTGTTAATACATATAATAGAACTCTCATGGACTAGAATATCATATTTACTGATTTATTAAAATTGCATTATTTCTGGAATGTGGGTCTGATCATAACTCGTAATTGAGACCCGTAAGGCTTTGAAATCTAACCTCCATTTTTCAGTGACGTAATGATGACGATCTCATTTGCCATTGGCTCCGTCTAAACCCGTAACTACGGTTTGACTAATTGATCATGTTCATGGCTGCACTTCCAACATGCGCAAGAATGGTTTACGGGTTTGCGTCTACGGTCCGTAACTCACGCATGGTTCAATTTAATAGATCTGTAACGCAGCTGAATTTCAAGCCTGCAGCATTTGCGAGTGTCCCGATGCCACTACGGGTTTAAAATTTAATATGGCTGTTAGCTTATCACTGGGGCTCCCTTGGTTTTAATGCATTTGCCGTATAGGCTTTATTAGAGAAATATTGCGCCATAACACAGAGCCTCTTTTTATACTCCAAATACCCAGCTCTTTTCTGATGTCATCAGCAATCACATAGTGGCAGCAGATTGCCTCATACATTGGGACAGTATAAATAAATACTAAAATTATCCTACAAATGCTGGCCTTACACGTTTTTAAATGAAGGTTATTACACTAGAAATTCTGAAAATTGATCTAAGATGTATATAGCAGCCCAGTTATATTTTATTTTATTTATAAATTATAGTATTTATGAATTGCTAGTTCCATTATCATCCATTTCCTTTATATATATATATATATATATATATATATATATATATATATATATATATATATGATAATTTTCTCTTTTGATTCCAGTTACCATGGTAACCTGTTATATGTTGTATATGTCAATGTGCTTGTGTATGTCAAGGTTTTTAAATGTGTATTATATTTAAAATACCGGTATGTTTTAAATTTTTCTATAAATATATTTATTACTACTCCTTTCCTTTTACCTTCAAAGACTCTTAAAGATCATAATTAAGAATCTTCTTATCATGGATTTAAGCAATTGATCATATACACCCTTTAGATTGTAAGTTTTCAATCTTGCAACGTGACTTGGGGAAAGCACTATGGACATTGCATTCTAAGCTTAAAGACAGGGCCCTCCATCTTTTGCAATATGTTTATACTGCTATTGTTTGTTGCCTCGATTGTAACCCGGTTATATTGCTACAGAATATGTTGGTGCGTTACAAATAAAAGATAATAATACACAAAACATAGCAAAAAGTAGGTTATGTTTATAAAACTTATTGACGACCAATCCAATGTGCCTCAAATAGCTGAAATCAATTGGTATAATAATCACTGTATATAGAATAACTGATTTCATTTGTTTTTTTATACCTTGTATCTAGTGCATGCTGCTTTAATACTTTAATATATTTATACTTAAAAGTTTTTACATTGGTACTACTGAAGGATAATCTTAGTGTCATGCACAGAGCCTGACTGGACTGTTGGCGGCTGTGGCCTGGGCCTGGGCTGGTGAGAGTTACCCTGTTTATTACTATTGTTATGATTTTGTTGCTTATGGTTTTAAAATGACATCTGTATTGCGTGTATTATAATTGTGATACAGTGTGAATATGGGCTTCTCATGGACAAGAGAGCTATGGGGTACCATAATAACTTATATGGACAGTAACAGGGAGGTCATACACTGTTGTTAGCTTTGTGCTGACTCACCCATCCCCACCTGAACAAATACAAAGATCAGGAGGACTTGAGCGCCATCAACTGCTATTGTCTGGTGGGCCCTTGAGAGCTAGTTTAATTTTCAGAAGATACTTGTGCACATAGACAAGTCTAGGCTATACCAAAGTAAACTGTGACAATACAGGATCTGAGTTAGATCACACAGGCACAGAGCCAGATGGCCCCTACATCAAATTATCCTAAGTTCATTACCAGATAAGGGCCCTTAAGCAGTTTTCTACATGACCCACTGCAGAGAGAAGATGATATCATTTGATATACATGTTACTCCCACATGGGCAGTCACCATTGGTAGATCATTTGTGTACCCAAGAATGGGGCTTACTGTAATTGGCCATCCTGTGGCCAGAAAACTGTATATATGTTGATAGTCTCAAAAAAGGACAAATGTCTCAAATGTCAAGTTGCTACTGTGGGTCACAGGCGAAGGGCACTATAAATGTTAATAAAGCAGAAGTTGTAATACAAATTATTTCCATTAATTTGGATTTACAGTGTATTTTTTTTTTAATTCATTTATTTTGGATACTGTATATAATCGAGTATAAGCCGAGTTTTTCAGACCTTTTTTTAAGGCAAAAAAGGGCCCCCTCGGCTTATACTCGAGTCACTCTCCCCCCCCCGTGTCTCTCTAAACCCCCCGTGTCTCTCTAACCCCCCCATGTGTCTCTAACCCCCCTGTGTGTCTCTCTACCCCCCGTGTCTCTTTCCCTACCCCCTACTCAACCTAAACCCCCCTCTCCCCTCACTTACCTGCTTGTGCTCCGGCCTCCGCTCCTTGACCCGGCGCCGATGTGACGTCACATGCACGCCGCGTCATTAGCATATACCGGGTGCCGGTACCCGGTATATGCTAATGACGCGGCGCGCATGTGACGTCACATGCGCGACGGGTCAGGGAGCGGAGGCCGGAGCACAAGCAGGTAAGTGAGAGGAGAGGGGGGAGGTATTTAGGGGGGTTTAGGTGGAGGAGGGGGGTTGAGGAGGGGGGTTGAGGAGGGGGGTTGGGGTTGAGGGGGATTGAGGGGGGAGGTTGAGGGGGGTGGAGGTTGAGGAGGTGGGTTGGGGTTGAGGGGGGTTGAGGTTGAGGAGGGGGGTTGAGGTTGATGAGGGAGGTTGAGGATGAGGGGTTGAGGATGGGGGGTTGAAGATGGGGGGTTGAGGAGGAAGGTTGAGGAGGGGGTTGAGGATGGGGGGTTGAGGAGGGAGGTTGATGGGGGGTTGAGGAGGGGGATGAGGAGGGGGGTTGAGGATGAGGAGGGAGGATGAGGAGGGAGGTTGAGGAGGGAGGATGAGGAGGGAGGATGGGGAGGGAGGTTGAGGATGAGGAGGGAGGTTGAGGATGAGGAGGGAGGTTGAAGAGGGAGGTTGAGGATGAGGAGGGAGGTTAAGGATGAGGAGGGAGGTTGAGGAGGGTGATAAGGGAGGGGGGAAGAGACACAGGGAAGGGAGAGGTTGGAAGAGACACAGGGAAGGGAGGGGGAAAAGAGACACAGGGAAGGGAGAGGGGAGAAGAGACACGGAGAGAGAGGGGGGCACAGAGGGCACAAGAGGGACACAGGGGGCAGCACATTTCCCACCCTTTGGCTTATACTCGAATCACTCATTTTACCCAGTATTTTGTGGTAAAATGGGTGCCTCGGCTTATACTCGGGTTGGCTTATACTTGAGTATATACGGTATATTGTATCAAGTAAGTAAACCACATAATAATGAGTAGAGATGTATCAGAATTTGTGAAAACTACATGACTCTATCATTCTTAGCCATTTGTTCTCTCCTAATATAACTAAATGGTATTCCATAGAGCGGGAAATCTGTAAATCTATTCCATTAAATCTAATGCTTTGCTTTCCCCATTTAAATACTAATCAATTATCAAGAATACCCTTTGTCCCTGTTAAATTTTTGGTATTCAAAGCGAATGAAATTAAATTGGTTTAAATGCCCGTCTCTTCTAACCCCTTTAGAAATATTTCTCCACTCTAGCCCTAAGTGGGTAATTGTTAAATGGAAAGCGAATGGCTATAATATAATAGCAGCTTTTTACTCTGACTACAAGCTTATCCCATATCAGTCTATTTCAGGTAAGACATTGCAGTCTAATATCACATGGCTGGATTTTCTCTCAATCAAGTCTAATTTAGTAAAGTTGGGGTTCCATTGGAGAATTTTAGAAAATTCCTCCCTGTGGAATTACTCATTACGGAAAATAAAAATAAACGGATTATCTCTAAATGAACCATATTCTGAAAATGACTGACGAAGAGAATAAGACCCATAGAATGGAAGCATGGGAAAAAGATATGGTGAAAATATGGCCTATTGGAGACTGGTTTAGTACATTTAGAATTATCAAGAAAACTTTCTTCCTTCTTGCATCTTATAGGGAGCTATATTTTAAGTTAGTTCAACGCTGGCACTTAGTACCAGTAAACTTAACACAATTTGATCCATTGAACCCTGAAGAATGTTGGAGAAGTTGTTTGGAGAGAGGTACCCGTTATCATATGTGGTGGCAATGTAAATATATTCAGAAGTTCTGGAGGAACTGTATTGATAAGATTTATGATATTACTAAAATTAAAATTCAGTGCTCTCCAGAAATTATTTTACTTCATATTTCAATGGATCTGATACCGGTGAAGTCTAGATTTTTGATTTCTCATATTCTATTAGCTGCTATGTGACATATTGTAAGAGTATGGAAATTAAAGACTCTCCCGTGTTGGTCTAAAGTCGAGCGAACTGTCAATAGAGACTGTCTGCTTGAAAAGGATATGAAGAATTTAATGAATTTGAAAAGAAATATTGTTAATAAGTGGCTAGCATGGGATAATTACTTCTCTCTTTCTTAATTCTTCTATTATTTGAATTTTATCTCTCTATGTTTACATTATTTTAATTATCGGATTGGATATTCTCTTTGTACCTTTCCGTTTGACTGATTTGTATTTGATTGTTTTGTATTTATTCATGTATGTTTAAAATGTAATAAAAAGACTGAAATCAAAAAAAGAATTTGTGAAAACAATAATACATTTTTCAATCAATTGTCACACGTGAAAAACGTATAAATGTATTAAACCGGAATGCACTAGATACAAAGTGTAAAAAAACACATAAAATCAGCTATCCTATATACAGTGAGTATTATATCAATTGATTTTATTTATTTTGAGGCATTTTTGGATTGGTCCTCATTAAGTTTTCTAAACATAAATTACATTTTGCTATGTTTTGTGTATATGAGAAATTATTTAAATACATGATACGAATATCACTAAGGATCTTTAAGAGTCCCTGAAGGTAAAAGGAAAAGAGTAATACATAAATAAATTGTGTTTTAAACTGAAGAACGTGATAAAATGTATAAAATTGTTTTTTTAAACAAAAAAATGACATATACAGTCACATTGACATACAGTATATGACAGATAATCCATAAATAAAATAAGAATATAATTGGGCTACTATATAAATCTAAAATCAATTTACAGGATTACTAACATAATAATCTTCAAATGAAAACATATAAATCTGGCATTTGCGGAATCAACAGAGTATTGATATACTGGTATTTAAGAGACTGTCCTGAATTTAGAAATTAGCATATGTATGACAATGTATTGATGTATTTCAATCTGTTGCCACTATTTTCGTATGTTTCGCACAATGTGATTAAGGAGATCGGTGATGGCCACCGTAAGGAGTCCGGTATTTGGAGTTTAAATAGAGGCTCAGAGTTTCGATTTTTCTTTGATGAAGCCTATACATCGAAATGTGTTAGAAATAAGGGAGCCCAAGTGATATATTATGCAGATAATTTAGGAGGCCTCATTGTAACCATTATTAACTATAATGGCACCCCGACTACAGCGCGCATGTGAAATGCGCCCCGTCAAAAGCTCGCAGACAGAAGCGCCACATGCTAAAAGCCACAGGACTAAAGCGTGCATGTGACAAATGCGCATGCTCACGATGAGCTGTACAAGGGACAGGAGCTGGGAGAGAGAGATGATCTGTAAGAGGGACAGGAGCAGGGACATGGGGCTCAGACAGAGACACATGAGTGAAGCCTGGGCCAGGAACTCAGTCTTGAGTCATAGATGCAAAGCACAACAGGCAGTGCCGTTCCTTGGTGAGAGTCTGTAATACCAGATACAACTTGTAATAGACTGAGCAATACTATGCATTGGTATGTGTGGTCTAAGTAGGGAGACACTTAGGGCTAAAAGTACACGTGCAGGGTGTGTATTTACCAAGGTACGGAACTGCCTTTTGTGGTTAGCATCTATGACCTGGCCCAGGCTTCTCTCATGTGTCGCTGTCTCCTGCTCATGCCCATCTTACAGCTCATCTCTCTGTCCCAGCTCCTGTGACCATGTGGGGAGACCTAGGCCCTCATTCAATTGCAATTTGGCCAATTGAATAGGGGTCTAAATAAGCACATAACATATTTTTTTAAAGAAGTTTTGACTTAGTAAACATCTATCCAAAAGCAAGGTTTTCACTAACTAAAAACTTATTTAAAAAATATATGTTATGTGCTTATTTAGAGCACTATTCAATTGGCCAAATCGCAATTGAATGAGGGCCCTATTGAGTAAACATGCATGAATGGTCCAAGAGGAGGGCCCCGCAACGTACTCACTACTCCAACACATTGACCAGTCTCCCAGGCTCCTGGAAGGCAGCCAACCACTGCATCAGCTGGGGAATGATGGAGTTTGTTCATCAACTCCACCTTCACTAGCGAGCTCTGTCCCTCCTTCTGAGTTTGAGTCTTGGAATAATTCCCGGCTTGAATCCTCCCGCTCGACCTTTCCTGCAGCTTGTACACCTGACCGAACTTGTACTCCTGACCCAACCAACTCTCTGGAAAAATGGCCTCATACCCACCCTCAGACCCTACCACAGCCCCATCCTGAGTGTACACTCACACTCCCACCTTCTCCAGTTGAATATACAGGTCAGACACTTTCTTCCTGGTGTTGATGGATAAATGAGTGTATGCCGTGGGCTCCTCATCTATGGGAAAGAGACATGGAGAAAGTCTTGAAAGATGTTTGGGGTCACAGATTAGGGAGGCAGGAGTAGAAGAGGACGAGAAGAGAATGAGGTGAGGGAGAGGAGGAGAAGACATGGATAAAAGGTTGAGGGGTAGGACCGTTAATGCACACAGGGTGAGCCCCATGTCCCTGCTCCTGTCCCTCTTACAGCTCATCTCTCTGTCCCGGCTCCTGTCCCTTGTACAGCTCATAGCAACTGTGCGAGCGCATTTGTAGCGTGCACGCTTTAGTCCTGCGCGCTTTTATTGGGTGGTGCTTCTGTCTGCATGCTTTTGACGGCGTGCATTTCACAAGCGCCATTATTTCGGGACACCTTGATTTGAGGAGATAGGTCCAGTTTTATGCCATACCGATGCCAAGGTATCCAGTTATTGGCCAAGCAAAGGGAAATTACTTGCTGACCCCCATAATCATAACAGGTTGTATACACAATTTTATATATATATAGTATACCAGATTTAACAAAACAGATTATTCTGTACTGGTGATGTAGATACTTTATAAACCTCAACAAGATGGAATATCATTACGGGAAGCATGTGATTTAGAAAATAATTATTAAACAGGCACTCAGGGCTTAGGATATTAGTGACATTGGCATTTCTCAATGGTTAGATTTACGTGTGTGATGTGATAGCTTGATAGTGTTTTAATCTCTAGGGTCACCTTTTCAAAACAGTAGTTTTTTCATTATTTTTGTTTATGTTTTTGATTTTTTTTCCTGTGCTAAATATAATATCTAACAGAAATGTTACAAAAAAAGTAAGCTTTTCGATGACAGTTTGGTGTTTGATGTATTTCTCTCTAATCTCTGGGGCTGATTTATGCTCAAGTTGTTCCAAATCTTTTATTACATAAACTATAATTACTTTCTGATGCTCAGCTAAAGGTTAAGTACTCAGTTATGAGTAAAAATTGAATAAAGGCTTGTTGTTCACCTAATGAGAATGAAATTGCGCAGTTAGCTGATTACTTTTTTGAATATTACCAGAACAGATTTAGAAAAATACCACCTGCCAGTTCTAACTCACTTAATGAATCTTATATGTGCAAGTGCATTTTTAGAAAAGCATACAAGAGTTGCATATAGCTGTTAATAGTCATCTGGTTTTAAAAACAAAGCAATCTAAAGATGGTAGATACTCACCCCACTCCTCCATCACACTGCACATATGTGACAATAACATTGCAAACGTATAGTGAGCATGCAGAAACATAACAATCAGGCAAACTATGAGCCCCCATTCCAATTCATAAAGTTATATATTTCAGTGTGTTGCCTCTGTCTCAACTTAATGAGTTATGTACAGCATGGTATATAATGAATATTAATAGAAATCAGGTGAAAAAGCTTTTAAGCAGGCAGTAGTGTTTCGTAACTACAAAGCAGATGACACAGTAGCTAAGGTTGCTGACTGTGCTGTAGACGGTCTGGGGTTCAAATCCACATAAAGACACTTTTTTTCTTTACTGTTTAAAAATTAGAAATATGTCCTTTAGGTTACATAATAATATTAAGTAATCATGTCGATTATATGTTTATTTTAAAAAGAAAATATTTGAAATTTAAATATTCATTAATATATATATATATATATATATATATATATATATATATACACACACACACAAATAACTAGATATTTCACATAATTATTCAATATATATAGTTCAAATAATTAAATCAGTTTAACTTTTCTACTTACTTTTTTAAAAAAAGAGTGTGTTTGTTGGTGTAGTGGTTTCATAAAACGGTTTAATTAAACCAATGCCTATTTCTTTTGTTTTTTAATTGATTAGTGCATTTTTAACAATCATATGATATATATATATATATATATATATATATATATATATATATATATATATATATATATATATATATATATATAAATAAATAAGTACATTAGTTAAACAAAAAAATAAAAAAATGGATGGCAGGAGAATTGAGCCTATGACGTACCTATGAAAAAAACACCACCACACTCTGCCCTCAAATGCAATGTAAATATATAATAGAATATGTAACATTTAGAGACCCTGCAGTAATATTTATTCAGATATTTGGTCAATTTTAAAAACGTAAACACATTTTCAACATGATTTTCCACTCTCTAACTGATAATGCAGAGTACATATGTATTAACTTAGGTAATACACATCTAGACACATCCTGCTTGCAGGAGACTGAGTCTGAAGCTTAGTAGTCTCTGTAGCAGCACTGCATAACACTAGCACTAACACATTCCCTATCCCCAATCTATCTATATAATCCCCTTCCCATGGCAGGGTTAATTCATAAAATATCTATGCAGGGGGGTTATGACCCATCTGCCTATGACCCCCTACTCCCTATTTGCACAAGGATCACAGGATTCCCTCACTAATGCTCTGTGGCACCTACGTATTAAAGGACCTCCATGGCATCTAACAGTTACAGTAACTCATTATCATGGAGGTCCTCAAAGGACCACCATGGTACCTAAAATTAACCCCTACTACTACGGGGGTTCATATAGATTCCGATGGAAACTAAAACTAAACCCTATGGCCCTCATTCAATTGCGATTTGGCCAATTGAATAGGGCTCTAAATAAGCACATAACATATTTTTTTTAAAGAAGTTTTTAGTTAGTGAAAACCTTGCTTTTGGATAGATGCTTACTAACTAAAAACTTATTTAAAAAATATATGCTATCTGCTTATTTAGAGCCTTATTCAATTGGCCAAATCGCAATTGAATGAGGGCCTATGTGTCACAGACTCATTGAAAATAAAAAAATTACACTAAAATAAAAAAACACAAAATAAAAAAGATTTACGTTCAATAAAAAATAAATGCACAAATAAGATAAATAAATTATAAAAATAGTGGTAAGTAATTCTAACGGAGCTCCTCCTATGAAAAGCTTCCCCCAGCAAATTATTTTGCAACACTTTTCAAGCTTAAATATGATTTCTTGTGGCTTCTGATTGACTGAATTATTTGTCAATCATATTTTAGCCAATCAGAATTGAAGGTAATCCTGTTCAACACATTTTAGAACCAAATAGAATGCACAGATTTACAAGGTCCCTCACTCAGGGACAGATTTACATTTTTGGAGCCACTCTGCAGTGAACTCTAAGGTGCCCCTGGGCACATGTAGTTTGCACTACCTTCTTTTGCTTTGATGTAGTTAAAGATACACAAAGGAGGTAGAGAAAAAGATTGTGCAATTTAACATTCAAGTTGCATTGGCTTGTTTTTTATCTGCATTCACTGACACACATCCATACAGCACATCACACATCGCACACATACAAATCACACACATCACATACATGCACATCATACACACATCACATACACACACACACACGCATAATACATACACACACCCCAAATACATACGTACACACACACCGCATACATACACAAACAACATATACACAACACATAAATTTACACATATATACACACACCGCATACTTAAACACAAACCACATACATACATACACGCACACACCACATACATTTAACTTTATTTTGTTTACTAGAGGGCATCTAGGCAGCATATAAAGTCTACCTGTGTCATGGACTCCCAGGATCAGGCTCCAGAATCTCCTTCTCCTCATGGGCAGAAGCAGAGCTGCTGGAGGAAATGGAGGGGCTGGGGAGGAGCCAACTCCCAGCTTCTTGGGTGCTTTGTGTAAAATGTCCCATAGTCACTTCATGTGCCTGCAGTGCTTCCTGTATTTAGTTCTAGGAAGTGAAAATGAGGCTCCCCTGTCAGAGGCCTGCCTGTAGGCTAGTGTCTATAATGCCTAATGGATGATCCGCCCCCCACTGTCCATTCTGATTCAGGATGTGGGGTTAATTTTAGATGCCACTTATGTCATTATAGCACCTCTGTAGCTTCGGAGTTAATTATAGGTGCCATGGGGCTCCTTGGAAAACCTCCATGGCATAGGGGTGCATTGTAGATGCTATGGAGGTATGACCTTACAAGATCTCCGTGGCATGGGCATACATTTTCCATTAGTGGTAACATGTTTCACTCAGATTTGAGATTGGAATGGCTTTGGGGGAATTTGAATGGAACAGTTACAACTAGATTGGGTGATTTGAACTTTTTGTTGGCTACTTTAGGTGTCCTTTTTGTGTGGCTGCTGTTTCTGGGGATTGGAATAGCTAGGTAATGATTTATGAGTGAACTTGACTCAGCTCTGAAAAAGATTGGAATGGGGCCCTATACTGCCTTTTTATGACAGGGATTTGTTTCAGGTTTGCACACATAAAAAAATAGTTTATGTGAGAAGATTAGAAAATATGCCATTACCCAGGACCTAGGATTTATATTAGATATATATATATCTCGTATTTACTCAAATCTAATGCGCACCTTTTTCATAGAAAATCGGGTCCCAAACTTGGGGTGCGTATTAGTTTAGATGGCACACTAGTTTCAATGGCGCACTAGATTTAATGGCGCACTAGATTCAATGGCAAAAAGGAAAGCACAGGACATAATACGACACCACCATCTCTCCCCAGCTCTCTAGAGTGGGTGACCACCAAAGGAAGTGGCACACAGAGAGCCCAAGCACAGTGGCACACAGAGCCTGGCACCCAGAGAGCCTCAGCACAGTGGTACACAGAGCCTGGCACCCAGAGAGCTCCAGAACAGTGGCACACAGAGCCTGGCACCCAGAGAGCCCCAGCACAGGGTCACACAGAGCCTGGCACCCATAGAGCCCCAGAACAGTGGCACACAGAGCCTGGCACCCAGAGAGCCCCAGCACAATGGCACCCAGAGCCTGGCACCCAGAAAGCACCCGGAACAGTGGCACACAGAGCCTGAGACCCAGAGAGCCCCAGCACAGTGGCACACAGAGCCTGAGACCCAGAGAGCCCCAGCACAGTGGCACACAGAGCCTGGCACCCAGAGAGCCCCAGCACAGGGTCACACAGAGCCTGGCACCCAGAGAGCCCCAGCACAGTGGAACACAGAGCCTGAGACCCAGAGAGCCTTAGCACAGTGGCACACAGAGCCTGGCACCCAGAGAGCCCCGGCACAGTGGCACACAGAGCCTGGCACCCAGAGAGCCCCAGCACAGTGGCACACAGAGCCTGAGACCCAGAGAGCCCCAGCACAGTGCCACACAGAGCCTGGCACCCAGAGAGCCCCAGCACAGTGGCACACAGAGCCTGAGACCCAGAGAGCCCAGCACAGTGGCACACAGAGCCTGGCACCCAGAGAGCCCCAGCACAGTGGCACACAGAGCCTGGCACCCAGAGAGCCCCAGCACAGTGGCACACAGAGCCTGAGACCCAGAGAGCCCCGGCACAGTGGCACACAGAGCCTGGCACCCAGAGAGCCCCAAAGCAGATGACACAGTAGCTAAGGTTGCTGACTGTGCTGTAGACGGTCTGGGGTTCAAATCCACATAAAGACACTTTTTTTCTTTACTGTTTAAAAATCAGAAATATGTCCTTTAGGTTACATAATAATATTAAGTAATCATGTCGATTATATGTTTATTTTAAAAAGAAAATATTTGAAATTTAAATATTCATTAATATATATATATATATATATATATATATATATATATATATATATACACACACACACAAATAACTAGATATTTCACATAATTATTCAATATATATAGTTCAAATAATTAAATCAGTTTAACTTTTCTACTTACTTTTTTAAAAAAAGAGTGTGTTTGTTGGTGTAGTGGTTTCATAAAACGGTTTAATTAAACCAATGCCTATTTCTTTTGTTTTTTAATTGATTAGTGCATTTTTAACAATCATATGATATATATATATATATATATATATATATATATATATATATATATATATATATATATAAATAAATAAGTACATTAGTTAAACAAAAAAATAAAAAAATGGATGGCAGGAGAATTGAGCCTATGACGTACCTATGAAAAAAACACCACCACACTCTGCCCTCAAATGCAATGTAAATATATAATAGAATATGTAACATTTAGAGACCCTGCAGTAATATTTATTCAGATATTTGGTCAATTTTAAAAACGTAAACACATTTTCAACATGATTTTCCACTCTCTAACTGATAATGCAGAGTACATATGTATTAACTTAGGTAATACACATCTAGACACATCCTGCTTGCAGGAGACTGAGTCTGAAGCTTAGTAGTCTCTGTAGCAGCACTGCATAACACTAGCACTAACACATTCCCTATCCCCAATCTATCTATATAATCCCCTTCCCATGGCAGGGTTAATTCATAAAATATCTATGCAGGGGGGTTATGACCCATCTGCCTATGACCCCCTACTCCCTATTTGCACAAGGATCACAGGATTCCCTCACTAATGCTCTGTGGCACCTACGTATTAAAGGACCTCCATGGCATCTAACAGTTACAGTAACTCATTATCATGGAGGTCCTCAAAGGACCACCATGGTACCTAAAATTAACCCCTACTACTACGGGGGTTCATATAGATTCCGATGGAAACTAAAACTAAACCCTATGGCCCTCATTCAATTGCGATTTGGCCAATTGAATAGGGCTCTAAATAAGCACATAACATATTTTTTTTAAAGAAGTTTTTAGTTAGTGAAAACCTTGCTTTTGGATAGATGCTTACTAACTAAAAACTTATTTAAAAAATATATGCTATCTGCTTATTTAGAGCCTTATTCAATTGGCCAAATCGCAATTGAATGAGGGCCTATGTGTCACAGACTCATTGAAAATAAAAAAATTACACTAAAATAAAAAAACACAAAATAAAAAAGATTTACGTTCAATAAAAAATAAATGCACAAATAAGATAAATAAATTATAAAAATAGTGGTAAGTAATTCTAACGGAGCTCCTCCTATGAAAAGCTTCCCCCAGCAAATTATTTTGCAACACTTTTCAAGCTTAAATATGATTTCTTGTGGCTTCTGATTGACTGAATTATTTGTCAATCATATTTTAGCCAATCAGAATTGAAGGTAATCCTGTTCAACACATTTTAGAACCAAATAGAATGCACAGATTTACAAGGTCCCTCACACAGGGACAGATTTACATTTTTGGAGCCACTCTGCAGTGAACTCTAAGGTGCCCCTGGGCACATGTAGTGTGCACTACCTTATTTTGCTTTGATGTAGTTAAAGATACACAAAGGAGGTAGAGAAAAAGATTGTGCAATTTAACATTCAAGTTGCATTGGCTTGTTTTTTATCTGCATTCACTGACACACATCCATACAGCACATCACACATCGCACACATACACATCACACACATCACATACATACACATCATACACACACACACATGCATAATACATACACACACCCCAAATACATACGTACACACACACCGCATACATACACAAACAACATATACACAACACATACATTTACACATATATACACACACCGCATACTTAAACACAAACCACATACATACATACATACACACACCACATACCACATACATTTAACTTTATTTTGTTTACTAGAGGGCATCTAGGCAGCATATAAAGTCTACCTATGTCATGGACTCCCAGGATCAGGCTCCAGAATCTCCTTCTCCTCATGGGCAGAAGCAGAGCTGCTGGAGGAAATGGAGGGGCTTGGGAGGAGCCAACTCCCAGCTTCTTGGGTGCTTTGTGTAAAATGTCCCATAGTCACTTCATGTGCCTGCAGTGCTTCCTGTATTTAGTTCTAGGAAGTGAAAATGAGGCTCCCCTGTCAGAGGCCTGCCTGTAGGCTAGTGTCTATAATGCCTAATGGATGATCCGCCCCCCACTGTCCATTCTGATTCAGGATGTGGGGTTAATTTTAGATGCCACTTATGTCATTATAGCACCTCTGTAGCTTCGGAGTTAATTATAGGTGCCATGGGGCTCCTTGGAAAACCTCCATGGCATAGGGGTTCATTGTAGATGCTATGGAGGTATGACCTTACAAGATCTCCGTGGCATGGGCATACATTTTCCATTAGTGGTAACATGTTTCACTCAGATTTGAGATTGGAATGGCTTTGGGGGAATTTGAATGGAACAGTTACAACTAGATTGGGTGATTTGAACTTTTTTTGGCTACTTTAGGTGTCCTTTTTGTGTGGCTGCTGTTTCTGGGGATTGAAATAGCTAGGTAATGATTTATGAGTGAACTTGACTCAGCTCTGAAAAAGATTGGAATGGGGCCCTATACTGCCTTTTTATGACAGGGATTTGTTTCAGGTTTGCACACATAAAAAAATAGTTTATGTGAGAAGATTAGAAAATATGCCATTACCCAGGACCTAGGATTTATATTAGATATATATATATACCGTATTTACTCAAATCTAATGCGCACCTTTTTCATAGAAAATCGGGTCCCAAACTTGGGGTGCGTATTAGTTTAGATGGCACACTAGTTTCAATGGCGCACTAGATTTAATGGCGCACTAGATTCAATGGCAAAAAGGAAAGCACAGGACATAATACGACACCACCATCTCTCCCCAGCTCTCTAGAGTGGGTGACCACCAAAGGAAGTGGCACACAGAGAGCCCAAGCACAGTGACACACAGAGCCTGGCACCCAGAGAGCCTCAGCACAGTGGCACACAGAGCCTGGCACCCAGAGAGCTCCAGCACAGTGGCATACAGGGCCTGGCACCCAGAGAGCCCCAGCACAGGGTCACACAGAGACTGGCACCCATAGAGCCCCAGAACAGTGGCACACAGAGCCTGGCACCCAGAGAGCCACAGCACAGTGGCACACAGAGCCTGAGACCCAGAGAGCCCCAGCACAGTTTCACACAGAGCCTGGTACCCAGAGAGCCCCAGCACAGTGGCACACAGGGCCTGGCACCCAGAGAGCCCCAGAACAGTGGCACACAGAGCCTGGCACCCAGAGAGCCCCAGCACAGTGGCACACAGAGCCTGAGACCCAGAGAGCCCCAGCACAGTGGCACACAGAGCCTGGCACCCAGAGAGCCCCAGCACAGTGGCACACAGAGCCTGGCACCCAGAGAGCCCCAGCACAGTGGCACACAGAGCCTGGCACCCAGAGAGCCCCAGCACAGTGGCACACAGAGCCTGGCACCCAGAGAGCCCCAGCACAGGGTCACACAGAGCCTGGCACCCAGAGAGCCCCAGCACAGTGGCACACAGAGCCTGGCACCCAGAGAGCCCCAGCACAGTGGCATAAGTTGGTTACCATAAGTTGGTAACATTAACTCACTGTTCAGTACTTCTTGTACAAATGACTTCTTGTACAAATGACAAATGCACATTACATTCGCCAGCAAAAACATTAGTATTGATTCATGGGTTCCAAATTTGGTGTGCGCATTAGGATTGATGGCACACTAGATTTGCATAAATACGTTATATATAGAGATTTTATACTCTTTAGATGGCACACTAGTTTCAATGGCGCACTAGATTTAATGGCGCACTAGATTCAATGGCAAAAAGAAAAGCACAGGACATAATACGACACCACCATCTCTCCCCAGCTCTCTAGAGTGGGTGACCACCAAAGGAAGTGGCACACAGAGAGCCCCAGCACAGTGGCACACAGAGCCTGGCACCCAGAGAGCCCCAGCACAGTGGCACACAGAGCCTGAGACCCAGAGAGCCCCAGCACAGTGGCACACAGAGCCTGAGACCCAGAGAGCCCCAGCACAGTGGCACACAGAGCCTGAGACCCAGAGAGCCCCAGCACAGTGGCACACAGAGCCTGAGACCCAGAGAGCCCCAGCACAGTGGCACACAGAGCCTGAGACCCAGAGAGCCCCAGCACAGTAGCACACAGAGCATGGCACCAGAGAGCACAGCACAGTGGCACACAGGGCCTGGCACCCAGAGAGCCCCAGCACAGTGGCACACAGAGTCTGAGACCCAGAGAGCCCCAGCACAGTGGCACACAGAGCCTGGCACCCAAAGAACCCCAGCACAGTGGCATAAGTTGGTAACATACCATAAGTTGGTAACATAGACTCACTGTTCAGTACTTCTTGTACAAATGACAAATGCACATTACATTCGCCAGCAAAAACATTAGTATTGATTCATGGGTTCCAAATTTGTTGTGCGCATTAGAATTGATGGCGCACTAGATTTCCATAAATACGTTATATATAGAGATTTTATACTCTGCATTACAAGATTACAAAGATATTCATGAAACTTTTTACCTAATTCTGAACTATCTGAAGGGAAAATAGCACAGTTACTACCAAATAAAATTTGATGAATATCCAGCTCCCATCAGCATGGTTGCCAGCTCCTTATTGCATATTGAGATAAGATATGAAATAAGCTTAAGCATTCTAGTTTTGAGCAAATATTTTACAGCAATAGCTTCCACTTTCAACTTCCATTCACTGATAGATGAAAATAGCCAATAACATCTTATTTACAGAAACTGCTTTAAAACAATTGTGTACTAAAGCGGTATCAGGTACCACTCAGCTGCCAGCAAGTTTTGCAACTCATTACTGAAAATAAAATTGTACATGCATTCAAAGAATTATGTGTAAAATGTTTTGAAAGGTCAATTAATCGAATTCTGTAATGTCTTTACTTGTAGCATTGACATTTGCTGTAACTGTCTAATTATCGTTTTCCAGACATAGCATTCTCCAGATCCAGTTGATTAAAGGACCAAACAAAATCGTATTATCTCTGGATGACCTCACCTTTATAAACCCAAAATTGAGTATAAAGGTAAGAACTCCTTGTGCCAAAAATGTGACATTTATCAGCAGTGATGTATTTAGGTTTTCGGCTGCTCTAAGTGCATACCCTATCCCCAAACATTAGAATCAGGGTACTTTATATATATATAAGACTTTGCTTGCGTATATGTGTGTTATGCTATTGTGTCATTTATATACTGGCGGTTTGTTTAAAGGGATACAGAAGTTCCCTGTTTTTAATTTTAAGTGTGGGTTTGCATCTAAACATAATTTTATTAACAACTGCTTAAAAGCTCTATTTTTACCCACTGAAAGCTTCCAATAGTTGCAACAAATATGTACAAAGGTTTGTAATTGGCTAGTACATTTAGTAACAATAGAGAAATTGTGTGCATGAGTTGCTGGGGCAGAGCTTAGTAGGGACTATTTGAATGGTTTCAGTGAGTAAACACAGAGCGTTTAAACACTTGTTAATAAATTGATTTTTAGATATGCAGACACACACTTAGTAGTTTATTTCAATATTGTATCTATCACCCTCCTGTATCACACAAAGACTCTTTAGATTGTAAGTTTGTGAGTTTTCAATCGTGTGTCGGTTCTTTAGGGAAAGCTCTATGTATGTTAAATTTTAAACTCAAAGACAGGGCCCTCCATTCTTTTGCAATGTGCTAAAAATGTTTTTACCTTGCACTTAAGTCATGTATAGCTGCTGGTGCGTTACAAATAAGGGATAATGTTAATAATTATCACATATAATAGTTGTCAAACTGCGATTCATTGTCCTGCTTGCTACAAATCGCAGTTTGACAACTATGATACGCCGGGTGGGCGCGTATGCGCATTGCGCGGGCGCACCTGCACGGAAGAGGGGTACCAGAAGGGAGGAAGACACAGAGGAGTGAGACGATGGCGAAGAGACACAGGGGAGGAGGGGGGAGAGACACAGGGGAGTGAGAGAAGGGGAAACACAGAGGAGGGGGGACACAGAGGAGGGAGGGAGAGACACAGGGAAGAGAGAGGAGGGGGAGAGACACAGGGGAGTCAGAGGAGGGGGGGAGAGACACAGGGGAGTGAGAGGTGGAGGGAAGAGACACAGGGGAGGGGGAGACACACAAGGGTGGGAGAGGAAGGGGGAAACACAGAGGTGGGAGAGAGACACAGGGGTGGGGGAGCAGGGGGGAGATACAGGAGCGAGAGGAGGGGGGGACACAGGAGGGGGAGAGGAGGGGGAGAGACACATGGGAGTGAGAGAAGGGGGAAGAGACACAGGGGAGGGAGAGGAGCAGGGAAGAGACACAGGGGAGGGTGAAGACACAGGGGATGAAAATGGGGGGAAGAGACACGAGGGAGGGGGGAGAGACACAGGGGGTGAAAGAGACACAGGCGAGAGAAAGGAGGGGGGACAGACACAGGGGAGGGGGGAACACAGGGGAGGAAGAGGGGGAGAGACATGAGGGGGAGGGATAGGGGGTAGAAAAACACAGGGGTCGGGGGAAGAGACACAGGGGAGGGAGAGGACACATAAGGGAGGGAGAGAAGACAGGAAAAAAGACACAAGGGAGAGATTTACAATAAGCTCCAAAGGCGCTCATAGTGAGGCCGTGATGAGCGCCAAAGGCACTCATTGTCAGGCCCGTGATGAGCACCAAAGGCACTCATTGCCAAAGGCGCTCATCGCATGGCCAGTAAAATAGATGGGGGAGAGGCTCGCAATGAGCGCCTCCCGTCAAGTAGAGGGTGGGAGAGGTAGAGGAGGGGAGAGGCTTGCAATGAGCGCTTTCGGAGCTCATTGCGAGGCCCGTGATGAGCGCCAAAAGCGCTCATCACGAGGCCAGTATAGTAGAGGGGGAGAGGCTCCCATTGTGTGGCAGACAGCATTGCCAGGCTCCAAATTTTATTGCAGTCATTTTTGATGGGCAAGTCGCTAGTAATAATAATATTAATAATCTTACTCAGTTTGCTATTAAAAGGTATCATCTCCTCACCTTCACTATTTGATCAAAAAGAGTATTTATGAAAAAGAAACAAGTAAAAACAATGACATTAAAGCTACACCTACAGTAATCACTGTTTTCTTGGGTAATTGTAACAGTATCTGCAATATTGTGAAGAGGAAACATATCCCAGACTACATATTGTGTATAAGTGATTCCCTTTCATAAGCTGGTTAAAAAGGGTGAAGTGCAAGTTTTATGGTATTAAAAGGAAGCTTTAAATCCTAATGGAGGGATTATGTCATGTTAACCTACTTTCCTATACTGAATGTTTTTATACTGGACGCTTATTGCATGTTTATAACTTCAGATGTTACTGCATAGTGAAGTATCTTATTTGTTTCTGTTTATTTAAATACAACATAAAAATACATATTTCCAGAAGAGTAAGATTTTTGATAATGGTTGAACTTTTCCATGCTCATGTAGGATATCACCTATATAATTGTCATACTGTGAGTTGTCGTCACGCTTTGCGTGGCGAGCAGTTGAGGCACGCAGGACTTAGGCTGCAATGAACGCCAAAGGCACTCATTCTACTGCGAGCCTCGCAAACCGAGGCTAGTAGTTGAAGCTTGCAGGACTTAGGTTGCCATGAGGCCTCATCGCGAGGCCCCTGGACTTTGCACCAGGTGCAAAATTACGCCCTGTATGACTAAGGACCCGAAGCACGTAGATGGACTGCGGGGACAACGAACTGGAAAAACCTGCAAAATCACACAAACATGACTCAAATTAACTTACACACTAACAGCACAGGGGGAGAGCCAGGGAGCCTGTGAGGGAGGTTGAAAGTTAATTTGAGGCATATTTTGTCTTTTTTAATGATCGAAAATTGCTGAAGCAGGAAATAAAATGGCGGCCGAAAAAATGTAAAAATTCTGAAATAGGATGAAAACGAGGCTCGCAAAACGTAGAAAATACACGAAGCCGAAGACTTACACGAAGAACACCAAGCTTTGATATTGTCTGACATTTGTATATATATTATATACGTTTGGTGATGGTATTGGTATTGTAAACAGATAACGACATGCAGTTGGCCGCACAATATGTGATGTGAATATATATATATATATATACCGTATATAAGTGTGTGTGTCTGTGTTTATTGCTTTCAGAAATATAAAATTTCAGGAAACATTAAAGTACTTATCAAGGCACATGTTTATATATATATATATATATATATATATATATATATATATATATATATATACACAGTGGATATTAAAAAAAAGTCTACACACCCCTGTAAAAATGTCAGGTTTCTGTGCTGTAAAAAAAATGAGACAAAGATAAATCATTTCAGAACTTTTTCCACCTTTAATGTGACCTATAAACTGTACAACTTGAAAAACAAACTGAAATCTTTTAGGTAGAGGGAAGAAAAAATATAAAAATAAAATAATACGGTTGCATAAGTATGCACACCCTTAAATGAATACTTTGTTGAAGCACCTTGTGATTTTATTACAGCACTCAGTCTTTTTGGGTATGAGTCTATCAGCATGGCACATTTTGACTTGGCAAGATTTGCCCACTCTTCTTTGCAAAAACACTCCAAATCTGTCAGATTGCGAGGGCATCTCCTGTGCACAGCCCTCTTCAGATCACCCCACAGATTTTCAATCTGATTCAGGTCTGGGCTCTGGCTGGGCCATTCCAAAACTTTGATCTTCTTCTGGTGAAGCCATTCCTTTGTTGATTTGGATGTATGCTTTGGTTCGTTGTCATGCTGAAAGATTAAGTTCCTCTTCATGTTCAGCTTTCTAGCAGAAGCCTGAAGGTTTTGTGCCAATATTGACTGGTATTTGGAACTGTTCATAATTCCCTCTATCTTAACTAAGGCCCCAGTTCCAGCTGAAGAAAAACAGCCCCAAAGCATGATGCTGCCACCACCATGCTTCACTGTGGGTATGGTGTTCTTTTGGTGATGTGCTGTGTTGTTTTTGCACCAAACATATCTTTTGGAATTATGGCCAAAAAGTTCAACCTTGGTTTCATCAGACCATAACACCTTTTCCCACATGCTTTTGGGAGACTTCAGATGTGTTTTTGCAAAATGTAGCCTGGCTTGGATGTTTTTCTTCTTAAGAAAAGGCTTTCGTCTTGCCACTCTACCCCATAGCCCAGACATATGAAGAATACAGGAGATTGTTGTCACGTGCACCACACAGCCAGTACTTGCCATACTCTATGCTTCTATGTCAAGCGTTCTGGAGTTTAACTAAATCAGATTGCAGTCTCATGTGCATGACCTGCCATTCATGAGTCGTACTGGTAATAGGCATGGCACAGCCCTGAAATGCCAGGCAACTCTCCTTCCTGAGGTAGCCAAACTCTTATAGAGGAAGCTATATAAATCTATCTCTCTTCACAGCACACAGAGCATTTGCTGTGGCAGAGAATAAAAAGGTCAAGAACATTGCTCTCTCTCATCTCTCTCTCTATAGACAGATAGATAGATAGATAGATTGACACACAGATAGATAGATAGATAGATAGACAGATAGATAGATAGATAGACAGACAGATAGATAGAGATTTATACAGATCAATTTTAAAGGTTCATGAGTTAGACATGAAAATCCACGAATGATACATTTATTCACAGTTAAGTATACAACCATTTTCAAAATGTCATTTTTTTAAACATGTATTTATTCTCGCTCTGTTCAGGGTTATCAAACATATATTCATGTAGTAGAAAAAAATTGTAGTTTAGAACTACAGTAGACTCTCGATTATCCAGCACCCACAGGGATTTAATAGATGTAGCTTCTGGTTGCATGAGAGTTACTGTTAGAAGAGGCCTAGATTAGCTGCACATAGGATGCTCTGCTAAGTATCTCTGTCAGTGAGGGCTGTTCTAGCAGCGGCAGCTTTCACTCCTCACTTACACACAGGTACGTTTGGCTGGAGGGTGCAGTGCTGAACCTGGGGAATGTAACCCCAACACTGCCCTGGCTTACCTTCCAGGTAAAACTGAATTGCAGAGACTACAGTGTATGCAATCTAGGTGCCTGTAAGCATTGTGTGGCACGATGACCTGGCTCCTGGCATTTGGTGAGCCCTGTAAAATTGTATTTTTAGTTAAAGTACAGTATTCAATTTGTTTCTGGCTGCTTGAGAGTTCTAGTTGTTTGAATTCTGGTTAACTGAGAGTCTACTGTATTAACACACATATGCTATACTACAAATAATAATAATGATGTTAACAAGAGCTTGGGTTGTGGTTAAGATATCATCTGTTACATGTTTTAGATAATCTTTATCTACTTTGTCAACATTCCTTTAATATTAAATTGCTGAAATGGAGGCAAAAATATAATTTTCTACTGTACATTTTAATTGAATACAATGCATTTCCATTGTCATTGGAAAATGTTATAACATTGAGACATTTTTACATTGTACAGTTCTTTACAGAACTTTTCTTTATTTTCCATTTTCTGTAGAAACTGAATATTGACAACTTGAGCGATACTAAAAGTGTCTCAGACTGCAAATCATTAGCTCGGTCTCTGTCAACTAAAAGTGTGGGTGTTACCCATGAAAACTCTAATGTGGCCGTGTATGAGGTAAGACAGCATTGTTGTGTGCTCAAGCATTCAAATCAACAGGATTCATTGCATGTACATTAAGCGTAATCTGATAGATTAGGTAAACTGTACCAAATCCCTGTCTCAGATTGTCATTGTTAATAGAAATTACTTTATTGGGAAAAGTTGGAACAGTTATAGGCAAACAGAACAATACCTCACTGTGATGTGGGGCAGGGGCATAGCGAGAACACTGCTCTTTCAGTGGAGGTTAAATCGTCACCAAAAAGCACTGGCCTACCATTGGGGTAGATTCACTATACTAGTGTTTTCCAAACTGTATTCCGTGGAGTACACCCCTCATATTTTTGTAAATATTTTATTATATCTTTTCATGTGACACTGAAGAAATGACCCTCTGCTACAATTTAAAGTAGTAAGTGTACAGCCTGTATAACAGTGTAAATGTACTGTCCCCTCAAAATAACTCAACACACAGCCATTAATGTCTAAACTGTTGGCAACAAAAGTGAGTACATCCCTAAATGGAAATGTCCAGATTGGGCCCAAAGTGTCAATATTTTGTGTGGCCACCATTATTTTCCAGCACTGCCTTAACCCTCATGGGCATGGAGTTCACCAGAGTTTCACTGGAGTCCTCTTCCAGTCCTCCATGATGATATTGTGGAGCTGGTGGATGTTAGAAACCTTGCGCTCCCCCACCTTCCTTGAGGATGCCCCACAGATGCTCAATAGGGTTTAGGTCTGGAGACATGCTCGGTCACTCCATAACCTTTACCTTCAGCATCTTTAGCAAGGCAGTGGTCGTCTTGGAGGTGTGTTTGGGGTTGTTAGCATGTTGGAATACTGCCCTGTGGCCCAGTCTCTGAAGGAAGGGGGTCATGCTCTGCTTCAGTATGTCACAGTACATGTTGGCATTCAAGGTTCCCTCAATGAACTGTAGCTCCCCAGTGCCGACAGCACTCATATAAATGTGTATCTTTGTTTATCATTTTTTTAACATTTGTTTTCTCATTATATGGTGGACCTTTTAAACTTCTAACCTATAACCTACAATAAATATATATTTTTTAAATCACATACATTAAGCCTCTGTATTAGTATTTTGCAGCACGGGTTTGGTAAAACCAAAGGTTTGTCACCATAAAAGTTAATCTAACAGTTTCAGGTCATTTGAAAGGAATAACAAGGAGAAAAGATTTAAATGGTTTGGACACAAAACCAAGACACAATATTTATGACATTGATATGCAATGAATGTGATCAGTGCCATTTTATCATATGGCATTGACCTTCCACATCGGAGGGAAGGATAAAGAAATGGTTAGGGATCTTCATTATTCACAATATATTGTTACTCCAACAAATGAAGCTTAAGGATTACTACTCTATATATTTATCTGCTAGTGAGGTCTTTTCCTTTAAAATATTATACTCCATATTAATGTACATTACAGTATCATCATTATCTACACTCAACATACCATAGGATTTTCTTGCAGTAAATGTCTATTGTGGAGATGTCTATTTCATATGGGGCATATCACAAGTGCTGCCTCTATGGATCTGCTTAGTAAATATACCTTATTGTTCAGAAATTATTAACAAATGCAAATATACTACTATTTGTATAATTTTGTATAATACTGTTTGTATAATGCAATAAATTATTTGTGCAGGGAGACTGGGTTTGGCTGAAGAAGTTTGAACCTGGCGTGTACCATGAGCTAAGACCGAGCAGCACCAGCACACTACGCAAGGTGAGACTTACCAGGCTCATCACACTATTTAGATTGTATTTTATCTTTATTTCTGAGCCATCTTTGACATTTACAGGTATAAACTATCCTTATATTCTAGTTCTAGTCAATGCATGCTGTAAAGCATCTCTGAAGGACCATTATGGTCATATTTTTAAAATGCACTAATTTGTACAACAATACTTCAAAAATGCTTTTTTATAATGTAAACTCAAAGTATACCACCTCTAATTTATTACATTTTATATGCATCTATGCTGCTGTGGGATCTACCATTTTGGTTTCTGATTGCACATATCTAAAAAATGGCAATGTGTCATCTACAACTACCAGGACTTTCAGTAGCAGTATTGGAAAACTGTGGAAGGACACACTGTTGTGAAAAGCTAACAGACAAAATAAGCTGACAAAAGAAAACGGATGTCTGCAGTAAAGAAAAATAAAAAAATGCAAATGCTAAAACACCTACTAACATGTACAGGTCTGCTAAAACTAATCTTTCATCTGGTTACTGGATTACATTTCTCATTCCTTTTCAATTCAATTTAATGGAGATGGTTATCATTTTGAGATATCACATTGGTAAAAATGGAAAAAATTTGAATGAGCTCTAGCACACACATATATACTTTTAGACAAATGGAATTACAAATGTATTATTATTTTTCTGTACTACTATATAAATATATACATTTCTGAATCTCATATTAGATGTAATAATAGCCTATATTCAGAAACAAACACATATAGTGCAATTGTGGCTTCCATTATACCATAATTGACTGTTAAGAACAGGATCTCGCAAACATCACCTGGCTCCATCTGACTCACTCTGTCTCCTGCATACAATCCACCATTAAGAAGAGGCTACACACACCCTCCTACCAGCCTCTAACTGTTGCATCTATATAGTAGTCTAATTTTCCCATTAGCAGGTTCTATTATCTGACCACTAGGGGCAGATAATCAGCTATAATAGTGGTGAGCATGCGGGTTGTTGCTAATGCTGCGGGCTTGTGTAGCGAGCCCGCAGCCACTGCGGCTCTCACGAAGCGAGGGCCGCAGTTGCTGGCAAGGACCGCCACCCACCTCGACCGCAAAAATTACGGACTTAGCATACACAAATACAAGCCGCGGGACTTAGAAAAAAAAACATTACGATCCTCGCAAAAATATGACCTTAGCGCTTGAAACCCGCGCACATGAAAACATTAAAAACACAATAAATAAACACAACAAACACATAAAAAGCTTACCCGGCACCCAGGACCTCTGAAACTGAAGTTACACCTCCATTTAAGTAGAAAAAAACGAAAACCAGGCTACAGGACCCTAAACACGCAAAACACCACGAAACACATACAGATTTTTCGAAAAAGACCTACGAGGTCCAAGAACAAGGACGCAAGATCAGCCACAGCCGCGTACAACACATTTTACAACATTAACTTAAACAATGCGGAAGTACACAGGTACACTAACGGATTTTCCTCGCGCACGCAGCCTATTTACACTACACACTGAACCCATTGCTGACACATACACATCAGCTCCACAACAGTGAAAACCAACATTGTATGCTGCAGCAACATCAAAACAGATTGTCAGCTCTTCAACACAATGCTTCCTGCATATATTACTTCAAAATAGGTAAAGTATATTCATTTATCCAACAAAATTCATGTCGCAACCAAACACCATTGCCTGCCTTACAATCTTTTTGCTGTCATTTTTTGATGGGCAAGTTGCTAGTATATTATATACTTGAGCCATTCACATCCACTGACTCTCTATTAGTCCCCTACTCTCTCTATCACTAAATGTAAAACTTTTTATTAACTTTACATACCTCTTTTCCTTCCTTCCTGACACTTGTATCTTTTTTTCCACAGGTTTCTACCTCTCCAATTCCCTTTTAGATTGTAACAAGTTTTTAATTTTTTAGGGTGCTTTGGAATAAAGCACTTTCTACAAAAATTTTAAGCTCAAAACAGGGCCCTTTATTTTCTGCTGTGGTTAAAATTTTATTTTTCCTTGTTCTCTTCCCCTGTGCAGCGCTACGGAATATGTTGGCGCAATACAAATAAACGTTAATAATAAAAAAATTCTGTTATCAAAGCATTGTTTTAATTTATTTTTCCTGTTTTAAACACATTTTTCCTATTAGCAAGTCTAAAGAACTGGTAAAGCCATTTAGGGGCAAAAATATTTAGTTACTCTTTAGAAAACAATGAAATGTTTTTATAAAGTCATGTTATAATGGTCATTGTTTGATGCAGTCTACAGACTGAAACGATTGCCATGTTATTTTTAATATCTGTATCTACCTGCAATTGACTGGCGCTCTCATACATTGCAGATGAAAGATCTCCGACATGAAAATGTGAATCCCTTCCTGGGTTTTTTCTCAGACTGTGGAATTTTCGCCATTGTGACAGAGCATTGTTCAAGGGGAAGCTTGGAAGACTTGCTCAGGAATGAAGATGTGAAATTAGACTGGATGTTTAAATCTTCTCTTCTTCTGGATTTGATAAAGGTATTATAATATTTAATGACAAATTCATTTAGCTTATGGTGGGTAAATGTAAGAGAAGTCCTCCAAAGTACAGCAACCAAAGTAGTACATTTGTGTATGCATTTGCATGTCTAAAACCAAGTCAGGAAACATGTTTCCAGCTAAATTAAATACAGTACGCTATTTTGCTTGGTTTGATCAGTAAAAATAATAAATGTAATTGTCCTCACAAAAATCAGCCAAATAACCACAATACAGTCAAAATATGCTAATAATATAATTATCAGTGGTAGGATGAGCCTGTATTGGTGGGAGGCAATGGAGGTTCCCTTTCCCCATCTACAAGCATGAATTTAGTTGAATATACCTATAACAGTACTGTTGGTTATGTGTGCTCACTTCCCTGCCTCTTCACTAGAGGTATCCGGCCTTCCCCTTCCTTCACCTCTTAGCTAAAGGTTCTGTATCCTGCCTTCTCCTGCCTTCTCCTGCCTCATCATTAGAGGTGCCCTTCTTTCTGTGCCTTTTTCACTGGATATACTATGCCATCCTTGCCTCTTCGCTAAATATTCTGTATTTGGCCTTCTCCTGCCTCTTCCCTAGAGGTGTCTTTCCTTCCCTGCCTCTCCAATATAGTTATACTGCTTGTATATGCCGTTTGGCTAAAGATATTGTATTCTTTCCTCCTCTCCCTGTTCCCTAGACGTTTCCTTCCTTCCCTGCCTCTATATTAGGGTTATCCTGCATACCCTTGCCCATGTGTTAAAGATGGCTTCTCCTGCCTCTTCATGAGCAATGTCCTCCCTTCCCTTCCTCTCCACTAGACTTAACCTGCCTTCCATTTTGTTATAGTGCCTGTCTCTACGTCTATCTTCACTAAAAGTGTCCTCCATTCCCAGCTTCTTTACCGATGGTATCATACCTTTCCTTGCGTTTTAGCTAAAGTCACTGTATCTTGTCTTCCCTTGCCCCTTCACTAGAGGTATCTTCCCTTTACTTGACACATCACCATTGTTTTCAAACCACCTTTTATCTAGAAGTATTCTTTATCTTTTGCTGCTAATGTCTCCATCACCCATTCCTAAACTGCAAGTAGCAATATGAGACACACCCTAAACACTCCCTATACTTGTACAGACGTGCTAAGCCTCATCCTTCTCGTCCATTTGTAGACATTTCTGAATCACATATTTAATGTAATAATAGCTGCATATTCGGCAACAAATGCATATAGTCAACAGTGTGGCTTCCATTATACCACAAATCACTTATTGAAGCATGTATGAAGTTATACATTACACTTGTGATTTGTATTTCACTACGACATGGCTATCTCTCATGGCTGTGAGAGATAGCCATGCGTTGGTGAGCCTTGATGCACTATATTAGACATTGTTATAGTGAGAATCTTAGTGAATTACCACAGTAACAAGCAGTAAACCCATGCAGCCACCTGTGTTGTATGTTAGTTATTTTGGAAAATGATTTCACTTAATTTATTGTATCCTAATAAACTTCTAATTGCTACTTTTTGTAATCAATGTAGATGTCCTCCACTCCTGAAATGGCAAGGTCTTACACTGATTGTACATATAAAAGGCTTTTTCACAATAATAGATTTTAGATTTCTGGACTCTTTAAATCTAGGCCTGCATTATACATTTCATTTAATTTTTCTTAGGACATGTGTTTGCATCTCAAAAGCTAGACCATGGGAATTTATGGTTGACCTGTTAGGACCTGGAGTGTTTGTGATTGTTTTTTGGCATCCAATAATACAATTTTCATTGAAATTAAAAAAATATCATACAAACTGAGTACCTTTAGCAGGCGTAATATAATGGCTGTTGTTTATATTTTAGCGCAGCATAATGGGTGGAAGGCAACTATCAAACTTTTTCAGATTGAACAAATATATTGGTGTTGATATTCCAGGGTTAACAAAATAATTTATTGTATAATTTTCCACAAAACCGAAGTAAATATTACTTTTTGTAAATTAAATTATTCTGACACTAATGCTGACACTTTTGAAATTGCTGGCTAATGCTAATATGATCTTCTAGCTTGGGTTAGCAGTTTTTGCATAAATTGGTCATCTAAGAATTGGAAATAAAATAGAAACATTGCTCCTAAGAAAGAATGCTCTCAAAAAATAATTTATTTTACAGGGCATGAGATATTTACACCATCGAGATTTTCCCCATGGCCGTCTAAAATCCCGCAACTGTGTGGTGGACGGGCGTTTTGTACTAAAAATTACTGACTATGGATATAATGAAATTGTGGAAACCCAGAAAGCACCGCGTACTCCTCAAATCCCCATAGGTGAGCAGAGAAATAGAATATGACCATGCTTTCTTACTCCAACTTCTCATCTCCCTTTATGCATAGTGACTGTATGTGATGTTTTTCCACAGAATTGTTTTGGACGGCGCCAGAATTACTTCGAGACCAAGCGCTAGCCAGGAGAGGCACATTTAAAGGGGATGTCTTTAGCTTTGCTATTATTTTACAAGAAGTAGTTGTAAGGGGCCCACCATATTGTATGTCAGGACTCTCAGCTGAAGGTAAGTAAGTGCTATGTAGATAATGTGCCTGCCATTAAAGAATCAGTGTAATATATACAGTGAGGTAAAAAAATATTTGATCCTCTGCTGATTTTGAACATTTGACATTTGACAAAGAAATTATCAGACTATACATTTAATGGTAGGTGTATTTTAACAGTGAGAGACAGAATAACAAAAAAAGAAAAGAAAAAAGCATGTGAAAAAAGTTATAAATTGATTTGCAGGTCAATGAGTGAAATAAGTATTTGATCCCCTATCAATCAGCAAGATTTCTGGTTCCCAGGTCTCTTTTGCATAGCTGAGATGCTCCTAATCTCAGCTCGTTACCTGTGTAAAAGACACCTGTCCACAGAAGCAATCAATCAGATTCAAAACTCTCCACCATGGCCAAGACCAAAGAGCTGTCAAAGGATGCCAGGGACAAGATTGTTGACCTACATAACGCTGGAATGGGCTACAGTCCTCAGTCTGGTTCTCCATGCAAGATCTCACTTTGTGGAGTTTCAACGATCATGAGAATGGTGAGGAATCAGCACCGAACTACATGGGAGGATCTTGTTAATGATCTCAAGGCAGCTGGGACCATAGTCACCAAGAAAACAATTGGTAACACTACGCCGTGAAGGACTGAAATCCTGCAGCGCCCGCAAGGTCCCCCTGCTCAAGAAAGCACATGTACAGGCCCGTCAGAAGTTTGCCAATGAACATCTGAATGATTCAGCGAAGAACTGGCATGAACTCAACTTGCCATGTTTGAAGTAGGAGGAATGCTGCCTATAACCCCAAGAACACCATCCCCACCGTCAAACATGGAGGTGGAAACATTATGCCTTGGGGGTGTTTTTTTCCTTAGGGGACTGGACAACTGGACCACATCAAAGGGACGATAGATGGGACCATTTACAGTCAAATCTTGGGTGAGAACCTCCTTCTCTCAGCCAGGACATTGAAAATGGGTCGTGGATGTGTATCCTAACATAACAATGACCCAAAACACACAACCAAGGCAACAAAGGAGTGGCTCAAGAGGAAGCCCATTAAGGTCCTGAAGTGGCCTAGCGAGTCTACAGACCTTAATCCCATAGAAAATCTGTGGAGGGAGCTGAAGGTTCGAGTTGCCAAACATCAGTGTCGAAACCTTAATGACTTGTAACCCTATTAAATTAGCTCAAAGTGTAAAACCGTAGCGTAACCCTTAAGACTTACGGATATTAATTTGCCCTGTAAAGCAAGCCACGCACGACTTGCGGCTTAAGGCCGAAAAAAGCCTACGGGACGTGGAACTTCGCGGGCCGCAAATACACATTAATATGTAGAGGACACAAAAGTCAGCAGTCACATTCACTGTCACTTACATCAGGCCCAATGATCGGTTCTCAGACCGATATTGAGGTCAGGATCACATGTTTCACTAGTGCATATATCAATGCTGGCTGTCATTAACATGCCATTGTGAGACTTTGCAAGTTCACCGCCATAGCGGTATTAGTCTACACTTAAGCTAACAACCCCCTGGAGGCAGCAGCACAACAAGCGGATCCTCTGAAGACAGTCCAGTTGCTATAGCATGAGGGCCAGCATCTCTGCATCAGCAGCCTGGCTTGGTGGTGATGGAGGCTTGCGGGGCTTGCTGGGTGACGAGGTGGCGGTGATGAAGTTGGGAGGGTCTGGGGCCCGGCTGGAGCCTGGTACGAGACATCCGATGGTATGGGTGTGCCCGGTGGTGGCCAGGCCAGTGCCTGCTGTGTGGGGAAGGAGGTGGTTGCTGGCTGATGTGTACAAAGCTCCAGTTGGAGGGCCCTGGCAAGATGCTTAGTTTTTGTAGGAGGGAGATGGTGGGTCAAATCCCGGAGGGCTTGCCGGGGGTCCCGACGGTGACCCCACCACCCTCCTCCTTCTCCGAGTCTCAGATCCTCGTCCTTCCTCCTACCACTGTCATTAGTATGATGAATAATACATTTGTATGTGTTCATTCCTAAGTATCTGACATCTAGGCTTGAACCTGGGTGATTCTCCTAATTGCAACTCAGATTAGCTATCTTATGCTAGATTTGATCTATTTTTTGGTTTATGGTCTTGATCGTTCTTGGCTCCTAACGCAATCTTGAATCTGGCTGCATTCTGTAACTGCATAGGCTGCAGTGGGCGCACCAATAAATGGACCCTGGAGGCTGGGTCCTGCTGGGTAACCGGGCCTGAAGCTCCAGCGGTGGGCAATGGTCTCAGAAGGTCCCTGGCGACCCTCTCCCAGTCATTATAGGTCACTCTGTGGTCCTGATCCTCCTTAGCCATCATCCTCCTCACCTTGGCCATGATTTCATTTCAAAGTGGTGCTTTACAGACCTCACATCCCTTGGTGCTTTGCCTACTTCAGTAACCTCTGCTGCTACCTCCTTCCAAGCCTGATCCTTAGACCATGGCTTAACTTCTCTCCCCCCTGAAAGAATGACGGGGTGGCCACGGATAGCAGCGAGGAGGACCACACTTTCTAGGTGCGCATATTTGTGGGCCCTGTGCTTGCCCCTAGCCTCTTGCCATCTCGACTGTGGATGGGGACCCTTGCCTCCCTGACCTGTCTCTGGGGCCTGTCCCTTCCCCAAACTACCACCCCCTGGGATCAGGCCCCTCACCCTCTGTCCCTCTTCTAAGTGTGCCTGATGCTCGGGTCCCCCTTCCACCACCCACCTTCTCCTCTGCACTCTCTTCCTCTCCCTCCTCATCCTCTTCATCCTCCTCCTCCTCCTCTCCCTCCTCCTCTCCCCCCTCCACCTCCTCGCCCTCCTCTCTCTGGTTCACCTCACCCACCTCCTTTCCTTCCTCCACCTCTCTCCTCCCTTCCTCCTCCCCTTCCTCTACTCCCCTTGGCCACCTCACGCTCCTCTCTCTTCTCCTCGCCTCTCCCCCTCTTCTCCTCCCTACCTCTCCACTCCCCTCCCTTCCCTCCATAATATCCAAAGATCAAAATAAATGAAGGTTAAATTAAAAAAGAAAAGTATAACATGTATATGTCTGTTGGGAAAAAAATGTGGGGATGTGTGGTGTGACCTAACTATATATGAATCCATGTGTGTTCTTTAAATGATGTGTATTGCAAATATGTGGAATCTTTATATACTGTATGTGTAGGCAAGTATAGAGTGGAAATACATATGAAATAAAATATAAATGAATAAAATTGCAAACTACCTCTCCTACACTCTCTCCTATTGAACCCAACCTCCAACTCCAGGACCTGCGTGCTACTTCGAAAGAAAATACAACACAGTTAACACATTGGCATGTGGAACGCAAATTTATAATCTCCCTCTGTCAATCATATTTGTCTAGACCACTTTTTATTGGCTGAGAGGTCTGTGTTGCACTACATTATACCGCAAGTGGATAGTTACGACCTTTACAGCTTGCATGTGCAACTCAGGTTTAAGGGCTTGCATCTCAAGCCCGTAACTCGCGACATGGTCTAATTTAGTAGCTCTGTAACTCGGCCAGATTTCAAGCCCACAGCCATTGCAGGCTTGCTGCTGCCGCTTAAGGCTTCAAATTTAATAGGGCTGTTGGAGCGGCTCTGCAAAGAGGAGTGGGACAAAACCCCTCCTGAGATGTGTGCAAACCTGGTGGCCAACTACAAGAAACGCCTGACCTCTGTGATTGCCAACAAGGGTTTTGCCATCAAGTACTAAGTCGAAGGGGTCAAATACTTATTTCACTCATTGACCTGCAAATCAATTTATAACTTCTTTGACATGCGTTTTTCTTAAAATTAAAATTATGGACTGATCATTTCTTTGTCATTGGACAAACATTCAAAATCAGCAGGGGATCAAATACTTTTTCCCCTCACTGTATATATATTCATATGTATATATATGTATATATATGTATATATTTTCAAATAAGTGGTTTACATAATTATTCAAGTCCGTTATTTAAAAAATAAATAACAAAACAGTTACCTCATATTGACATATGCTTTATTATATGACTTATTTCAGATTTTTTAAACAGTAAATACATTTTTCAGTCTGTGGGGGGAATTGAACCCAGGACCTTTAGCACCACAGAAAACATACTTAGCAAGTGTGCCATCTGTAATACTGCTGTTCAAACTGCTTTAGTAGTAGCAAATCACTTAGCCACTGCCCCGTTCAAAGCATATACACGATATTCAAATTAATATTCCTTATGTTCGTTGTGGTACAGAGCTCATATTCATTCAGGCAGATGTAACACACTGAAATAGACTGACTTCAATTCATCATAACTTCATGGATTCAGCATCAATTGTAAAAATGTAAATACTTTTCCACATGATTTTTCTTAAATTACTTTTATGGACCTTTCAGAAAGTGATTTTCAATAATTGAATAGAGTACATTTAACAAAAAATACGTTCATCAATAATCTATCTATAACTGTGACTATGGCAACGGCATTTTCTATTGTGTTCTCTTCATATGTCAATGTTCCTGAGAACTCAGGGTCCACACCTGTCCCAGCTGTTGAGAATCACTGGTCTTGATTGTTCTTAACACATTTCTTTCTTTTCTTTCAGAAATTATCAGGAAGGTAAAGAAGCCACCCCCTTTATGTCGACCGACTGTAGCACCTGACCAGGCTCCTCTTGAGTGCATACAGTTGATGAAACAGTGTTGGAGTGAACTGGCAGAAAGAAGACCTACATTTGATGAGATCTTTGATCAGGTTGGTTGCACGTCTGTGTATTTAAACAACAGTCTTAGTTTCCCTTAAAAAGGGAAGATGATTGTTTTTTGTTCTAAGTCTATTTGACATCTTATAACAAACAGAATGGACAATGGGAAGTGATTGAGAACAGATGCTCCCGTCCAATGACCAATTTCAATGCAGATAAACACCTGAATCACCTGTATCTAACTTTCTGTTCTCATCAGGATCACTTTACCTTGTTATGGTGAAGGAGCTTGTGTACTTCAATGAAGCTGTGAGCTATACCATGTAGGGTCACTCAAAATGGGCAGGTCATAGCAGAGAGGTCAAACAAATCTCGGTACACTGGAGAAGGAATAGGAAACCCACTCCAGTATCTTTGCCAAGGAAACCTTATGGATAAGTAAAACCAGAAACACAGACAGATGTGCCTGGTGTGCTACCTCCATATGGTCACAGAGAGTCTGACACGACTGAAGGACAGAACACACACACACAACTTTCTGTTTTAAGTGCCCAGTGCGTTCAGTAAAATTTGGAAATAAGTAACAGAGACATATCAGCCAGAAAACCTTAATAAAGAAAAAAGGGTAAATTTGGAAATGGAATGGAACAATGTCAAGGCCATAGACATCCATTGTGATATCCATTGGGTGTATGCTGGATGTGACCAGACACACTCTATTGTCATGTATTGCTATCCACTCTAATATTGAAATTATTAATTTAATATGCAGCCTTCCATCCAAAAAAGGACCACTTTGGTAGTTTTATAAAGGTAGGGACTGATAAAAAACATTTATTATGCATTTGAATAATAAATTACTATTTTTCAGTCCCTGGCTATATAAGCTGAAGATCTCGTCATCCCTTGAATGAAGTATTGTGACTGGAGTGGAGTCGCCTAGGTGTGATGGCAATCTAAATTGCATGCCTTAGCTCAGTATGATAGTTGGTGGTTACTAGACACTATCAGCCTTATTTAATTGTGATTCGGCCAATTGAATAGGGCTCTATATAAGCACAGAGCATATTTTTTTACAGAAGTTTTTAGTTAGTGAACTTCTATCCAAAAGCAAGGTCTTCATTAATCAAAAACTTCTGTAAAAAAATATGCTCTGTCCTTATATAGAGCCCTTTTTAATTGGCCGAATCACAATTTAATATGGCTGTATGTTTGTATATGGCTAACAGCTTAGGTGCTACTAATGTGAATTTCAGAGAGTGGTGTTCAGTTTAGGTGGGTCCACTCCAGCCACAATACTTCATTCAAAATATAGAGACATCTGGATCTCACATGGTCTGGGGGATCATTAAAAAATCTAAGTAATTGTATTAAATGTACAATAAAAGTTTAAATTTTTCCTTATCACGCTATACTTGAAAGACCTCTTTATAAGACCACTGTAGTGGTCATTTAAAGCACCCAGGTGTGTCATAGACACACAAAAAACTGAAATTGATGAACCGGCACACACCATTGTAGTCTGCAAAAGGAGGGTCCTCTAGGCACCGATCCACACCATAGCATTGCGGAGTAGCTTCAGGGAGGCAACTCTACTCTGTCTCCTCGCCACCAGACTCTCCACCAGATTTCATGTGCATACATTGGTGCCCCTTTCAGTTTTTAGTTTTCACATGTTTAGTTTTTAAGTCAAAACATTTAGTTATTCAAGCTTTAGTCATATCTTTTTATTGATTCATAAAATAATTCCCTGGGAGCACAAGAGGAAAACTTAGTGCATCATTTTCAAGAATCTAAGTTTTCCTCTTGGGCCATTTGAAATGTTGGGAAGTATGGGATGTGCTCCCAGGGAATTATAATACCTAATAGTGCATCATTTTCAAGAATCTATTAGGTATTATTGTACAATGTGCTTTAGAGACACGCACCCTTAATATGTGAGCAGTTCTCCATATACACAAATATTTTGTAGAAATGGCACTTGAGTTTTCTGTCTTTCTCATAGACCAGTGGCAGGCAAGTTCAGTTCTGAAGAGCAACACATAGGTCTGGATTTGAGGATTTTCTTTAAAATCAAACAGGATGACTGAAGAAGCTATAGTCTCGCCTGTACGTAACAGGAATATACTCAAATCCTAGCCTGTGTGTGACTACTCCTTTGAGAGAAAAGTATAAGAGAGCCAGAGAAAGTGGGACAAGGTTGGGGCTGGAAAACAGGGTTTTAAACCTAAATGTGTTATTTTCCTTAAAAAGAGGTACATTTGAGACGTTAAGACACAATTCATTGAATAATATCATAACTATGTTTATAGTATACACCTGAACATTGATATAATCAAAATACTTCTTATTTTTAGTTTAAAACCATCAATAAAGGCAAGAAAACCAATATTATAGACTCCATGCTAAGAATGCTTGAACAATACTCAAGTAATCTGGAGGATTTAATCAGAGAACGAACAGAGGAGCTGGAGGTTGAAAAACAGAAAACAGAAAAACTACTGTCTCAAATGCTGCCTCCGTGAGTATTATTATTATTATTATTAATTATTGCATTATAAAGCACCAGCATTTTACATGTTTCAATGCGTGAGGTATGCTTTTTTTTATAGTGGTCTAAACATCAGCAGCCTTATTAAATTAGTTAGTGAACACCTTACTTTTGGATAGAAGTTCACTAACTAAAAACTTCTGTAAAAAGAATATGCTTATATAGAGCCCTTTTCAATTTGCTGAAACACAATTTAATAAGGCTGCAGGTAACTAGAACATTTTTAGTTTTTGTAGGCTGTATGGGTTGCAGATATTAAAGGGGAAGTAGATTGCCTGAATTCTTTCGGTGAAAATCTAATCTACCAGTTATGTTAACTTTTTACTAGGAAATTTATGTTGTTAATAAAAATGAGGGAACATCATTTTAGACTTGAATGAACTTTTTAAGAAGGAGCACCTTCGGGACATAATTGGAGATAACTGAAACACACTCTGCCAAGCATTTTTCTGCAAATATCCTTAATAATTCCCTGGTTGCCATTTGAAATTATGCACTTGGACTTTACAAAAAATGTGTATCCAAGCTGCTTCTTTTTAATTAACAGTGTAAAACACTGACAACTCCTCACAGCATTTTGTGAAATGCAAAATGATAAAAGGTGTTTGGGGACTTAATATAGATAAATCTATATATCTATAATGAGTGTCATGTTCAGGAGGACCCACTGGACTTTTTGGGACTGTTGGGGGACCCTGGATTAACATGGACTGTTGTTGCCCTGTTGGCATGGGGTGGGTATTGTTGTCTGTGGTATGATTGTAGCTTATATGACTTATGTATGTAATGTTAAGTATCAGAATCCCCATATCATATTTAGTATCAAAATAACAGAGGGAAGAGGTAAGGCCTAGTGGGCTAACAGGGAAGTAGATTTGTAATACTCCCCATGGGGCCATTTGGCTCTTTGATAAGGGTTGTAAAAACAGAGCATATCCTGAGACATCTTGGCACTGCCGATTTGATGAATAAGTACCGCCTGCAGAGTAGAGAGGCAAGCCAAGATAATTTCCTCACCACCTTGTAGACTCTTCCCACTAGGGCAGAGTGGATAGGACCCCCCTATCAAGTTCAAAAGGCAGGAAGGAATACATCTGATTAACCCTCTTATCAGTAGTTAATAATCCTGACAAGACAATAATTTGACTAGATGAGACAATTAATAAATCTCTTGTGATTGGTCCATGTATAAATATACTCATTTGTTGTCAGTTTAAACAGGCATAATCAATGTGAGTGCTTTTTTTCTGAGGGAATACTATTTCTAACCATTGAAGTATTGTAACAGACTCTGTCTGAAACTCTGCCTCTAACTACTAGGGGTAGTATTGCTGCTGACCTGTTTTCCTGCACTTGTGTATTGGTCCAGGTAATATGTTATGCTTGGCTCATTCCTGCTAAACTGGGGTTATTCCAAAGAAGCCTATGACCTACAGGGTGAGATTGATCTAGAATATTTCTGAGCTCAAAAGAAGCTGTAGGATCATATCAGTGAGCTTGTTAATCTCTGCAGCTCCTTCAGCAAATACCCCCATGTCCCTCACCGGCCACTGCAGTAATGAAATGTATATAGTTATTCATCCTCCCTTAGTAAGAATTCAAAACTGTTCCTTAGGGAAGCAAAACCATTTCTGTTCATGCTGCCTGCAGCTTTATGAGAATATCTTCATTACATTATCATCTATAATCATATCAACCATCGTCTAGACCCTGTACACTAGCTAAACCCAACCCCCTGATAGATAGCCTGCTATTCATTCAAATACCTTTTTTCACCTACCCCCTCAGAGCATCTAAGGAATTTACTAGTTTAATTTAATTGTTTAACTGATATTTAAAAAGTGAACAATGAGATAATAATTCTACAGTGTAGTCCATTCCATGGCCCCCGTAACAACTCCCGGAAGGCTGACTTGCAGCTAAAGAGTTTTGAAATGCTAATTTCTGGAGCTATTCTAAGGCTTCTGAGAAAAAGAATCCCATAAAACTTACTGACTCACACACACACGGGGCATTTGCTCGGAACTGTCTAGCTCTAATGTCTGCTCGCAGGAGACTCTGGGCCTCATTCTATTATCGGCCGTAGGAGATGCGGGGCCGCAAGGACCGGCCGCAGGCTATTTGCCTATTCTATTCCCTTCCGGCCGGTTGCTATTCAATTGCTCCGGGAACCCTCTCGGCAAGGCTAAAACCGAGCCGCAGCTTACTTGCACCAAAAAGGTCCCGCAAGCACACAATTAAGCACATAATAATGCCATCCTGCACTCTTATGAGACGATAAAGTGATTGGGGGTGTTAGCATTCATAGCACAACATTCCCCTACACTCAAATCTGAAAATAATATTTATTTTAATTCATGTCAAATTTCCGTGGACAAAGTCCCGAGGGCTTGGAGCACCTCAGACCCGCCCAGGCTGCAGGACGGAAAATAAACCGTTAATGAAATAGCGGATTTGGGCAATGTGCAAGCTTGAGAGGGTGTTGTTATTAATCCTCATGTCCCCCATTATGATGCCTATCATTTACAGAGCTTTACAGTGCCATCTTGAATTTATATTTGCATTTAAAGTTTTCTGACCTTGCGGCCGGTTGCATGATATGCGGCCGGCCGTAAGGGGGATATCCTTGCGGCACCGTCCATTTGAATTGCAAGGTAAAGGTAGCTCTACACGGGGCCGTAAGACGGCCGCAAGGAATCGCAGCTTTGCAGCCGTTTTACGGCCGATAATAGAATGAGGCCCTCTGTGTCTGAATCTCAGTTGTCTCCATAACAAGGCTACAGAATGGTACACACTGACTTGTACACACTACAATGGCCCTAATATCCTCCCTTAGACCATTTCAGAAAAGGTATTAAATAATGATAAAAACTTATGCGCCTATGACCTGCTACCTCCAATGAGCTGGGTATTCCCCTTAATACCCGTTATGCCCTATGAGCTGGGTATCCCCAGACTCCCCCTCAATATCCACTGGCCCTATGAGCCATGAGATCCCTGGGAACCCCCTCAATACCAGGTCTCAGGTACCCTACAGAATTTCCCTTACATACTTCCTTATGGACCACCGTAACACCAAATATTAATGGTTTACCATGGGTCTCTATGTGAAGGCAAACAGGCACTTTTTGAAAATTTAATACAAACTCAGCATATTCCAACACAAATGAAAGTAAAAATTAGCACCAAAAAAATACAGCAACTATTTACAGAACTCACCTTCTTGCCTCAGGGTTTACAGCAGTAGAGGACAAAAGGCAGACCAGGAACTATTCTCAGAAACTTCCCATGTGGCACCCAACCTGGTTTACAGGGGGAAACATGTTCTTCTTCATCACTAAGTCAATTTTATCTCTCCACAACTAGTAGACCACTCTCCTTTGCACGCCAAACATATATCCACATTATTATCACTTCTATTACATTTTAATATACCTCTGCCTCTCCCCCACAGTGATTTACTATTTTTGTTTTGCATAAAACAAGAAGCTAAAAACATTGTGTGGCCCCATTTAAGGACTCAGGGGTTGTGTACTTTTCCATTCAAGTGAAACACCTTGCCTCTCATTTGTATAGAGTGTACATTTAAGATCAGTCTTACCTTATAAAATAAACTCTAAATTCCACAAAATAACTAATGTTTATAAGGAACATCTGGACGGACATTGGCATTGTTCGCAACTACCTACGTTTCTATAAAAGTTTAGCCCTTGTGATTCCCAATGTCATGACTGTACAAACCATCATAGTACAATCAAACATTTTCTCTGCTTCGATATACTTATACTATGCTTATACTTAATTAGAAAGTTAGACATTTTTGCCAGCTATTTAACAAATTATATTAGAAACAGATGGTTGGTTTATTGCTGGTCTATTATAAAAGCTTATCTTGAACAAATATGTTTAAAATTTACTGGAAACATTTAATGGAACTGTATGGCATAGATTCAGTCATTTAATGTAATCTTTACTCTTCCCTCCAATTTATGTATTTATTTAACTGTATAAATGGTATACTCTATATATAAAATGTATATATAAATGTCATAAATGCTATATATAATGTGAGAGTATTCTGCTCATATACGCTCTGAGATAAGACCGTCCAATTTCTATGTCTTCTATGGAATATCCTTTTCTATACAGAAATATTATTCCATTAATAGACTTCAGAGGTTACCATAATAAGAAATCTCTTACCTTAGCAGTTATAGCCCAAAGGTTTATGTGTTGTACCAAGAAAGTAGACCATCCCAAGTTGTATATCTGGCACAATCATGTTCTAATAAATGTAATATATTGTCTGTCAGTAAACCTAAAGCCAGGTGCTCCAAAATATTGGCAAAAAAATAAATTATAACACGTCGGCAGAAAATATTAATTACATTTAGAAAAAAGTAAATATTGTTATTTTTACACTTTGTAATATTTTGATAAAGTGTAAACAAGGACTCACGGAGATTCTGTCAGTTGTGTTTTCCTATCTGCTTTACATTAATCAATATGTTGCAATCTAGACATACATAAGGCTCACGCACCCTCTGTTTCCTGTAACTTATTAGGATAGAGGAAGATACAACACTCACACACTGTCTATATTTAATGTAAATGTTCTACATTATAAATAATTTCTAATATAAAAAAATAATCTTTTAAACTCATGCTAAAAATGTTTAGACTGCAGCAAATACAAAGAATTCAAAGAGTACAAAATCCTTCGGTACTAATCTAGCAGATTTTCCAATATCTAATTTGACACATTTCACAATTTACAGATCTGTTGCTGAAGCTCTAAAAACTGGTGCCACTGTGGAGCCGGAGTATTTTGATCAAGTTACTATTTATTTTAGTGATATTGTTGGATTCACCACAATATCTGCCCTGAGTGAACCTATTGAGGTGGTGGACCTCTTGAACGACCTCTATACACTGTTTGATGCTGTGCTCTGCAATCACGATGTTTACAAGGTAAGACAATAAAAATGCATATTATTAAATGTTTAATGTTATTAAGATTATTACATATATAGGTATTGTGGGGTAGATTTACCAAAGATGCTTATTTTACTACAGTATACAACTTGCATTATGTTAGTTTAGTAAGGTTTTTCATATAAGATAACTAATTAAACCAGGCTTTTCTATTGTTAGTCTGCCGGGTCTGGATAATTTATGTGTTATATTATTTGTGACAGTGGACATAATACTAGACACAATGGCCCTCATTCAATTGCAATTTGGCCAATTGAATAGGGGTCTAAATAAGCACATAACATATTTTTAAGAAGTTTTTAATTAGTAAACATCTATCCAAAAGCAAGGTTTTCACTAACTAAAAAACTAAAAACGTATTTAAAAAAAATATGTTATGTGCTTATTTAGAGCACTATTCAATTGGCCAAATCACAATTGAATGAGGGCCAATGTCTATGATTTTTCCTTTGTTTGCACCCCGGGTGGAAGATGTGCCTCCATGCAGTCTGCACATACTGAGGGAAGTTAAGATAAGGCATTAGACTTGCTGGTACCATGACCTCCCCTCCCCGCCTTACTAATTAGTGTACAAATGGAGTTTAAGTTGGGTATGTGGATGTGTTGTTTGATTCCTTTTTAATGTCTGGCCTTTTGTTCCGTTCCCTATAAAACTGCTAAACCATCCCCAATAAAGTAAATTCTGGTCAAGTGTGAGAGCTGGTCTTCGTTAGCTCAGGGAAACTACATTTTCAAAAGAGAATCTCTGCATTCTGCCCATGGCCACAGAGGACATTCATTCCCACACAATATGAGAACCTAAATGGTGAGAGTTCCAGAGTGTACTGATTCCATGTTATAAAAATATTCTTATTATTACTAATATTGTTTATTTCTTATTATTATAATTATAATAATAATTATTATAATAATAAACGTTATAAATAGGGCTAATAAAAGGTAAACATACATTAAATACAGTAAGTCTCTGACACATAACTGTACAGTATATACATATTGATACAAAAGGAGTAGAGATACTTGCTCCTGGGAGCTTAGGAGAGATATTAAGGCAAATTAGTAAAAAAGGAAGTAAGGGATATGCATAATTTATAATAAATTAGAGGAGATGAATGTGATTCATGGTGAACTCTGAATTAGAGGGAGAACTGACATTGATAATATGACCGAAACTTTGCAGGAAACTTTCAATCATCTCATACTTTTACTTTGTAGCGAAAACACTTCAATTATAATTTATTTTAGATCACAAAAAAATGTATGTTTATATTGGTAAGAAAGAAAAAAAAACAATTAACCACTTTGTAACATTTGTGTCTGTAATGTAGCTTGCAGAAGCTTTAGAATAGCTAAAAAGAAAAAGACTGAAGTCTATAGAACACAGGGCCACCATCAGAAATCTTGGGGCCCAGTAAAAATGGAAGATGAAGGGCCTCCGGACATACTTATACCTTCCCCACCTCCGTAGCCTGCATTTAAGTTAACTGCACCAATAGTAGTGATTTTTTTTTATTTATTTGCCTTTATTAAATAAGTATGGAAACTGGTGATAGCACTTCCTAGAAGACCATAAGGTAATGGATGTGTGCTAGGAAGTGGAAGAGTAGAAAGTGCCTGTGTGTCAGTGGCAGCTAAGAATACCGGTTACTTCTTTATCTGATGCCAGGCTTCTCACCATGTGCAATAAATAATTTTACAGTATAAATGCCTACAGGCATTGGGCACCCCTGCCATGGTGGGCCTCTCAACTCTCCACCCTGACAATGGCACAAGCACAGGATCATTTCCAAAGTTGTAATTATTTATGTGCCTTAGCACATCTACCATGTTATGTAGTTCTAGGATCCACTTTAGCAGATACACCAATGACAGGTAAGATATGTCATTTGAAGAGCTGAATACAGAGTGGATTGACAGTGAAAAAAGAAAATACAGTGTTGGGAATTGTTTTGTGTGGTATGACATGTCAATTTTAGGGGTATAAAAATAACTGTGCATTATCTTCTTCTGAGACCAGTATGAGGCTACATGGGAACCTTTGAGGGATGCTGGACCTCCTTGAACTACATGTGGCTCACTATTGAGCCATATAAATACACAACATTGCATATATATCTTGTCTGTAAATCCTATACAATACAAACATACAGTACAGTATGTGAAATCCTCAGGTATAGCATTTATTTGTATATTAACATAAAATTTGCATTTACATTTCAGGTAGAAACAATCGGTGATGCCTACATGGTGGCTTCAGGGCTACCAAAAAGAAATGGAAACAGGCATGCTGCTGAAATAGCCAATATGTCTCTAGATATCCTTAGCTCTGTAGGAACCTTCCAGATGAGACACATGCCTGATGTCCCTGTTAGGATAAGGATAGGTTTGCATTCAGGTAGGTTACGTGCATGTGTGTTGTTTGTTTTGTAATGAAATCTTTATTACTATAATGTTAATTTAAATGTAATGTTATTCCACTTGCATGATCATTAATAACTTTAGAAAATACATTACTGTATTTGTTGACCTATAAAACACTGTTTATTAGGAATGATTTAAAAGCAGCCTTCTTCTTATCATTTGAATTTACATTATGTTCTTTTTATTGTTTTTGTACTCTGTAAGAATGAACTGTCTTATATTCCAGAACATATTATATGTCTGCCAGTATATCAGATATTAGTGAATATTTTGTCATGCATAGACAACTCTATATAATTTAACAATAAACTTGTATAGTCAATTTATAGTGTTGAGAACTTGAATGTGCTTCAAAGGACCATAGAATTTCTCATATGTGCTCTGCACCATTAGATTGTGGGTAAAAATGCATGGGGAAAAATATTTTCTTTTTAAAAATTAATGCTGAATTTGTGGAGTTATGAACAATAAAAGTCAGGTTAATTCAGTGTGTTGCCTCTGTGTGAATAAGTAATGACCTTTGCACGGCATTGGATAAAAAAAAAAGTACCGTATATACTCTATAAGCCGACCCGAGTATAAGCCAAGGCACCTATTTTACCACAAAATACTGTGAAAACATAGTGACTCGAGTATAAGCCGAGGGTGGGAAATGTGCTGCCCCCTGTGTCCCTCTTGTGCCCTCTGTGTCCCCCTCTTGTGTGCCCTCTGTGCCCCTTTCTTGTGTCCCACCTCTATGTCCCCTATGTCTCCTTCCCTCTGTCCCTCCCCTGTGTCTCTTCCCCCCTCTCCCTTCCCTGTGTCTCTTCCACCCTCTCCCTACCCTGTGTCTCTTTCCCTCCCCCTCCCTTATCACCCTCCTCATCCTCCCTCCTCAACCACCCTCCTCAACCCCCCTCCTCATCCTCAAATCCCCCACCTCATCCTCAACCCCCCTCATCCATATGCAGCTGCTCCTCCGCGCTCCTTCCGTTTGCGTCGGGACCCGGCATATGCTAATGACGTGACGTGACGCAGCCGGAAGGAGCGCAGAGGAGCGGAGGAGTAGCTGCAGATGGAAGGTAATTGAGGGGAAAGGGGGGGGGAGGTAATTAGAGGGGTAAAGTGAGGAGGGGGTTTAGGATGAGGAGGGGGGTTTAGGATGAGGATGGGGTTTAGGATAAGGATGGGGGGGTGAGGATGGGGGGTAAGGATGAGGATGGGGATGGTGGGGTCGAGGATGAGCATGGGGGGTTGAGGATGAGGATGGGGGGTTGAGGATGATAAGAGAGGGGGAGGGAGAGAGACACGGGGGGAAAGAGAGACACGGAGGGGAAAGAGAGACACGGGAGGAAAGAGAGACACGGGGGTGGTGACTCGAGTATAAGCCGAGTTTTGTTACCTATTTTGTTACATTACAGCCTTAAGTTCAATGTTTTGTTAATCTGAATTTTATGTGAGTTGGGGAAGTGAAATGAGAAAAATATATACATAAAACTATTTTTTAGAAATAGAAGACAGAAAATTGGCATGTGCGTATGTATTCACCCCCTTGGTTATGAAGCCCATAAAAAGCTCTGGTGCAACCAATTACCTTCAGAAGTCACATAATCAGTGAAATGATGTCCACCTGTGTGCAATCTAAGTGTCAAAGGATCTGTCATTACATATACACACCTTTTTTGAAAGGCCCCAGAGGCTGCAACACCTAAGCAAGAGGCACCACTAACCAAACACTGCCATGAAGACCAAGGAACTCTTCAAACAAGTAAGGGACAATGTTGTTGAGAAGTACAAGTCAGGGTTAGGTTATAAAAAAATATCCAAATCTTTGATGACCCCCAGGAGCACCATACAATCTATCATAACTAAATGGAAAGAACATGGCACAACAGCAAACCTGCCAAGAGACGGCCGCCCACCAAATCTCATGTACCGGGCAAGGAGGGCATTAATCAGAGATTCAGCACAGCGACCTAAGGTAACCCTGGAGGAGCTGCAGAGTTCCACAGTAGAGACTGGAGTATCTGTACATAGGACAACAATAAGCTGTACGCTCCATAGATTTGGGCTTTATGGCAGAGTGGCCAGAAGGACGCCATTACTTTCAGCAAAAAACAAAATGGCATATTTTGAGTTTTTCGAAAAGGCATGTGGGAGACTCCCAAAATGTATGGAGGACGGTGCTCAGGTCTGATAAAACTAAAATTGAACTTTTCGGCCATCAAAGAAAACGCTAGGTTTGGCGCAAACCCAACACATCACATCACCCACAGAACGCCATCCCCACAGTGAAACATGTTGGTGGCAGCATCATGCTGTGGGATGTTTTTCAGCAACTGGGACTGGGAAACTGGTCAGAGTTGAGCGAAAGATGGATGGTGCTAAATACAACCTGTACCACTCTGTGCGTGATTTGAGGCCCAGGGCAGAGGTTCACCTTCCATCAGGACAATGACCCCAAACACACTGTTAAAGCAATACTTGAGTGGTTTAAGGGGAAACATGTAAATGTGTTGGAATGGCCTAGTCACAGCCCAGACCTCAATCCAATAGAAAATCTGTGGTCAGACTTAAAGATTGCTGTTCACAAGCACAAACCATCCAACTTGAAGGAGCTGGAGAAGTTTTGCAAGGAGGAATGGGCAAATGTCCTAGTGGTAAGATGGGGCAAGCTCATAGAGATTTATCCAAAGCGACTTAGAGCTGTGATTGCCGCAAAAGGTGGCTCTACAAAGTATTGACTTTAGGGGGGTGAATAGTTATACACATTTACTTTCTATTTTCTGTTATTTTGTCCTATTTGCTGTATGCTTCACAATAAAAAATTGTGCAAAAAAATGTTCCAAGTCCTCAAACAATCCATGTTAATTCCAGGTTGTGAGACAACAAAACTTGAAAAATGCCAAGGGGGTGAATACTTTTGCAAGGCACTGTATATATATACACATATATATATATATATATATATTTATATATATATATATATATATATATATATATATATATATATATATATGTGTGTGTGTATACAGTTGTGCTCAAAAGTTTGCATACCCCAGCAGAAATTGTGAAATTTAGGCTTTTTTAAATTTTTAAATGACTGATCATGCAAACAAATGTATTTTATTGCAGCATAGTGATCATATGAAGCCATTTATTACCACACTAGCGACTTGCCCATCAAAAATGACGGGGCAATAAAATTTGAAGCCAATGGAATGCTGTTTGAGACATAATTGAAACCGCTTTGTACTGTGAGGACCTTCGGCGCTCATTACAAGGCTTGCGCTGAGCGCCTTTGGCGCTCATCGTGTGCCTCGCAATGTGCGCCTTCTGCGCTCATTGTGAGCCTCCCCTGTCATGTAGTTTTGGTCCTCTGAGAGAGATATATATTTCTATGTATATGTAGTTAAGTAATAATGAATACTTTCTTAAATCAATTAATATACTTTAATTATTTATAATTGATATATGCAGCGAGCAATAGGCTGAAGAGCTAACAATCTGTTTGTATTTTGCATCTGCATACAATATACAGTGTGAGTGTTAGTGCTCTGCTTATAAAGTGTAATTCGTTTTTGAACTGTGTATTCTAAATAGTCTGCGTGCGCGAGGTAAAGCCGTTGGTTTATTGTGTAAAGTGGCATTGTATAGTCGTAATGTTATTAATGTGTTACGTGTCTCCTGAGCATTTTACGTCTTTTGTAATAGTGTATCTTGTAGGTCGTAGTGTGATGTGTAAAGTGTTACGCGTTTTGTAGGGTTTTGCGCGGTCTGGGGTCGTGTAGCCTCGTTTTCATATTTTTCAGCTGCCATTTTTTTCCTCGCTTAGGCGATTTTCGAGTTGCGAAAATTGTCTAAATGGAGTTAAATTTGCTCACTCACAGGAGTCCTGGTTGTTGCCCCATGCTGTCTGTGATGTTCTTGTAATTTTTTGGGGTGTATTTAGTATGTTTTTCAGTTTTTTTGTTCGGCCGCTAATCTCGTAAATTTTTGCGTCTCATAAAAAAAAGTCCTGCGTATCATACTTTTTCCCGCATCTTGTATTTGAATGGCTCGCTTCGCTTTGCGAGGCTTCCATCGGCTAAGAGGTACGGTTTAACGGCTCGCCTCGCTTTGCGAGTCTCGCAGCAATGATTGCCTTTGGCGTTCATCGTCTAAGTCCTATGCGTTAACAGCTCGCCTCGCTGAGCATGACGACGTCTCGCAGTTTGACAAATATTATATGTGATAGTTGTTTGGCTCCTTTTTAAATCATAATGATAACAACAATCAAGCAAATGGCCCTGATCAAAGATTGCATACACACAGGTTAAAATGCCAATTAAAGGTTAATTTTCCACACCTGGCTGTTTAAATTGCAATTAGTGTCTGTGTATAAATAGTCAATGAGTTTGTTAGCTCTCATGTGGATGCACTGAGCAGGCTAGATACTGAGCCATTGGGAGCAAAAAGAACTGTCAACAGACCTGTGTAACAAGGTAATGGAACTTCATAAAGATGTAAACGGATATAAAAACATATCCAAAGCCTTGAAAATGTTAGTCAGTACTGTTCAATCACTTATCAAGAAGTGGAAAATTCTGGGATCTCTTGATACCAAGCCAAGGTCAGGTAGACCAAGAAAGAGTTCAACCACAGCTGCCAGAAGAATTGTTTAGAATACAAAGAAAACCCACAGGTAAGGAGAAATACAGGCTGCTCTGGAAAAAGACGGTGTGGTTGTATCAAGAAGCACAATAGGATAATACTTAGCTGCATGGACAGAAAATTGGCAATGCCACAAAAAAAAACTTTTGAGCACATCAGTATATATATATATATATATATATATATATATATATATCTTGAATAATGTATTTTAAAGCAGAGTGTGTTTGCGTACTGGTAAGTGTGTTGTTTCATAAAATGTTTTCATTAATAAGCCATTATTTCTAAATCAATGCCTTCCACTTGCTTTTTTTAAATTGACTAATGTATTTATTAACACACATATGATTGATGTATATAAATAAATAAGTACATTAGTTAATAAAAAAAATGGAACATAGTGGAACTGAACCTATGACTTAGCAATGAAAAACATCATTAAACCAGGACACTTACCACTGAACCATGACACTCACCTCTCAAGTATAAGGTAGATCTATAATACAATGTGTGACAGTTACATACTCCAGTCATATTATTGATGCAGATTATTTGTGGGAGGGCTAAACTAAAATGACTATTATTGGTCAATTTTAAAAATGTAAACACATTTTTCACATGATTTTCTATCCTCTAACAGATGGTGCAGAGCACATATGGCGACTTTTGTGGTCCTTTAAAAAACTCACTGGCACAGGTTATTGGTTGCAAAGACATTGTACCATATTTTTATTACAGGAAGGAAGTTTTTAGTTACTCTAATTGCTACATTTGTTTTAAATTAATTCTACCGTATATATATAACAAGTAATTTATAGGATGAGATGTTTGTTACACATGAGAACAGTTTTACACATTACACAATGCATACACAGAGATTGGTTAAAACCTATTACTGGGTTAAGTAGACATCTTGTTATCTCCTTTCTAGTCCATGATGCAGAAAACAGCAAAAACTCATTTTGACTTATCTTTCTGCTTTAGTACTGGTTCTGTTTTCCTGTCATATTCATGCATTCAGTTCTAACCCATTCCCACACATAGTCATGCAGTGGTATGAAATGGTTTTGTTTTGTCACTTTTTCCCAGGCTCATGTGTAGCTGGAGTTGTAGGCCTTACAATGCCACGTTATTGTCTGTTCGGAGACACAGTCAATACCGCTTCCCGAATGGAATCCACAGGACTGCGTAAGTGTCTCATGATCTATTTCTTCTAATATACAGTGATGCTATGATTTAAATAACCTAATCCTAATTTATCTAAATATTTCATAAAGCATAAAGTTTAAACTATCAAATTAATTTCACTGCCAGCAAAAACAGTACGGATAGTTAGTTTGTGGATATTATATGATGGCTGTGTTTAAGCTTGGGTTCCCTGGCGGTACAGTGGTTAGGATTAGGTGCTAACACCACTACAGCCTGGTTTTGTTTCCCAGTTAGGGAAGCAAGAGGTTACACCAACCTGAAGCCAAGCATGGTTGGGCTTTTAGCAAAGGTATAAATATAATAATGCTATAATATATAATTTTAAGGAAAATCAACAAATCGTTTTGTGACAAATTTTGACTCAATAACGACTAAACTAAAAGAGTTACTGTACTTAAACTGCTGTATTATTAATTTGAATTGAAATCATTCATCCAGTTTAAGAAATATAACCAAACCTTTAGGGGGAGAATAACAGTATTTATACTGGCATTTATTTCTCACTGTGGTTAATGTTGTACAATTAAATACTGACATGGGAAAACAAACCACATAGTGAATAATTATTATATTAATGGTCAGTGAGTCTATTTTATGCATATTAAGATTAAATAATAATTTTTGGATCTTTCCTGTTGGCTGGCTGTACACAGTGGCAGCCATTGGCCACTAGGTAGCACAGCCAAAATGTCAGTGAAATTCTTGTCAGTGTAAAGGTTATAATCTGCCATTACCCTAACACCTAACCCTAACACCTATCCCTAACCACTAACATCTAACCCTAATCCTAACACCTAACCCCAACTCCTACCACTAACCCTAATTTCTAACCCTATCCCTAACACTTAACCCTAAACCCTAAGAAATTAACTGATAAAGCGTACACGCCACATGCTTGCAGCCGCCACTGTTTGCGGCCAGCCAACAGGAAAGGTCCTAATTTTTTTTCCATAAGCTCCAATAAATTGAGTTACAGAGTGTTGCTGGATCCTCTTTATGACCTCCAGGCTCTTTCTCCTGAACCTCCACTGCATTATTACATCTATTATATATACTATATACTTTACATATTACCATTATTAATATACTATATCCTTTCTGAGGTTTCAATATAATCAAATAAATCATAATCCATAAAAAAATGTGCATTCTGTACTTTACATTTTTCACACAAATGATTGATTCTTGATAAATGTTCTATACATGAAATGACCACCTTTGGCATAGTGAATCATCCCCACTGGAATACCTAAAATGAGTTTTCCAAGTAGGTATTTTGCTGTACAAAATCATATTATTTATAGAAGTTTGAGGTTACAAAACTTGAAATTCTTATTTTGCCTTGAGATGTATAAATTAAAATATTGATATTGTTTCATTTAACTCTATTTATTCTAACACTCCTTAGGTGAAATTAAGAAAGGTATGACATTTTGACAAGATTATATCTGTAAACGCCCAACCTCTTGTAAACAAAAAATTATTTTATGAGGATATGATTTTTATGTGTTTGGAATAAGAAAAGTAAAGGTGTTTTACATATAACATTATGAACATTTAGAAATAAACCAATCACTTTATTCTGAAACGTGATTTTCTTTTGCTATAGCTTATAGAATTCATGTCAACATAAGCACCGTGACAACACTTCGAACTCTGAAGGACAATTATAAAATACAACTCAGAGGAAAAACAGAATTAAAGGTGAGTTTTGAAGAAGTCATGGTCTGTATGTAAGATATACACTTATTGTAGTGTATTAGCTTTCCAATAAAATTAGGACATGTTTTCCACTCTGGCTGTTTCCTTGATATACTCCAATTTTTTTAAGAGAATTAGAATGGCCTGTGTAACAACTCATAGCTTTTAAGTAGTTAAAATCACTATAAACAACTTTTCAATGTATTATAATTTAACAAAAGTTGTTCTTTGGTGCGAAAACTAGACTGTAACTAGCTGTCTGGTGCTCCTCCCATCTTTTATATATTCCACACAGCTGCTTCTGAATTGGTGGCAGAGTGTAGGGAAGTGTGCTCCACACTGCCATCGTTTGTAAAATAGCCCATTCTAAAAAATAAAAAAAACAGCTATTTTCAGTGAGAGTTTTCTCATCAAATGTATTTATCATACAATATTGAAAAGTCACTTGTACTGATCAGCAAAACTTAAAGTGACATGAAAATGTAAGCTTACTTATTTGGATTACCCCAATGAGAAAAAAAAATATTACTCCAGTCAATAAAATACACAAGCATTGATTTTAATTTATAGTCCCTTCAGAAGTTGTGAACTTATCACCATTAGCTCAATAAATCTCACTGTGAAGCTTGACAAACTAAAAAGTTTATAACTTTTCAGCTATATTTACATTGGTGTATGCCATGGTATCATAAATATCATTAAAAAAAATGTGACCTTCTCCCTTTTATTTGTGTGGCACAACATGTCTACTAGTGCCACTGTATACCAATTATGGTAATGTATACGTTATTCATTAAAATGAGGTGAGCTAACTGTATGAATTGCATTGAAACAAATGGGTTAGTTGTATTGCTGTCATCAGAGAAACAATAGTGCTATTATTTAGCATAATATGTCATTCAGAAAATATGATTATATATAAATATATATTTAGTATAGAAGACAATGGCTTCAAACATGTATAGCTAGTTTTAGATAATCACAAACCAGACTGTTCTACCTTAAGGTTATTTCCGAAACATATATTACTAAGCTTAAGTACATTGATATGAATAACTAGGGGGTTATTGACAGAATATTTCTTGTGTTAGGGGAATTGCTACACTCATATTTTTAATTGTTTTTTTTATTCTGGCGCATTAACAATTAGATTTTAAAGGAACACAAAACCTGCCATATGTACTCTGCACCATCAATTAGAGGGTGAAATTGCATGTGGAAAATGTGTTTACACTTTTAAAATTGACCAAGAATTGACTTAGAAATTGTTACAGTATATACTTGAGTATAAGCCGACCCGAGTATAAGCCAAGGCCCCTATTTTACCACAAAATACTGGGTAAAATGAGTGACTCGAGTATAAGCCGAGGGTGGGAAATGTGCTGCCCCCTGTGTCCCTCTTGTGCCCTCTGTGTCCCCCTCTTGTGTCCCCCGCTCTCTCCCTTGTCTCTTCTCCCCTCTTCCTTCCCTGTGTCTCTTCCCCCTCTCCCTTCCCTGTGTTCCTCCCCCCTCTCCCTTCCCTGTGTCATTTCCCCCCTCTCCCTTCCCTGTGTCTCTCCCCCCCTCATCCTCAACCTTCCTCCTCAACCCCCCTCCTCATCCTCAACCCCCTCCTCATCCTCCCTCCTCAACCCCCCTCCTCATCCTCAACCCCCTCCTCATCCTCCCTCCTCAACCCCCCTCCTCATCCTCAACCGCCTCCTCAACCTCCCTCCTCATCCTCAACCCCCTCCTCAACCTCCCTCCTCATCCTCAACCTCCCTCCTCAACCTCCCTCCTCAACCTCCCTCCTCAACCCCCCTCCTCAACCCCCCTCCTCAACCTCAACCCCCCATCCTCAACCTCCCTCCTCAACCTTCCTCCTCATCCTCAACCCCTCCTCATTCTAACCCCCCCTCATTCTAAACCCCCCTCCTCATTCTAAACCCCCCTCCTCATTCTACCCCCCCCCCCCTCATTCTACCCCTCTAAATACCCCCCTCTCCCTTTCCCCTCACCTGCATCTGAAGCTCCTGCTCCGGCCTCTGCTCCTTCCGGCGTCTTGACGTGGCGCGTATGTGACGTCACGGCATTAGCATATACGGGTTCCGCACCCGGTATATGCTAATGCCGTGACGTCACATACGCGACACGTCAAGACGCCGGAAGGAGCAGAGGCCAGAGCAGGAGCTTCTGATGCAGGTAACATGGATCATATTTATATTAGGTACTATTTAAATGTTACATCTAGTCTAAATGTTTTTTGTTTTAATTTGTGCAATTAATCTTTGTGTTGAATTGGAAAGAAAAGCTTTTGAGGACCACAAGATAACAAACTTTTGTAAAACTTTGGAATGACCAACATTCTTCATCTAGTGAGAAAGCATGAGGTGGCTGTGAGTGTCAAGTAATCTAGATTAATAATCAAAGTATTGCAGTATATTGTGATACCTTTATTACTGGACAATCATTTTAGTTATAGAGACAAACTTTTCAGAGTTACACCTCTCTTTATCAAGTCAGAAGCAATACTGAATAAAGTATATAGTGGAATAGAGAGCAGAAATTCAAAGTGTCAGGTATCATAAATGATGTAGTGATCGGTCAAGTGTGCAGGTCTCTTCACAAGGTTTGTGATAAAACAAGTGTCAGTAACATAAGTTTGGGCTGTAAATATCCCCTACATATTAAGGAGTAGAAAACAACAATAAAACCTAGGAAGGAATGTGTCAGGGTCACAACATTTTTTGATATTGTGATAGAAAATTTAAAATTTGCAACAGTTACAGAGCAACTACATGGCCAAAAGCCTAAACCGTAAACCATGCAATCATAAGTAGCATGTCAGGGCATGATCATCTTTAATTAAGCAAGGCCGTAACTACTGATTTAGAAACAGCCAATAGTAAATGAGACCGTCATCATGACGTCAGTAAAACATGGAGGTTAAACTACAATCAGTGTTTAGAAGTCCGATTTGCGATCAGACTCGCAATCCAGAAATGTTGCAATATAAAAAAAAATCAATAAATCTACTATTCTAGTCCATGCGAGTTCAATGATATATATTAACTCATTCATTCCCGGGATCATTACAACATGGAAATTACACATCAAAATAAATAATTTTTGATTGCAGATTTGGGAACTTGAGACTGTTGTGCAATTAATTCTAATCTTTCATCGCTTTCCCCGTCTTTTAAAGTGCAGTATTGATTTTTTTATTTACATTTACAGTGCTACGATCAGGTGTGTAACCCCCTTGCAACTCCTATCTGATACTTGTAGGATTTTCTTCTACATTTGCCATTTAAGGGTAGTGAAAACATTTTGCGGGCTTGAGAAATTGTAGCAATTGAATAGAAATTTGCGATTTTAGCGATTGCGGGCTTGACAGATCAAAGGCTTAGATGGAGTTACAATTTTGACAACCATAGGGATTTTCAGCCTGTAACCTGCAGATCAATTGTGAGTAGCTAAAAGAGGTTAATTTAATAGCATTAACTTTTGCAGGCTACATTACGGGCTACAGTAACTAAAATTTGGACAATTTAATAGGAGCCATTGTATACTAATGATGTATTTCTTTTTCCAGGGGAAAGGTATAGAAGAAACATTTTGGCTAGTAGGAAAAGATGGCTTTACAAAACCTTTACCAAATCCTCCAGATATAAAGCCAGGGTAGGTATACTTTTTTTGTAACATGTGCACATAAGCAGTAGGAAACAATATCAGTAGCTGTATTTGTCACATATAGGACAGTATGGTTTATGATAACTTTTATAGGTCCCCAGATTTCTTAATGTGAAAAATCATCCAGTGCCAATTACAAATTTCTATATAATTCACTGAATAATTTATTTCTTAAGACTAAGGATATATTGTATGCTGCAGTAAATACAATTACTTCACACCATATTTCATGGATCCATCCTTCTTTATCAAGAGTATAAACTAATACATTTACTAAAATATTTTTAAAAGTTCAGAAAGAGCCAAGTCTCTTCCCTGCAAAATCCTTTTTCAATATTTTATATTGTAAACATTAAAGAATAGCATTAAGGGAGAATAGTGGTCAAACATTTGAAATCGCTCCTTTTTGAGGTACTATATGTAAAAGTACACAACATGTCTTAGAATGTAAAAAAAATAATACAAACTTTAATTTATTACTTTTATATACAATTATGCTGCTGTGAAATCTGACATTTTATCTTCTAATGGCCTCCTTCCTGAGGTGGGAGGAGACTTTGAATATACAGGAAGATTGCATCTGCACAGTTAGAAGGTGGCACATACGTCTGCAATGGCTATCATTAGTTCAAATAGAAAGCTCATTAATTTACAAGGACACACATTATTGATAGAAAAGCTGCAAAAACAAGTATATAAATTGGAAGTTTGCAGCGATTAATAATTGCTAAGAAAAATTATAGCGGTTGTGTTTATTTTTTTCCTTTCTTACAACATTTTTTACATTTTCAAGTTTTGTTATTGAAAATACCTTGAAATAATTGGCCACATAAATCCTTTGATTGAACATCAATTCCTGAAATATTATATCATTTATTGTTAAATGGCCACAATAAATCTATCTTCTATTAAAAAAGTATTTTACATATTATCTATTAGACATTTTTAAACACACTGCTATTACAATGTCGTTTATTAAAGCGACTCTATGGACAAAATTATTTTGTTCTATATAAATGTTTTAACAAATTATAAAATATATATAAAAAATATAAAACCCAGAGTAACAGATTCTTATCTTAAGCAGCCTCCCCCTTTCTTCCTGTTCTCTCTGATGAGACGTGACATCATTCCACACCCTGAGGGGAAGGGCTTCACACTACCAGTAATGTGTAACTGCACCACTATGGGAGTGGGCTTAAGTCACAGCTGTGCAAGATGTCACCTCTCATCAGAGAGAACAGGAAGAAAGAGGGAGGCTGCAGAAGGGGAGAATTTATTACTCAGGACTTTATAATAAGGGCTTCTTCAGGTGCTTTTTTAAAATAGTTTACTCAACTGTAAATTTGAATGCTTCCTTAATTATCCAGATTAAGGCACCTTGAATATCCACATATATGTATATATATATATATATATATTCCTTTTCTATGGTATTTTACTTTTATACTATTACATTTCCAAAAATCTGAATTCCAACAATCTTACTCAACTTTAAATTTGAATGCTTCCTTAAATATCCCTTTTAAGGCACCTTGAATATCCACATATATATATATATATATATATATATATATATATATATATATATATATATATATATATATATTCTTTTTCTACTGTATTTTACTTTTATACTATTACATTTACAAAAATCTGGATTCCAGCAATCTTTTTTGAATGTTTTCTTTGCATATAAAACACCAACTTGGCAAATTCCTCTACAGCTTATATGTTGTCATAAAAATGTACATTGTATTTTGATAAATGCCGTCTTCTCCAGAGGTATCGTTTTTATGGAACACCATAAATTTTCTTTAATAAGGTAATATCTCAGAGCAATAAAAACAGCTTGTAGTGCTTTAAGCTAGATAATTGGATCAGAAAAGTTGTAAAGAGAAACAAAATAAATACAACAATCAGCATAATAAGAGGATACTTCAGTAAAAAGGAAGGTTGAATAACTGTTCTGCATATAAATATAATAAACATTTTCATGTAAATTTGTGCGCTCAGGATAATGTATTAGCTCAATGCTGACACAGATGCTGAGTAGCAATTCAATATTGATGATAATATTAAAAAACTTTCCCTGTACATAAAGTAGATTTGGACGACTGTTGGGTGTTAACACAACTCAGTTATGTTTTATTAAATAACTCTTTTACAAAGTTATTGCTGCACAGTATCTTTCATAGTAGGAAATATACATAAATATAAATAAGATTTAAACATATGAAAACTGTAGGGAATGGTAGGTTTAAATGTCAACAGCTTATGAGTGAGAAAATATATGTGTGTAATTTCACAAGTTTCTGAAACGGAGTTGTACAGTTTGGCTCACCAGTTCCAGAAGTTAGAATAATTTAATATGTCCATCATTGACGTCTAAAGATCAGAAATAAAATACATAAGAAAACACTTGAATTTGTTTAACTTTTAGAACTGGATATTACAAATCACACAAGGCGGGTGTGAGTGTTTATTTGTACTGTAGTGGGAACAACATGTAAATATTTGTTTCTTAGGCTTATCATAAAGGCTAGACACACTTAAATAATATTAACAGTTTGATGGGCAATAAAATATGTACATAGCCATGCCGGGATCTTATTTTTGTTTATTTTATTTATATTCTATATTACAGGATTTTTAATTTAAAGCACTTTGGTTCATATAGTTACAAAAAGTGCCATAAGTGATCAGATTATAGATGAGTAAGTGGGACAGGTAATAGATGACAGAGTTTAAGGTGAAATTCAGTGGACCACTAGCTTATCAAAGTCATGGGTGTGCCAGATCATATTGGGAGATTTATTTGCACCGCGTTCGAAGATCATATTGGCCATGATAGGTAGGATTGTCATCATCTGTCCACTCTGTTTTAAATACAAAAGATGACAAACTCAAAAAAATCAGGAAATCCACTCTTATGGTGTGTCAGACCATAAAAATGGTTACTTTAGAAACAAGGATGCCAATTTTCCCTCTTATGCCAATGTAATCAAGTGTGATTATATTTCCTAGGAGATGTGAATAGTCTGGTCCAGTGGTTTCCAATCCATTCCTGAGGTATAACTTAGACAGGTCATGTTTTAAGTCTACAACTGAATCAGTATTCAGCAGGTTGTGTAGCCTCACCTTTATTCACACAGTGTTAATCCTACATCATGACCTGTCTGGGCTTCCCTGAGGAGAGGTTTCAGTAACACCAAATGTTGACCTGTAATGGGAGTCTACTGGCCATCCCTTCTACAATGGGATAATGCAAACATACAAAAAAGAAACTGAAAAATAAACTGCAGACCAGTGTCATAATAAATGTTAGCTATCACAGAATTAAAATAATTTATTAGGGGCATTTTTGACCCTTAAAGGCAACAAATATTCAGTTGCATATGCAGTCTGTTTCATGTGCTGACTTAAAGGGTCTGCAGCATATTATGTCAGCATGCCCTAGTACTTGCATGCATAGTACTTCCTCTCAAGCCACGGATTTTGGGTAACAAATATGAATCTCTTAGCATATTATGATTTAGATAGTCTTCTTATTTGGGACCTTGGGGTTTTGTGTGAGCATGGGTTTCACAGGACAATTTCTCCAAACACTTACACACTGTGGGAAATGTTAATCTTGAGAGGGCTTTGAATTATAGAGTTGGAGTTTCAATGTCACTAACAGACAGCTGGCTCGTACTAAAGAGACTCAACATTATAAGGTTGATTTCAAATGTAAATGAAGGTGGAATGAGTACTCAAAGAAAAGCAGTGACTGAAAATGTGTTCAATGTGTATTTGTTGTTACAGTTCAATTCTACTGTTGTTAGTTTAAATATTAGCTATTATTTCATCCTGGCAAAGTCTTAGGAAACAGTTTGGGTCAAACTCTGGTTGAAGTTACCCATGTGGCACATCACTTATGAACGGCAGTCATGCTTATTATATAATACTAATTTTGCCTGATTTCGGTAGTGAAAACATCTGTAAGTTTGGCTCTAGTAGAATTCTGCTTTTCAATAACATGATATAATAAAAAGTGCTTATCATTGGTCTGTTAATTCTTAAAGACACTTTAGGCCTGACTGCGCTTTGAGTAATTATAATACTGAACTATTAACCAGCTGTGTGCCTGTTTTGTTTCCAAAGTGTTATAAGCAGTGTAAAAAATATGCTAGCAAAAAAATGTTGTTAGTTGTTAGGATATGTTACCTATAAGGATAGTGGGTAATGTGAGGATATTAAGACAGTCAGTGGTTCTTGAAAAACTGTGACCTGGAGATCAGTTACTTACCTTTCAATGCTTCTGGGGCCCACCTTTGAGATTCAGAAATGTCTTACATGGTGAGTCTTCATGTGGCACACTTGTCAAGATCTACTTCTTGGGCTTGAATAGATCAGCAGGACCGATCCTACATGTAGATCTGAGTCAGTTCCACAATCCATTCACACAGGACGGCTGATGGTGAACAGGATACAATGCGACAATCCCTACTTTCCCTTAATTAAACACAATGTGTTCCAAAGAGAGCATTAATATTAGTATTAGTATTAATAACTCTTATTTGTAATGCTCCAACATATTCCGTAGCGCTGTTCAGGTGATAAGAAAAAAGAAGAATACAATGTTAACAAACATTGAGTTTAGAAACTTGCTACTTAAAGGAGCATACTATTTTTCCTAATAACTCCTCTTTATAGCCTAACACATAAGATAGAACATTAGTATAACTTAACATAGGTAAACAGAGTTCTGCAAGTCTAGGAATCTTCCCCCCCCCCCCCCCACGTCATATTAAGAGCCAATGAGAGACATCTCTGGTAGGCATTACTCGGATTGACTCCTTGGACCAGCACCCAACCAATTTGTAAAGTTTGGCTCGAGCAATGATTGGTGCATAACCCAAGAATAAGACCAGGAGGGAAGCTTTCTAGAACAATGCCTAGTCAACATAACTGGATTGTCATTGCCTAAAGAAAGGGATATTCCTACTGGTGGGTGATCCGTGATTGTTGACTTGCTGTGATGGCAGAGGGTAATTGGTAGGGATGGGTTAACGTGGGTTGGAAGCACTATGAGTAGGAGAGAGTGCATCCATACTTCGTCAGCTGACCTATAATCATAGGCTGGAGCTGCCTGGGGTACGCTATTATACTTTAATACCACCAGATACCCCGAAGGTTACATTCACCACCTCTTCTACATCCAGATGGATCACAGTAAAAGCTTCTTCACTGTGTTGAAACCCCTGCACTGTCTTTCCATTGACAATAACAAGCTGTACGCTTGGTATCTCCTTGGGGCGGCTGGATCAGGGGCAAAGCAGGTGTAGGTGGTGCAATGCACCAGGGCCCTCCTCTGGGGGGGCAGTGCAGTGAAAAAATTTTCTGGCATGTTCTGATATGGGATCTTAAGGAGGGGGCTGTTGTGGGAAGGGTTCTTGGGGAGGGCCACTGGTTTGGAGGCCCAGAGCAAAGAAAATCTTACAACTCCCCTAGGAGCCGCACATTTTTTTTGCACTGGGTCCTCCATTCTCTAGCTCTGCCACTGAGTTGGACAGCATGAATGGAAGGTAATTCATTAGCCTATCAAAGCAGTAATGGAATTGTTCAATATCCTCCTCATCATAGGGAGAGTTAGCCCAATTCAACCAAATAATAAAGTTTGCTGCTGCGACCAGGATCAACCCTGTGAGGCTGATGGGGTCTTTTCATTTCATTTTCTGATTACAACCAAAGCACCGGGGTTCCAATCTAAGCTAATAGGGCCCCAGTCATGATGCCCCACTCCATGTTGCTAGCAGGGCCTTTAGGATATGTTCCAATCACAAGGCTTGGGATGCGGAAGGATCAGGCAGGCGTGGATTTAATCAGTCCGTCTCGTGGCATTGAGCTGCTTGGGTATGATAATCAGGGATCCCCTAAGGTTTCATTATATTGGTTTGCTAACAGGCCAGCTGTCACAATGGTGGTGGAGCGCTGATCCAAAATCCACTCCTTCATAGCGAGTAGAACTGCCAAAGTAGGATGGCTTGTTTAGCCTCCTTAACAGAGTGGAAGTTCTGCCTCTTCCACTATCCTTAGCAGGCATGCCTCAATCTCAAGAACAGTTCCACATACGTATCCCCTGGGGTCTAGGACAGAGTCTGGCCCTGTAGGTTTCAGTGGTGAATGTATAACCATCCAAAAGAACTTGCTTCACTTCCTTGTAATCCTAGCAAGATCTGGAGCAATGGCTCTGTAAGTACTACTGGCTTGTCCGCTGACCCAGCTGAATATCAATTTTTTTGGTCGATGTGGTAGAATTCACATTGCCTCTTGAAATATTGCAGAAACTTATTTAAATCCTCTAAGCCATCATCAAATTTATAGAAGCTACTGTAAGCCAGCTTCAGTTCAGAGTTGCTGCTCTCACCAGAACACTTCAGGCACCTCCGTGGGGAGCCAGAGGTGATCTGCCAGTCTTGTACAATACATCAGCTCCAATTCCTGATAGGTGGACAGTTCTCTGGCAGGACAGTGACCCAGGCTTGACATTACTTCACCAGCTCATCATTCTCATCATTCGTCAGAGTGGCAGTCTCATCTGTCCTACACATCTTCTGGCCCACCATATCCACTCTTCTGGATCATGGCACCCTGGGTCTTGGAACCAGGCATTTCGATGCTTCTGGCTGTCCTCCTTATTTGTGAGAGGGATTCCTCTGCTGCCACCAGCTTGTCAAGATCTACTTCTTCATTGGGCTTGAAAAGGTCAGGGGACCAATCCTACCCCTAGAACAAATTCAGTTTGAAAATCCCATAATACAAGACTATTGATGGAGAACAGGGTACAAGTCAACAATCCCTTACTTTCTTCAGTAAAACCCACCTTAGCTATGTGTTCCAAGAGAGCATGATCTTTGTTACCAATAACTCATCTTTATACCCCAACAAATACAATACAATACTTCTGTAACTTAACATAAGTTTATAGAGTTACTCAAATCTAGGAATTCATATTTCCCTCCTGTCACCTTGTGAGCCAATCAGAAACGCCTTTGGTAGGCATTACTCGGATTTGCTCCCTGGGACAGTACAGGTAAAGGCTGGCTTAAGTGATGATTGGTGCAAAACCTAGGTATAGGACATGGGGGGAAGCTACAGGGTTTCCTAAGTGCTAGCCAGGAACCACCAAGTCTATGCAGAACAATGCCTGGTCTGTGTAACTGGCTTATCAATGGTATCTTAGTTATACACACAATGGCCGACTGGCCAGGCAAGGGGATATTCCGACTAGTGGATGATCCGCAATCACTGAGTCGTTGTGGTAGGGCAGGGTAAAAGGAAGGAATTAGTTAATGGGGGTTGAAGACACTTTGAGTCGGAGAGGGTCCAACTAAACTTGGTCAGCTGACCTTTAAGCTGGACCTCCCTGTTCAATGCTATTATATTTTATTACTCCCTGATCTCTTGAAGGTTACACTTGCATATAAACAGTTTAACCATATTATCAATTAAATAACTGCTCCCCTTGCCCAATATGGTTATTCCTTAATAAGTGTAACAAGTGTATAGTCTTTTAAATGAAAGTTAAATCTATGATAATAGCTTTTCAGTTTGTAGTAGCACCAGCAGCTCTTCTTTCCCCATCGGCTCTTCTGCAATGTTCACAACACAAAATGTTGCACTTATTTGAATAGAGTACATTTTACCCACACATACATTTCAGAATAAACTATCAATACATTTGATGAATAATAGAGTGTTTGGTTCTTCTCATTCCTCTTTGTCACTGAGGACCAGTAGATAAGGTCTCAGGGTCCGGCTCTTGAAAACTAGTAATCTATGTAAAGCTGTAATAAAAGTGGGTTGTGGCTGTGCTTGTTGAAAAAGGTATCAATACCTCTGTGGATCCCTTGTCCAAAATTATATAAATATATTAGAAATAAAAATAGACACAATACAAAGGAGGACAAACTTAGTTTAAATAAGTGGCTCTCAGTCAACAGACTGCCTGGTTACCTTCCAGTTCTCACAGGGACAGCCTTTGAGATGCACAGAATATGGAAGAAATTGATACTACATGTTTCATACTCAATTTTCTTTAAGTTTTGCACCGATTTAAAAAAGATACTCATTCATTGCTGATAAATTCTTCAATAATCTATCTAAAACTGTATCTAATGGTAGCCATATGTTTAAAGTGTTAGGTTCATCGCTCTTTGTTCTTGAGGACCAGCAGAAAATGTCTCAAGAGACTGCACCAGTTCTAGGACTGGTTGCTGAGAGCAACTAATTTAAATAGCAGTACTTGTTGCAAATGCTTCAGGACCTTAACATACAACTGCAAGCCTGCATCTCGCGGGATCGAGGCCGTATGTAGGCGGGCGTGCTGCGGGCTCCCGTTCGTCTCTGATTCTGGTGCTGTTAAAGTAGCCCCAAAGCCGACTCTGTAAACCATGCACTGGTTCGTAGCAGGTCAGGGCGGGAATATGATCAATTAAGCGAAACCGTAATCTCACATTTCATAGCAGCCAATAGAAAATAAGACAGTCATTATTACGGCAGTAAAATGTGGAGGTTACATGTGAATCAATTAGGTTCATGGGTTCGGTATGCAATTAGACTCACAAACCCTCAAAATACAGAATTATGAAAATGAATGCCAATACTGTTCTAGTCCTTGCGACTGGCCTGATATGTATTAACCCATTGATTCCTGAGATCGATATAACCCCGAAATGAAAACTAAAAATACATTTTATTTACTGCCGATTTGCGAGCTTAAGACTGTTGTACAATTCATTCTAATATCTTTCATCATTTTCCCCATTATTTACAGTTCAGTATTCATTTTTTATTTACATTTACAATGCTACGATCAGATTTGTAACCCCCTTGCAGGTTCTCTCTAGCACTCGTGGAATTTGCTCCTTTCAAGCCCGTAACCTGTACGCCACTCCAGGGCTCCAGGGACTTACGATTGCTCAATCAACAGCCCCATTAAATTGCTACGATTTTAAGAATTGTAGCTCGTAACGTTGCAGACGACTTGCGGGTTAAGACGCAGCAAGGCCGAAAAAAGCCTATTGGACTTGGAATGTGGAACTTCCCAGCCACAAATCCCTTTCAAGCCCGTAACTGCTACGTTCCAATTGAGCTATTAAATTGCATCAAAATCACTTGCGTTCAAACTCGTAACTCGTAAATGAAGCCAAGAAGCCAACGAGTGCTAGAGAGGACCCTCAAGTGGGGCAAAGTACAACTCATAGCACTTTAATTGCATATATCACCACACTACTGTACTTTTATTAAAAGTGAAAAGTGATGTTAGGTCTTAGCATTAATAGCACAACATTCTCAAGCTCGCAAATCAGCCCCCAAAAATATTTTATTTCATGTTTAATTCTTGTGTTATATCGATCCCGGCAATCAAATCATGGCCCTAACTTACAAAGCCCTCAACAATAATGCTCCCCCTTACATATTTGCTCTCATCTCCAAATATTGCCCCACCCGACCTCTTCGTTCTGCTAATGACCTTCTTCTTTCTACAACTCTTGTCACCTCCTCTCACTCCTGCCTCCAGGAATTTTCTCGTGCTGCCCCTAGTCTCTGGAACCCCTTGGCCTCGCTGTACCAGATTATCCTCTTGCCTTTAAAACCTCACTTAAAACGCATCTCTTTAAAGAATCATCAGATAAGAAAATCAGATTCCCATAGTGCTATGAAAATATTGATACTTTTTAATTAAAGAGGAATAACAATAATAATCAGCTAGTGATCTATCTATCTATCTATCTCTCTTTCTCTCTCTCTCTATATATATATATATATATATATATATATATATTATAATTTATTTGTAACACGCAGACATATTCCGTAGCGCTGTACAAGGGGAGAGAACAGGGAAAAATACACTATTAACAACTGAAGAAAATGGAGTGCCCTGTTTTGAGCTTAGAATCATTGTAGAAAGTGCTTTTTTCCAAAGCACCCTACAAGACTGGAAACTCACTATTTGCAATTTAAAGGAAATGGAAGAGGCAGAAATCTGGGGAAGAAAAGGTAAGGAATAGCAAAGGCCAGGAAGGAGGTGAAAGTTTGCTTAGGTGGCCAATCAGAGCCCCAAAACAATGATGGGTGTGTGTCTTCTGAGCAGCCAGTCACTAGCACAAAGAAGCAATGTTCAACGTGCACCACTGCTATCTTCGCCCCTGATGATAATAATAATAATAATAATCCTAATAGGTTCTTTCACCCTAATGTGGCCATATACAGTAAGGGGGAAAAGTATTTGATCCCCTGCTGATTTTGAACTTTTGTCCACTGACAAAGTAATGGTGAGTTTATAATTTTAATGGTAGGTGTATTTTAACAGTGAGAGACAAAATAACAAAACAACAAAACAAGAAAAACGTATGTCAAAAATGTTATAAATTGATTTGCAGGTCAATGAGGGAAATCAGTATTTGATCCCCTAGGGGACAATGGACGGGGCCAGGTACCATCAAATCTTGATTGAGAACCTCCTTTCCTCAGCCAGGATTGCCAACAAGGGTTTTGCCACCAAGTACTAAGACGAAGGGGTCAAATACTTATTTCACTCATTGACCTGCAAATCAATTTATAACTTTTTTGACACGCGTTTTTCTTGTTTTTTCTTTTGTTATTCTGTCTCTCACGCATTAAAATTATAGACTGATCATTACTTTGTCAGTGGACAAACGTTCAAAATCAGCAGGGGATCAAATACTATAATATAATTTCCCTCACTGTAGCTAAGCCAGCAATGTGGAGAGCAAATGCTATGCTACCTGAAAACAAACAAAGCTGAATATAAGCAAAACAAAATAAATGGTCACTGGTTAATGATATATAGATTTCACCTTTTATCTATGCATTGTGGGTTGTATCCGGTTAGTTGTATGTTTGATAAATCCAGTATATGTGATATATCCCTACAGTATTGTATGTACTGTGAAGAGTAAGTCCCTACACACTTTTCTTTTGTTTAGTAGAATGGAGATGACCTTTAATAGCACAAGACAGAGGCATTCACAGCATATTAAATTATGTGATTCACATGTAATCATTTTAAGAGGATGCTTTTTAAATCCTTGTTCCAAAATTTTAAGTTTCTCTACTAATGACATATATGTCTACTACAGGTGTATTGCCCATGGTTTAACACCGGAGGAAATTGCAGAATTCAGAAGGAAAAAAGCTGAAAAACTCGCTAAAAAGGAGTAGAGATGAGGTAGTGACAACATTTAATATTTAATTTTTTTTCTGTGTGCTTGGTAAGTGCATTCATCATTTACCACTAAGTAGAATTCAACCAGACTATTTGTTCCTATACTATAGAACAATATTATATAAAACTCTCCTTGTTACATTTGGTGTATAATTTAATTTAAGTGACATTATTTGGTTGTTTTTATTCCCATAGCTGCTTTAAAAAACAAAAGTAAGTAAATGTATTAAATATATTTTCCTATTACCTCCATCCATCCCTTGTAGTATGTTACAGTCTGAGGTGAATGGGCAGAAAGCTGTCAATCTCCATATTGTAGCTTTGAATGCACTCGACATGACCAATGACTTTTTATTAGTCCAAAGGCTCATGTGTTTCAGCTTCTAGTGTGGAAGCCATCACTGCCTGACCATGTGGACTAATCAGATTCTTCTGGCCATTATGTATGCAGTAGAAGCGGCAGTATGGAGATTCACAACTTGTTGTTCTCCCTCACCACACAGTGACATTTTGACTTGGGAGGAGGGAGATAGGCCAAAATAACAGTGCAATGGAGGCAAGCAGAAAGAAATTTGGCTACTAAAATTTTCATTATGGTAGATGCAATTTATACCTTTAATAGGCCATGACTAGTTTGACCAATACAGTGTCCCTTTAAACTTTTTATAATGCTATTCCATTTTAAGCACTGAAACGTGTTATCTGCTTCCTACCCAGAATCCTGTGTTGGTTTCTTAGTCAATCACACAATTTGGCTGACTGACTGATAAGTCAGGATACGATAATCACTGTAAAGGAGGACCAGCAGTGGGATATGTGTGAACAACTTGGACAAACTTTGAAAATTTAGCTATTGCCCTAGAGTCTTCTGATAGTAATAAAATCATAAATCTCGAGAGAGTTGCCAGGTCTGAGAATACTGATTTATATGTGTAAATGGCCCCTGTTTTTCACTGACATTTTAATGAAAAAACAGATATTTTTTATACAGTCTGCGTGAATTCTTCTTTTAGAATGCATGTTTTTTTCTAATTTCTTGACGGAGAGAGGGTGTGTTTACATATCCATAATAATGTAACATTTACATTTTAGAATATATATTAATTGCAATTATACAGTATTTCTGTAATGTTGGTAATGGCAGAAGGTGATGTACCAATTATATCATCATGTCCCACTAACCTGTAAAACTCATCTACTTTTGAAGAACATCTACTTTTAAGGAATTTAAAATTGCCTAGCTCTATCCAGAATAGTGTGTAACAAAAAAGATGTACAACATGGTCAACTTCCACATGCCTTTTTCCTGCTCAATCCCATTTTCCACATCTCTTTAGTTCCAGTTTCCCTATCCCTTTCACATCCTTGTAACTGCTTAATCCCAATTTCCACATCCTTTTAACTGCTCAATCACAGCTTCCAATTTCATTGTTCATTCCCAGCATTCACATCCCTTTTAGCCATTCAAACAAGCTTGAACATCCTTTTAACTGCTCAATACCAGCATCCACATCCCTTTAACTGCTCATTTCAAGCAGCCACATCCCAAAAAACTGCTCAATCCCGGTTTTCACATCTTTTTTCCTGCTCAATCCCAGTTTTCACTTTAATTGCTCATTCCCAGCATCCAAATTCTTTTTAACTGCTCAATACCAGCTTCCACATCCCTTCAACTGCTCATTTCAAGCTGCCACATCCCATAAACTGCTCAATCCCAGTTTTCACATCCCTTTTCCTGCTCAATCCCAGTTTCCACTTTAATTGCTCATTCCCAGCATCCAAATCAAATTTTAACTGTTCAAACCCAGCTTGAACATCCTTTTAACTGCTCAATACAAGCTTCTACATCCCTTTAACTGCTCAAGCCAAGCTGCCACATCCCTTTAATTGCTCAATCCCAGTTTTTACATCATTTTTACTGCTCAATTCCAGTTTCCACTTTAATTGCTCATTCCCAGCATCCACATTCCTTTTTAACAGCTCAATGCCAGCTTCCACTACCTTTTAACTATGCAATACCAGGATCCACATCCACTTTGGACAAACTAAATTAGAATACTCCTTGACACAAAGGCTCATATCCTAACAAGTAAAGGTAGACTTGCAATATCTAGCAAGAGGACATAACTCTGGCCTACTATTCCAATTATGCTATTAATCTGCCCCAAAGCCACTTGCGAGCGAGCCTGTAACACGCAAATGAAGCCCAAATCCCAACGAGTGCAGGAGAGGACTTGCAACAAGGGTAAAGGCTAATACGTAGCACTTTAACTGCAAATAAAAACACACTACTGTACTAATATTAAAAGGGAAAGTGATGTTAGGTCTTAGAATTAATAGCACAACATTCTCAACCCCGCAAATCGGCCCAGAAAAATACTTTATTTTATGTATAATATTTGTGTTATATCGACCACGGCAATCAATGTGTTAATACATAAACTGTAACTCTCAATGTGATACAATATCATATTTACGGCTTTATTAATATTGCATTATAAATGGAAAGTGGCTCCGATCGTAAATCGTGATTGGACCCCGTAAGACTTTGAAATCCAACCTCCATTTTTCTGTGACGCCATTGTGACGATCTCTGTTTCCATTGTCTCCGTCTAAATCCGTAACTACAGGTTTGACTAATTGATTACATTCAAGGCCGCAAATGCGACGGCCTATGAATGGTTTACGGGTTTGCATCTCTAGCTCATAGCTCGCAGCCCATTCTAATTTAATAGCACAGTAACCCGGCCACATTTCAAGCCTGCACCTGTTGCGAGTTTCACGTTGTAGTTACTGGCTTTTAACTTAATAAGGCTGGAAGTCAGTAGCATTATAATCAAACCAATATTAAGATTAACATAGTATTTTAAATAAGATCCCTAGTTCAGTGAAGGGATTATAATGTCCCGTTGTTTCCCGACTGAAAGCTTTCTCTTCTGTCTGTTCAGCAGTTTGGGTAAGGCATCCCATGGCATGTAAATCAGATTATCTGAATCTCTTCCCAGTAATATAGTGTTACATTATGTGTTCTGAGCCTATAAAAATGTCAAATAAATTACAATACTTCAAATCAATGTGATTTCCATTTAACATTAGACAAGCATTTCATAAGCATTATTCTTAGAAAAATATATTTTGTTGCAAATCAATAATGCTGTAATTACCATTAAATACCTAATACGTCTAAAACTGTTTATGATACTCATTAACAGTATTGAGCAATATTAAAAATTTAATCTATTTCACCTTCTAAAAAGGCAACTCACTGGTTTGAAAACTGAGCAATCATTCTATATTGAATAATAGGACACATAATTAATCATGTGTAACCTGCACCATCAGATAGATCATGGAAAATCATGTGGAAAAGCTGTTTAGCTTATGACTTAGCTTTTTAGTTTTTATTGTATGGCCCCTGAAACAAAAATGAGGCTCACAGTGGTAATGTCACACTTAGTATTATATTTTAGGTTTATTTATATTTAAACTCATTGCTCAGCATATTGAGACATGGTGCATTGAGTAAAATATCTCCTGTATATCTGTAAATTTTGGCTTCAAATCTTCTTCTTCTCCTTTTTAACATTAATATTTGTTGTTTATCTTAATTAATTATTTTGAAAAGTATTACAAGTTCCATAATTGTCTCCTACCACCTATATTTATATGCCATATAAAAGTTACTTGCATATCCCCACTAGGATATACCTCTACATGCTTTGCTATGAGTAAAAAGGACAGTATATCTAATATAGATCTAATTATGACAGTTGCACTTGCTCAGTCTGCACAACCACCAGCAGCGTATTATGTGTTCTGCAGAACTATCACAGGTAGAGTTAGACATAGTCTAAAGCCAGCAACTTCAACAGCTCACAACAATTATTTTAGCAGCAATTTTAAAAAGGAAAGCATATCTGATAGTGTATAGCACATATGGTGACTTTGATGTCCCTTTAAATATAGAGCTTTGAAATCACACTTAAAATTGATTTTTATTTCCATTATCTTCCTTCTGCAGCGTGCCTGTTATAAGACTTCTCATTCCTCTGAAATTTCATTTAAATCTTATTATATAAGGATATATTTACCCCGTGATATTAAAAATAAATATCTTAGACCCCTGTGTTTATTACTTTCAAATCCATTGTGTAGAAGCAACAGTGTCAGAGCTACTGCAGGTGCAAAGCACCAGGGCCCACAACAGGGTAGGAGTCCTCTGCTGTGAGTAAATAGGAAATGTTAATTTATTAGATGAGGAGGATAGATAATTACTTCATAGAAAGTTGATCTGATTACCACAGGGGTGGTCTGATTATCTTCATATATTTTGGGCTTTTTAATGAATAGAGAAGTTGCAAGGGGACCTCAAATTATTTTGCACCAGGGCCTTCCATTTACTCACTCTGTCACTGAGTAGCAATATTGGTTAGGATGTAAGAAGAAAGGCCTCATCTATAAAATAATAGGTCACAGCCAATATGTGAGTTATGTGGATCTATTTCTGTAATTATGTTTTCTCTTCTCCTTTAAATACAGCATTGCATATGTTGCATCTCAAAAAAAAATATTCATACCCTTTTTTAAAACCACCGTTAAACATTAATTGGGTTCTTTACAGCAAAATAAGTGTGGAAGATTAATAAGGTTTGTTCTGTGTAAATCATATTGATAGCACCATAAAAGATGCACTTTTGTATCTATGGTTAATTTACATCTAATGCAGAATTCAGAGAATTATTCTAAGTTAATTTAATATTCTAAGTTCTCTTCTAACAAGTGATTGATCTAATGGTATATTAACTTATGAAATAGGCTTTAGACCCACAATTTGTCTATTTTTATGTCTGTGTGGTCTTTAAAGCAAAAGTTCAATGCTAAAAGAAGTAGTTTTTTTGTTTTTTTTGAACTCACGTCTTGTCTCCTTCCTCTGCCCACAAGAAAAACAATAGGATCAACCTGTGCTATAAATATTACAGGCTCACAGCTGAAAATACAATACTATCAACCTATGCCATAAATATTACAGGCTCACAGCAGAAAATACAATATTATCAACCTATGCCATAAATATTACAGACTCACAGCAGAAAATACAATATGATCAACCTATGCCATAAATATTACAGGCTTGCACCAGAAAATACAATATTATCAACCTATGCTATAAATATTACAGGCTCACAGCAGAAAAAACAATAGGATCAACCTATGCCATAAATATTACAGACTCACAGCAGAAAATACAATATTATCAACCTATGCCATAAATATTACAGACTCACAGCAGAAAATACAATATGATCAACCTATTCCATAAATATTACAGACTCACAGCAGAAAATACAATATTATCAACCTATGCCATAAATATTACAGACTCACAGCAGAAAATACAATATGATCAACCTATTCCATAAATATTACAGACTCACAGCAGAAAATACAATATTATCAACCTATGCTATAAATATTACAGGCTTGCACCAGAAAATACAATACTATCAACCTATGCCATAAATATTACAGACTCACAGCAGAAAATACAATATGATCAACCTATTCCATAAATATTACAGACTCACAGCAGAAAATACAATATTATCAACCTATGCCATAAATATTACAGACTCACAGCAGAAAATACAATATGATCAACCTATTCCATAAATATTACAGACTCACAGCAGAAAATACAATATTATCAACCTATGCTATAAATATTACAGGCTTGCACCAGAAAATACAATATTATCAACCTATGCTATAAATATTACAGGCTCACAGCAGAAAATACAATATGATCAACCTATGCCATAAATATTACAGGCTTGCACCAGAAAATACAATATCATCAACATATGGTATAAATATTACAGACTCATAGCACAAAATACAATAGGATCAACCAATGCCATATATATTACAGACTTGCACCAGAAAATACAATAGATCAACCTATGCCATAAATATTACAGGCTCACACCAGAAAATACAATATGATTAACCTATGCCATAAGGATTACAGGCTCCCTCCAGAAAATACAATAGGATTAACCTATGCCATAAAGATTACAGGCTCACAGCAGAAAATACAAAAGGATCAACCTATGCCATAAATATTACAGGCTCACACCAGAAAATACAATATGATTAACCTATGCCATAAGGATTACAGGCTCCGGCCAGAAAATACAATAGGATTAACCTATGCCATAAATATTACAGGCTCACACCAGAAAATACAATAGGATCAGCCTATGCCATAAAGATTACAGGCTCACAGCAGAAAATACATTAGAAGTAAACCATGCCATAAATATTACAGGCTCACACCAGAAAATACATTAGAAGTAAACCATGCCATAAATATTACAAACTCGCACCATATAATACAATACGGTCAGTGTATGATATTATATATTACAGGCTCGCAACTGAAAAATTCTTGTCTCTTTCTCAAACTTTTTGTATGTATAATATATATAATATTACACAGATTACATTTACTTATTAGTGGGTATTATATTGAAAACATCGGTACAGAAAAGAAGAGACAGGGAGAGGGCAATTTTAAATAACGCTAGTTAAGAGTAGTGAAATATGTTATGTTGTGAACCCTTAGCGCATAACATCTACCAAAAACAAGCAACAATGCTGTAAAATTATTACATGATACATTTATGTTTTAAATATATTTTTTATTCTGTACCTTCACAGGGAGGACTGGCATGATGTCATTAACAAAGAAATTAAATCAATCTTTTGGAAAACACGGAAGAGTGTGATCCTTTAAATACAAGAAATTGAAGGACTGCTGAAGAGTCCTCATCTTTTCAAAAGACATTGACCAAGAAGTTGAAGCAGATTTGTTTTAAAGGGAAAGTGTTGCCATTTATGGAATTTATATGGCGGGACATCTGATAAGAATTCCAGTAGAATGGATTGGTCATGAACCAACTTTGCTTGCTGGGTTCAAGGGATCGTGCAAGCTATGGAATAAGTATTGTTGTGATGATAAGAAAGAAATCATGCACTTTACCTCCATTTGGCAGTGAGCTGTTTATAACTTATCTCTCCGGTAAACCAATATCTCATAAATACCATGTGGGTAATATGAGAGCAAAGACACTATATTAAAATTTAGCGTAACTTTAATATAAAATATAAAATTTAGCTTTTAATAGTTTCCTTGAAAAACAAACAAGAAAAAAGAGGAATTAAAATAACAGTTATGATATAGATACTAAAAAAGCTTCTCCAAGTAGTTGCCCTGTGATTCGTGCTTATGTTGGTTAGATCATAACAACTTTCAAATTATCTTATGGAGAAATCTACTTGTATAGATTCCCAAGTAAAATTTTGTTACATTGGAATTTCCTATTTTATATAACTTCATTTTACAGGATAAATATAACCTAATATGCTACTGTCCCTTTGGGTTAGTCTTTTGAGGGGCCCATTTTCTTTCATCTAAGCTAGATACTAAGTATCTCAATTTTGCAGGGAATAAGATGCTATGTAGCTAATGACCAAACTTACATGGAGAGAGCTCTAATTTTGGAGACTGTTGTCCCAACGCGCGTTTCCCCATAACTAAACAGATTTTTCAATAGAGCCAACTTATCTCTCCAATGCAAATGTTGGGAAAACTAGAAGAAAAATATTATTGTACATCACATGCATTTGTGATCAATAATAAGCAGAACAAGCAATGTAATAATATATTTTTTAATAAGAGAAAATATCAAATAGATACCTATTTTAAGATAATTTTAGGATGGTTTGTTTTCTTATTTTACTATGCAGATTATTCTAATGTTAAAATAATTAAACATATTAATATGTTTGAATGGTTTGTCAGCAACAATATTGATTGTTTTTTTTTATTAGAAATAAAATGTAGTTTATGTTTAGGATGAACTTTCTCAAAATGTACAACATATTTAACAGTTGTAAGTCATGACTTTGGAATTATTCACCCACAAAGAGCTAGGACACACACACAGTAAAACGCATTATTAAAATGTAAGAATCAATTAATAATGTATTTATTTAGGATAGAGTTTTGACTGGAAAGTTGGAGTTTTTCAAATAGTATCTCATATTTGAGACTATACACTCAGTATTGTAGAGTACAATTCTCCTATAAATCGTAATAGAAGGTAAAAAGAGACAAGTTGGTTGAAATTACAAAATTACATTTTATCCGAAAAACAATACCATTATAAATAGTTTTCAGTGTAAAATATATTGTGCAAAATATAGCAAGAAAATAAGTGCAGCGCAAAACAATAGAAGAAAATGTGACACCTAGTGGACATTATGTGAAGTACATAGTGGGGAGAAGGGATGTTTTATTTATTTATTTATTTATTTACATTTGTGTAGCGCTTTTATCCAAAGTGCTTTTAACTGTAAGAAGGTTTCCAGGATATGACAGTTTAGGTTGAGTGGTAATAAAAAAAGTCAGACTTAAACGTACATATATAAGAGGAGATTGTGAAACAGTTTGGACTAATTTCCAGCATAATGAGAAATGCAATTTTGATTCATCATTTGTAACTATGGAATATATTCAATAAAGGGCAAGTTTGTGGCAAGGACCAATGTTTATGGTGAAGCAATGGCAATTAAGATATTTTTTATTTAAAAAAAGTCTTCTCTTATTTATATTTTAGATTTTTGATTAGATGAATAATCTGAGTATTGCATTATATAGTGATAACCTTTTTGTTGCACAAACATTACAGTTACAATGACAAGCTTTCGAGAGTTATACATCTCTTTATCAAGTCAGAAGCAATACTAATTAAGGTAAGCAGTGAGATTCCACGTGAAAGGCATTCAAAATGAAGCACACAGTTCACGTGACCGTATCCACTACATCTGTCAGCATCATAGCCAAACAATAAGAACAGTTCCTTCTAAATGTGTGTTTAGTCCCAAGTCATATGTTGATATTATGTTAATGCGATTGAACCTATGATTTCTTTTATAATAAACCCACATATTAACAATTGTTTTCATACGGTGCTGTATAATACACAGTTCTTTCTTATTATTATTGTGATTTAAATCACAAGTTTAAATGTAATAAAAAATATCAAGGGTTGTATATTAACTTAGGAAATAATCATTAAGTTGACATATCTAATATAAAATGGGGGATTGATACATGATGCTGACATAAGTTATGCAGAGTCTTCCACCCTTCATCCTTGCGGCACTTGCATGCTCCTCACTCTCTAGTGAATTTAAATCTTTATATGTTATCTTTATCTTTTCATCAAAATCTATGAGTATAGAATAAAGGGTGGTTACACCTGGTGGAAATGTCACTGTATAGTGAGAGGTCACCAACCATGATGTATTTTTTCGATGAGCTGGATATATGAGACATTAAAATATATAAGAATTTATAATAATTAAAAAAATTAAATTATTATTGAAGACTCGGAAATGGCTATTTTTGTAATATGGCCTACATTTACCTCTTATAAAAATGTCTGTATTTAAATTATCTGCTTTTTTTTTTTTTTTTTAAAGAAGCCAGTAAGGATTAGGTATAAATAGTCAGATTTTTAGTCAGAAAGACATGGCCATGTGTTGTATAATTGAGATGTTTTTTTATTTATTTTCCATCCACGGTTCCTGAGACAAGGTGTCTGTTGGAGATGTTGGATGATTTAATAAAACATATTTTTATTTTATCAGATTTAGTACAATGTTAATTTAACTGAATAGTAGGTACTTTTATTGGGGGAAAAAAATTGAAATTAAAGGCTCACCACACGAGTGTTGGAAGTCTTTGCAATTCTTAAATTACAAGAACTTAACAGACTCTTTATTATAGTATTTGTTATTTAATTTGTGTACTCAGTAAAATTAAATTACATTTCTATGTAAAAATAGAGGAGGAATACAGCAAAGGTCAACTAATTTGTTTTAAAAATGTGTATATAGAGGAGCCTGATATTTTATTAAATTAATTTACTCGCTTAAAATGTTAATGTAGGCTAAGATTACAAATGTAATTAATCATCCAAAAGTTCAAGATATAAAAATGAGACTAGAAACGGAAAGCTAAAATTATATTTTCTTAATACATTAATAATTTTTATAATCTTTGATAATAAGGTAAATATTTATAAGAACAGATTTGATTTGTAAACTATCAATTATTACATAGTTACATAGTAATTGAGGTTGAAAAAAGACTTTTAGTCCATCGAGTCCAACCTTCTTAAATCTCCTCTGATCTGGATTATGCGGATTAATTGTCTCAAAAGGGGAAAAAAATGTATAAAATTCCTTCCTGACCCCAGATACTGGCGATCGGATTCCTCCCTGGATCAATACTCTCTCTAATTATCCAGGATAGCCCTGAATGCCCTTTTTATCCAATCCCTTTCTCAAGTTATCTATCGCTGTCATCACCTCTTTTGGTAGAGAATTCCACAGGTTAACCACCCTTACTGTGAAGAACCCTTTACTTTCTTTAAGGTGAAATCCTATTACTTTTAATCTCAAAGGATGTCCTCTTGTCAGTTGAACATTTCTTGGCACAAAAAGTTCACTTGACAAATCTTTATACTGACCCTGGATATATTTATATAAGGTAATCATAGCTCCTCTTAGATGCCTTTCTAAAGAAAATCAGACTAATTTGGTTAGTCTTTCTTTATAACTTAGCCCCTCCATTCCCCTTATTAGATTTGTAGCCCTTCTCTGTACTTTTTCCAGCTCTAAAATGTCTTTTATATGAAGTGGTGCCCAAAATTGTACTCCATATTCCAAATGAGGGCGTACTAGGGATTTGTATAGTGGCAGAATTATATTTGCTACTCTTGCTTTTAGTTTATACATTTTGCTTTCGTATATTATAATTTACAAAAGAACCTCTAAAGAGTTCTGTGTGTGATATCAAAATGTTAAAAGTAATTCTGAATTAAAAATTGAAAATTTGTTAATACAATTTTTTTTTTTTTAATGAAAAAGGTGCAGCTGATTTCAAAGCTACTGAAAAGACAGGATGTCCACTGAATCAATTGGCCTCTTTGTGTTCTCTAAAGGTGGTCACAATAGCTCAATAATTATTGGGTTGCTAGTATTTTTCTAAGTTCAATTAAATCTGCATGATATCGATGAGTGAAGAAAACATATGTCCCTCAAAAGGATCCTCTTATCTGGAAGGCATATAGCCCCACAAGCTTGCTTGACAACCCTAATTTGTATGAAAGAGTTAAATGACTGAAACACCATGGGCCTCATTCTATTATCGGCCGTAGGAGATGCGGGGCCGCAAGGACCGGCCGCAAGCTATTCGGCTATTCTATTCCCTTCCGGCCGGGGATTCCGGCAGGCTTGCGGCCGGCGCCTTGCTATCCCTTGCGGCCGCACGCGCCAGAGGAAAGCCTTTGATCTTAAACGTCCGCAAGAGATTCGGCCGCAAGAAAATCCTGGTTGCTATTCAATTGCTCCGGGAACCCTCTCTGCAAGGCTAAAACCGAGCCGCAGCTTACTTGCAGCAAAAAGGTCCCGCAGGCACACAATTAAGCACATTTTAAAGCCATAATAAAGCCATCCTGCACTCTTATGAGAATATAAATTGATTGTAGGTGTTAGCATTAATAGCACAACATTCCCCTACACTCAAATCCGTAAATACAATTATTTTTTAATTTATGTCACATATCCATGTAAAAAGTCCAGAGGGCTTGGAGCACCTCAGACCCGCCCACGCTGCGGCCGGAAAATAAACAGTTAATGTAATCTCGGATTTGGGCTGATGTGCAAACTTGAGAGGGGGTTACTATTAATCCTCATGTCCCCCAATATGATCCCTAGCATTTACAGAGCTTTACAGTGCCGTCTTGAATTTATTTTTGCATTTTAAGATTTCTGAGCTTACGGCCGGTTGCAAGATATACGGCCGGCCCTAAGAGGAGATCCGTATAATTGAATTGCAAGGTAACGGGAGCCCCGCAAGGAATCGCAGCTTTGCGGCCGATTTACGGCCGATAATAGAATGAGGCCCCAAGAGACTTGATCTTTTCATCAACAACTGAAAAAACAACCTAGTAGCAAATTATGTATGCAACCAAAGCTTTTAGAGTTAGCCAGCCAACTAAACAAAGCCTAATATAAGTAATATAATTTTTTTTTACATTAGCAAACATTCATTTGTAATATTTTAGAAGAAAATAATGTAAATTCCTACACATTTCCAGCTGCAGAATTTTAATTGTAGCCATTGGAAATAGTGCAGATAGTGCAATGCACCAGGGCCCTCCTCAGGGGGAGCCCCAGTGCAATCTAATTTAGTTTATTTTCATATTGCTATTTTTTTCCACCAGTGTAGATACTACAAAAAAAAATTGTAATACAAAATTAGATAAATTAGATTGCACTGGGACCCCCAGAGGAGGGCCCTGGTGCATTGCACTGTCTGCACCACCTGATTTCTAAACCCTAGTTTTTATTCTCTGTATATGTACAATATTGCTCTTTAATTTATCGTCTTCTACAAAGCTTGGTTTCTTGCCACCAACATAGTGCTCCATAATTTTATACTTTTGGAAGGGCATTGGTCAAATAAATTGGGAAAGGGATGCATAAACTAATTCAATAAATAATACAACATATCACGATCTGCACATTTATAGAGTTATCAGCATCACAGCATACGCTGCAGAGGGCAGACCCAGACAGGGACTATTTATTTGATTTTTGGCAGTAATAAAAGAGCTTATAAGGACCTCTTAACAAAAAAAAGATCTACCTAGGAAAAACCAGAAACCTTCCATATCTATTTAATATTAATACTAAAATCTCTGATCTGCTGTTGGGTCCTCCTCCTATTTTGTCATTGAGTGTCAGGGCTCTTTGCCACTAGAATTATTTTAGGGTAGGTCATGTCTTTTTCCAAAATTTCAACCATTACATATTGAATGTAAAGTACAAATGTGACTAATGTTGATGAGAATAACCATATTATTGTATTTATTTATGATGATCTATAATTTGTAGTCGTTTCTTTCATGCTGCTTGTTGTTGTTCATATACAAATCTATTTTTTTCTATTTTTAGAGTAAATATTCTGTAAATTTAACACAAACAAGTTCAGATGCTGCTCAAGTGATACGTTTTCATTGACTATTAATATAATGAATTTGCAAGTTATCAGTCCTGTGCTTGTGAAAAAGCTCTATGTACGGTAGAAGTTCAAACACGGGGCCCTCCATTCTTGTGCAATGTGTTAATATTGTTATCTGCTTTGTACTTAACTCCGAATATGTTGCTCGTTATAAATACAGGATAATATAATAATAATTATAATAATAATAATGAGAAACAATATGCAAAAAAAAAAGACTGATCCATTGGGGAATTGTGGCTCATCATTGTTTTTACTTTTCAACTGTATAATAAGGTTACTAAAAGCTTACATGGCAATAGAACAATATAGAAACATATTTTAGCACATTTAATTAAATTCTTGGCTGAGAAGCAGAAGTTTAGAATGACATTTACTTAATATTAAATTAATATTTTTATTATATATGATAATGAGGTAAAGATTTATAGAAATTATAATTTAGTTTTCTAAACAAAAATGCGAAGACCAAAGCAAATAATGACGGTGCATATTTCAAATTTGGGTTAACAATAGCTGCTAATGAATTTATTGAAACATATATATGTTATGTACAGAGATCATTCAAAATTATTGTTGTGTAGATAGTTTATAAATAGAATACATTTTTACATGTGCAATATTTTAGCTTTCTAAAATTTCTGTAAATAAATATTCTTTGATAAAAAAAATGTTTTTGTGTTCAAAATTATTAATATTATTTTTGTGTTGAAATTTGTTCAAATATAGGCCTGAATCACTTGAGGTATTGAGGTACTGTATGTGAATAATTTAGATTGTTTGCTTAGATGGTATGGTGATAATATCTGTATCATTGGAAAAATCAACATCATAATTACCATATATTTTGTGTTCAGATTTCTCCAAAGGATTATAAAAATGTTATGCCTAATTAGAAAATATCTAGCAATAGCAAAGTAGTAAAGGTAATGTAAGCAGTAATTAACACATTGTATATTAACTACAAGATTAATCATGTTGTCACGACACAGGCTCTGAAACTCCCACAGATTATATCCTTGTATTGGGTATTACAAATAAAGGTTATTAATAATAATAATAATAATAATAATAATAATAATAAATCATATGGGCATGACTAAAAGCAGAGTACAGAAATTCTCTTTTGAAGATAAAAATAATGACTTCCCTGAACTAACAAAGTACAGCACTCATTCTTGAAATCGTTAACCAGGAATTATTTTATTGGGGGGTAAGTATTTTGGTATGGGAGGGAACAAAAAGCCAGCCAGACATCAAACAGGAAATAAACAACATGTCCACATACCCAACTTAAGCCTCCCTTCGCACTTGAGTCTCTTGGCATCCACTAGCTTAACAAGGCTCCAGGCCAACAATGCTGATAGCAACGGGAGGATTCCCAGGTGTGTCATCCCTTATCTCTTACATTAATTGCCCCCTGTATGTGCAGATTGCACATAGGCACATCCACCATCCGGGGTGCAAGCAATTGGAAAAGGAAAGGCAACAGATTTTAGCTTAATGATTCTGAAAGCATCCTAGGCTGTATCATATAAGGGCAACACAAGTTGCCCTTATATGAGCAAGTTTACTTATAGAAGATCAAACATGTGTCTAAAGTTGTATTGCTACAAGATCTCGTCATGTTGATGTGAGCTACGGAAGAACACAGAAGATGAATGTAACTCTCATAGTTTTATTGGCTACTGAAATGACTTATTGAATGTTTTGCCCAATAAGCTCAGCATTCTAATTGACAGAAATAAAACTTCTAATGGTGGCTTTCACTCTCCACAAACAAGTTGCATATTTTTTTCATGGCTAACCATCTCTAAGATACTGTTTAGAAACTTAAGTTTAGGTGGAACTTGTCCTTTAAGAGATTTGGATACATGAAAAGAAGAGGTTAGAGGTTTAACATGACCATCCTAGAAATTTAAACCAGAGATATAACGGCATTAATAACCTCAATAGTTTGTCCAATGAGCCAGACATCTTGGAGAGTGAAGTGAGATGGGTCCTAGGAAGCCTTGCTGATAATAAGGCTGCAGGAGTTGATGAAATCCCAGCTGAACTGTTCAAAATCCTATAAAATTATGGACTGGGAACTACTAGATGTGCAAGCCAGGTTTCAGAGAGTCAAAAGAGATCAAATTATCAATGTCCGCTGGATAATAGAGAAAGAAAAAACACTTACCTCTGCTTAATGGACTATTCTAAAAGCTTTGACTTTGTGAATCACAACAAAATGTGTCAAGTTCATAAAATGATGGGGATACCTGACCAGAGTTTGCGAGATTTAAAAAAAAAAAAGCCTTATGCACACGAGATGCTAAACTCAAAGACAGGGCTCTCAACTCTTTGCAATGTGTCAAGTTATTTTGCTATTCAACTGGCTTCCGTTTGCGGGCTCTGATCGAGTTACGGTCTCAGAGCTACGATTCATTGCGATCCGCAAGTTAATGTCCTCCAAGCCTTTGATCTTTCACTGTCGCAAGGCTAAAATCGCAAATCACTATTCAATTGCTCCGATTCTCCCTCGCTTACCACTCCGTCAAGCCCGCAAATGGCAAAAATCGATCCACAGGTTACTGCTACCAAGGAGGTCTCGCAAAGAGCTTAATGGCATTTTAACAGCAAATAAAAAAGCAATACTGTACTTTTATTATGAGTGAAAGTGATGTTAGGTCTTAGAATTAATAGCACATCATTCTCCAATACTTTATTTCATGTTTAATTTTCATGTTATATCTATCATGGCAATCAATGTGAAGTCCTACGGGCATCAACTTCCAAGCCCTAGGACTTGGAAGAAATGGAGGTTGGATTTCAAGGTCCTACGGCCTTCACTTACGAGTTACGGGCTTGGAGGTTGTCATGATGACGATCTCTGTTTCCATTGGCTGTTTCTGCATCGGGAGTTACAAGCTTGCTTCCAAGCCCGCAAATGCTATGTCCGACAGCAATGGTTTCCGATTTTCGCTATAGGCCCCTAACTTGTGGACCCACCCAATTGAATAGCATCGCAAAAGTATAGCGACAGGAGCACACAACTCAATCGCAGGCATTTGTCTGTCTGTGATCGAGTTGCGAGCCCGGAATTGAATGAGGCTCAAAGATAATAATAATCTCATCAGCCACCTGAGGAATCCGTATATGGACTAAGAAGCCAACTTGGGAAAGTAGAATGGTTCAAGATCCGGAAAGGAGTATGAAAAAATTGTATATTATCACCTCATTTATTCAACTTATACACAGAATACATCATCAAGGCCAGACTGGATGAATCCAACGCTGGAATCAATATTGCTGGAAGAAATATCAACAACCTCAGATACGCGGTTGATACTACTCTGATGGCTGAAAGTGAGGAGCAAATAAAGGACGTATTGATGAGGGTGAAAGAAGAGTACAAGAGTACAGTTTATTAGATGGTGTATGTTACAAAATCATATTACCTGTTTTCAAATTTAGTATATGAACATATATATAAAAAAAAAATTACATTGGTTATCACAACCCAGGGGAGGGGGTCAAACTCAGCACCAGAATCCTCCCACCTTGGCTACAAGAATCCTTACTTGGACCAAGGACTGGATGGGCTTCTTGGTGACCAGCTTCTATTCCATGACCATTAGAATGCAGAATAAGGATAAAGGGGTTAAAAATAACAAGCAGAGTTTACAACCTCTAAATAAAAGAGAGAACCCCAATATTATGTCCCCTAGAAGAGTCTTTATTGGAAAATTTGGAACATTTATAGGTAATCAACAATACATCTTTTGTTCAACCCAACAAATGATTAAATTGGCTGATCTTAACCAGTTATATCAATTATTCCCCTGCAGTACCTCACTGGACAATCTGAGGTATGTGAGAGTTAATCCCATCACAGGGTGAGCTGGTAATTACATCTCAAATGTAAACACATTCAAAGTTCCCTTCTAAACTAGTTAACTCACTTATACTACTTGGAGTTCCTATGCAAAACCAGATAATCCAATCAGGCAGGTTGTGATTAATATGTACAGTCCATTGTTCAAATTTACTTTCTCTGGTGATGGAATTAGAAGGGACTGGAACAGTGATCAAGGGGTAAGGATTGAGAGGACATAGCTCTTTAAGTAGAAGATAACTCTTTCTCAAGGACATTGGTCCTTTAAGAAGTGACCATCCTCCTTCCTCCACCAAATGACCAATCTATATTTGTAAAGAAGATCATTAAAATACATTTGTATAACTTATTAACTGAGAATTAAAATTGCATTTTTTAATAAGACTGCAACTAAGCATTGATTGTAAAGTTTCTGGCCAATTAATTTTTTTATACCACAATAATTTAACATGAATATTGTCGGTATATTTCCTCATCAATTCGACTCTCAAATTTTAATAGGCAATTAGACGTATAACAGACATCCATAAAATGGGCAGCCATTACATACAACAGATTCTGATTATATATTCATATTTTGTTGACTAAGCCATTTTTTCAGCACTGTTTTGTAGGGCAGCCCACTGAACAAAAAAGTCCTCTTTCAGGATTGTAGCAAAGTACGAATTTGCAGAAAACAGACCTAAAAGTAATTTACAAGACAATGGTACATTGATTAATATGATAACTGCCGCCATTATTTTTCACTTAAAGGGATCCCTGTGTATTTACTTTTATGTACTTTATTTTATTAAGAAATGCTTATAAGCTCTGTATGTACTGCCTAAAATCAAACAAATAGTCCCTTTATGGGTCTGCCCTCTGCAGCTCATGAAGACACAGACTCTCCTGTACTTGCTGTGACGTGTCTCATACCAACCATAAAAGTTAATAGATACACAGGTATATTATATACCTAGTATTAGGGGCTTAGGAGGGGAGGGATAAATCCCACCAGATTAAATAAATAGGGGACACAAAATAACATAATCATGCATTACCAGACTTGGCCACTATGAAGCAATATGTCTTTCCCATGAAAGCTTTGACCCATAACATATATATATATATATATCACATATTATAATTGTCAAACTGCGAGACGTCGTCATGCTTTGCGTTGTGCGTACGACTTACCCAGACAGACATCTTTGGCTTGAGCAGGACACTTGAATATCAGGGCAGTGATGGAGCACACAATTGTGAGATTTTTTTGATAACAATATAATAAAAGTTGGTGAATCCAATATAATTTTGTACATCTTTATGATATCCAAGGAGGAACCCAACCACTGTAGAGGAAATCATCAATAAATCCTTGTAGAGATCAGCGGGAGTCGTGATAAATACAACAATTCAGTAATGTCTGATTCAAATACACATTAAGTTTTGTATATGCAGTAAAGTGTCTATTCTGCTCCTCTGTGACATGATATTGATGCCTGACCAAGAAGTATTAGATGATAACGGTGCCATCTGAAGAAATCCAGGACATACTGATGAAAAGTAGAAGAAGAGTCACCACTCTTCTTAGTCCTCCTCTTTTCAATTCTCTCCCTTTCTTCGTCTTCCCTCTTTCTCCCTCTCTATGTCTTCTCATTCTCTCTCTTTCTCCATTTGCACATTCCTCTTTCCCTTTCTATTTCCATCCCACCTTTACCTCTTCATTACGCTCTCCGCCTCTCTGTTGCTTTATGTTCTCACATATATTCTTATGCTTCACTACATCTATCCCTTTCTCCCTCATCTCACCTTTAACCCCATTTCTAGCCTCGCTCTCATTTTACCTCATCATCTCTTCTTATTTTCCTTTCCCTCTCTCTTCCCTACACAACAGGTTAAGCGCAGTTAGGTAATAGACATGTCCTTTAGTTGTATTATAATGTGAGGCCAGTAAACCAAATCATGAAGACGGGATCCTCTAGAGAAGACTCTGATGCTGGGAAACATTGAAGATGCACTAAAAAAGGGGATGGCAGAGGCGGAGATAGATAGATGAGGACATTGGAGCAATGAGCATGAGCTTGGTGGAGCTCAGAGGCCCAGTGGCTGACAGATGTGGTTGGCATGCTGCGGTCCGTAGAGTCACGGAGAGTAGGACATGACTGAATGACTAGTACTTCACTGTCATACCCGCGGCAGAGTTGTATAGTAGATAAAGGTGGGCTTGGAGATGGATAAATGTTTAGTGAGTACTTTGAAGTAGATCAGAACCAGTGGTGGAGCTAGAGAATGGAGGGCCCTGGTGCAAAAAATTGTGGGGCCCCCTTGGGGGATGTAAAATATGTTTTGCACTGGGCTCAAATCACTTAGTGCTGTCACTTTGCTTACCTTACCTTCTTCCCTGATACACTTACCCAGCATTCTGAACTGCTCCACACTGCCATCTGTTGGAGCTTCAGTAGAAATGCTCTTTTTTAAACAGGCACACACAAATTTCAGGCTGGGTTGGTGTGTGTGGTCAAGGAGGCACAGGATGGTCCAAGGGGGGTCCTAGTGGGGCCTTCTTGGGTTTGGCCGGGTAGCAGGCCCCAGGAGGGCCCCTACACCCCAGGAAAAAAAAATGCAAAAAATTATTTATTTTTTTTAATGACACAGCACTGCCCCAGAGAAGGGCCCTAGTGCACTGCACCACCTGCACCACTGGTAGATCCACCCCTGATCAGTCATGGTGACTGCTCAGGATCAATTGAAAAAGTGTAATGAACGCTGTGAAGGGACCAATATGTTTTTGCCACATTGCAGCAATTTTCAATGCCTGCAATACGTAGTGAATCATAATAAAATAATTGTATTAGTTATATTTAATGTGTTAATTAGCATTACATTATTACAGGTTGTAACTAGAGCTTGAAGAAAGTATGTTTTATATAGGGCTACTAATCACATATTATAATTGTCTAACTACGAGAGGTCGTCACGCTATTTGCGTGGTGCGTACGACTTAGCGATGAGCCGTTAAACTTGGAGCACTTAGCGAGACTTAGAAAAAAAAAGATACGAGATGCAAAAATTTACGAGATTAGCGGCCGAACCAAAAAAACAAAATACACACTAAATACACCCCCAAAAATTCCAAAACCATCACAGACAGCATGGGGAAACAGCCAGGACATCTGTAAGTGAGGGGAAATTTAACTCGAGGAAAAAAATGAAAACGAGGCTACACGACCCCGGACCCCGCTAAACACTGCAAACCGCGTAGCGCTTTACACATCACACTACGACCTACAAGATACACTATTAGAGAAGCCGAAAAATGCTCACAAGACACGTACCACATTAATAACATTACGACTATACAATGCTGCTTTACACAATAAACCAACGGCTTTACCTCGCGCACGCAGCCTATTTACACTGCACACTTGTAACATTCATTACACTTTATAAGCAGGGCACTAACACTCACACTGTATATTCTATGCAGATGCAAAATACAAACAGATTGTTAGCTCTTCAGCCTATTGCTCGCTGCATATATCAATTATAAATATTTAAAGTATATTAATTTAATGAAGAAATAATTAATTATTACTTAATTAATTCATTGAATAAATAATTTATTATTACTTAACTACATATAGATAGAAATATATATCTCTCTCAGAGTACACAACATGAGAGGCTCGCAAAAAGGCGCCAAAGGTCCTGAGGCTCGCAATGAGCACCAAAGGCGCTCAACGCAAGCCTCGCAATGAGCGCCGAAGGTGGTCACAGTACAAATGGTTTCAATTATGTCTCAAACAGCATTCCCATGGCTTCAAATTGTATTGACTGTCATTTTTTTGACGGGCAAGTCGCTAGTACTTTAATGTTTTATCATTTTTGCTTTCCTTTATGCATATGCTCAGAAAATTATAATTATTACTTAATAATCGCATTTATGGGACATAAAAAAAGTGTTTAATTCCCGTTCTTTTAGCACACCCTCCTTGCTTTGTTTCAGTTTAATTTTCATCTTGGTGACAATGTTCATCAATTTTACAATTTCTTTTACAGCTTGTAGTAATTGTCAACCTTTTTTTTAGCTTCATTGGATCTATCCTGTTATGTGCACACATGGCACGGGAAGCCTCCTGGTGCCAGGCGCTCTCGCATCCCAATTCACTCCCTAACCCCCTACACCCTTTGCCAGCCCTAACCCCCTACACCACTTACCGGCCCTAACCCCCTAAACCTAACGCCCTATCCCTAAGCCCCTAAGCCCCTACACCACTTACCGGCCCTAACCCCCTAAACCTAACGCCCTATCCCTAAGCCCCTAACCCCCTACACCACTTACCGGCCCTAACCCCCTAAACCTAACGCCCTATCCCTAAGCCCCTAAGCCCCTACACCACTTACCGGCCCTAACCCCCTAAACCTAACGCCCTATCCCTAAGCCCCTAAGCCCCTACACCACTTACCGGCCCTAACCCCCTAGCCCTCTAAACCTAACTCAAAAACCCCTAGCCACTTACCGGCCACTAAGAGACAGCTACATCGGGAAGTCGGCGGCGCGATTCCCATGTGTACACATAATAGGATAGGTCCGCTTCATTATCTATGAAATCATTATTTATTTTTTTGCTTATATTTATAATTTGTAATTTAATTTGTAATGTAATTTGTAATTAAATTGCTGGATTTTATATCTCTAATTATTATTGCATGCACGGTAATGAAATAATATATATTGTTTAAATATTGTGCAATGTGTAACCACGCACATATGTATAGTTGCAAAGATGCCTGTACTACACATAATCACCACCAGAGAGCAGCAGAGAAGCATGTAGAAAGTTTAATTTTCACAATCATTAGCTTTACGGCATTTTTCTCCCTAATTATGCTCTTAGTCCTAAACTTGTGTTCTCAGTCTTTTATTTGGAATTTGGAATAACTTACTGTTTTAGGGCTTGTGTACCTTAATGTTTAAAGGGACACACATTTTAATCCATCACAGAACAGTTTTTTTCCAGTGAAAATTAATTATTTAAAAGTTTTAAAATATTGGAATTATGCGCTTTTTTACCTCTTGCCTTCATAAACCAAATAATACAGATTGGGGAAAAAAACCTTTGGATCTATTGTACATTCATATGTTCTGAATTGTTTCAACACTTTTGAATGCAAAATAAGCTAAACAAACAAGGCTCACTTAATTGAGGATTAATAACTTTCTTAAAAAAATCAGGTTAGAGGCGGAGCAATCACTTTGATCTGAAGCTATTTTTGTTTTGCTTCAATTGTAGGTTTATTAGCTTAAAATTATTTAATGGTAACAGAATTTAAGCATGACTGGCATAAACTCAACACCATCCTGAGGTTTATTGTAAGGCATATCCAAGTGTCACGGATTAATACATTTTTGCACTCTATAGGCAAAAAACAGCCTATTGATTATGTTGACACCTCCAGGTGGTGACTACACAGGTATCTGATCCCACCCCCCCCCCATCAGCATGCAGCATGCTGTTGCTTGCTCAGCCAATCTACATGCAGCTTCCTGTCTCTATGTCAGCATCAATACATATCATATATTAGTGATACACTACATATCCCAGGCTGCTTTGCAGCACAAACAGAAACCCTGAGTTAATTCAAATGTTTCAGCTAACCTGATTGGACAAAATGTGATGCTAATTTAGCCTGGGTTTGGAGGGTGTTAACCCTGATTTCCAACTGTCAGAAATTACCAGACATTTTGTTGACTTCAATGTAAGTGTTTAAATGTTTATTTTTGGATTTGTCATGCTAAACAATGTTTGCATGCACTACTAATTCTCCTCTATCAGATGCATTCATAATCCAGCTCATTTAGATATGCCTTTAAACCAGGAGTGTAGGAGCCAGAATAATACAGCTCATTGTATACACAGGCCATAAAATAGCTTATATATACATACATGCTAACATAGAAACATCTGGGGGGCATTTCAACCCCCCATCACCCCCCGTTCCGACAACCATGCTTTAAACCAAGCTTTTAGGTAGATAGAATGGGGAGACCAGATGGGCCTGTTTGGTTCTTATCAGCAGTCAAGTCAGTCTTTCTATGTTATGTTTATGTTTCTATGTTTCGTTTAAATGCATGACATTTTGGAAGTTGAGTAACCTTTTGATAATAAACTGTGTATGTCTAGCAACTAGAGGTCGAGTAAAATGTAGTACTATACACCCTGACCACAATTTGTTCAGTCGTGTCCGACTCTCTGTGACCTTATGAACCACAACACAGCATGCTGATCCACTTGGTATTCAGGGCAGAGATACTGAAGGGGGTTGCCAGTTCCTTCTCCAGTGGGCCATAACATACATTATTTAGGAAATACTTAATGTTGGTGAAGTATGCAACAAACAAACATTAACAAATAGCCTTGCAATTTATAATCTTAATTGAGCAAATCTAGGGGTATCAGATATTGAAAGGGATTTGGGAGTGCTTGTGGACAACCACCTAGGTAACAGTGCTCAATGCCAGGCAGCAGCTGCAAAGGCAAATAAAATATTAGCATGTATTAAGAAGGTTATAAAAGCCAGGGAAGCAAATATAATTCTGCCACTATACAAATCCCTAGTACACCCTTATTTGGAATATGGAGTGTAATTTTGGGCACCACTTCATAAAAAGGACATTTTAGAGCTGGAAAAAGTACAGAGAAGGGCAACAAAACTAATAAGGGGAATGGAGGGGCTAAGTTATGAAGAAAGACTAACCAAATTACACTTATTTTCTTTAGAAAAAAGGTGTCTAAGAGGGGATATGATTACCTTATATAAATACATCCAGGGTCAGTATAAAGATTTGTCAGGGGAGCTTTTTATGCCAAGAGGTTTTCCACTGACAAGAGGACATCCCTTGAGGTTAGAAGTAAAAAGATTCCACCTTAAGGAAAGAAAAGGGTTCTTCACGGTAAGGGTGGTTAATCTGTGGAATTCTCTACCAGAGGAGGTGGTGACAGCGGGTTCGATAGATAACTTTAAAAGGGGACTGGATTTAATTCTCATTAGAAAGGGAATTCGGGGTTATCCTGGATAATTAGAGAGGCAGTATTGATCCGGGGAGGATATATACAACTATCAGTGTATTCATATACTATAAGGATAAGAAGTCCTGCCAATATACAATTACCTGGACATTGGGATCTTGGTATACATTTATATATCCCACAATGAAGAGAAAACAATCTACAATCGGACTTACTTATAGGCTTATGTTTTCTACATTGAGAGGAGGATTTTACCTTTTAATTGTCATTTTTTAATTTTATTATTTTTAAATACTTTAATAAAAGTTATATTTTATTTCACTAGTCCATGCCTGAAAAATAGTATCACTTGGCTATAACTAGCTGTAAAGGTGGTCTTTTCCCTGGTATATTGAGTGTTACTAACACTAGTACTAGCCAATCATCTATAACAAAATACCACACAGAAAGTATATAGTAATTAATATAATATATTAATATTTGACACCTCCAGAGGCCATATTGGACACATAATGGGAACTCACCTCTCTCTAGAAAGGCCACGGTCTGATGGGCAAGTAGCTTGAAGTCTTGGTGGAGCCTTAGACCTGTCAAGGTACATTTAAATGAGCAGCTTTCAAATGTCTCAGCCGGCATTGCAAATGTTAAACAATTTGAATCCCTCTGCAAACTGCATTTGCAACATCCTGCTAAATGGACATGTACGGGTTCTGGATTTCATTTGGAAAATAATATCCCTGTGTATCTATTTACTTTTATGTACTTTATTCTATTAAGAAGTGCTTAAAAGCGCTGCCTAAAATCATACAATGTGTACCTATTTGGGTCTACCCTCTGTAACTCATGAATACACAGACTGTAAAGTGCAGTATTTCAAATTAGCCTGTCAGTGACCTCTCTCAAGCAGCATGTTGCAGAATGTTCTCATTAATTGGTTACTATGATACAATGCAACCCCTATAGTATTATTATTGTTTATTTATATTGCACCAACATGTTCCGCAGCGCTATACATGGGTTATGATCAAGGCAAAAACAATAGCAATATTAACATGTTGCAAAGGATGGAGGGTGCTGTCTTTGGGATTAGAATCCAGTGTCCCCAAAGCACCTTGTAAGATTGAAAACTCACAAACTTACAGTCTAAAGGCAAACTTACAGTCTTAAGGCAAACTTACAGTCTTAAGGCAAACTTACAATCTATAGTACACTGTCTTCATGAGCTGCAGAGGGGAGAACCCAATTAGGAACTATTTGTAAGATTTTAGGCAAAAAAAACAGAGCTTACAAGCACTTTGTAATAAAATAAAGTACATAAAGTAAATAGATACCAAGGGATATTATATACCTAGTAACATCTAGGACCCTTCCATATCCCTTTAATTATATTTTGCTGCCTAATTATGATAATATGATAATAATTATGCTCGTTTACCGCAAAACTATTTTTTACACAACTAAAACCTTTTGCAATGTTTGAATTGCGCTCTGTTTGCAGCCGCTATAAACCCCAGAATGTGTCCGTGCTAGTGCACCTGCCGTCTCCCATTCGCACGATGTCAGGTGCGCACTCACAGGACGGGCCCTTTAGCTCCGTCACATGCTGGGACTCGCAATCTGTTGTAATAAAACTGGTTACATCAGTTTCCACAAAAAAAAAAATGTTTGTTTTTCTCTTAGTGATTTGCTGTTAATCGTTTGCAGTTATGTTTCCTTTGGCTGCAGCCCAGCGGTGATAATGTGTTTCATATGAAATAATACACTTTATTCATTACCTGGAGGTCTCCAGAGCTCTTGATTTAATTCCAGCCAACACGATCTCATAATCTATTCAACTGTAATAACGTTCTTTCTATGAAACTCATTGGGCTTTTTTGTATTAGTACAAGAATATACATAACTTCATGTTGGCTTAAAGGTATATGGAATTTCCTAGATTATAAAGCATCTGATAGCGGAGAATCAGTATATGCATGGGGGTAGGAACTGGGGGGGATGTTTGTATGTATGTATAAATAATCTATATTTCGTCCTGTGTATACAATGAGCTTTATCCCCCCCCCCCCCCCCCCCCCCAGAATTATTCTGGCTCCTATACCCCTGAGTATATGCAAACATTCTTGCATGAAAATCCTAAATTAATCATTAATAAACTTAATAAAAATTCTTCCATTTTAGGCAGTTGATTTTGAGAAGGAAGGCCCCTGAAAATCCAAGCTAAAATAGAATAAAATTCATAATCACTTGTGGCCAATCAGAGACAGGTACAACAATGTATCAGTTTCCCTCTGGCTGAGACAAAGCTGTAGCCATGATACTGATTGGCTAGGGCACAACTCTGCACATTCATTGGCTGGGCGCTCTGCCTACATAGGCGTGTTGGGGGGTGGAGCTCACACAAAAAATGTGAAATGTACTTTGAATTACAAATATACAGAACTCCTACATACAGAAGATGCCCAATCAGACAGACGCACTCATGGGATATCACACAAACGGCCAGATACCTTGTGTATACAGGTATTATTATTGGTATAGTGCCATCAATAGTAGCTGAATAAAGTTTCTAAAAAATAGGAAATCTTTATGAAATCATTATATTTGTAGCTTGATGAATAATGCTGAAGATTAAAAACATACAAGGGTGCTTTGACAATCCAAGTGATAGGGGCTATACAAGCCCAGGGCCATCCTCTACGGACCACAGGTTACTGCCAACTAGGACCATTTGGGTTCTTTGAAATCTCAACACCAGCACCCTGATATCTGGCTTCTATATCGGTCAGGATCCTTGCATTAGAAACCAGCACTTCCAGGCTACTAAGAGACTCCAGATCTGCTATTTCTGATGGGGCTTGATAAGATTTGTTACAGTCAGACCGACCCCAGCAGGATCCTACAGAGTCTCTCAGTACCTCCCTGCAGCCATCCAGGGAAATAACAGACATACCATGTTCTATATGCCTCAGAGAAGTTTAATTATGAGTTGTAGTAAATTATAAGCTGTTTATCATTGAGATAGGAACTTTTGCTACAAAAAGATATTTCAATAGAAATATTAGAGGTCTTAAGGTGGTGTGATAACTATATAGAAGCGATTAATAATAGAGTGTCAGTATACCAGAAACATAGCCAGATTACCCATTAGGCCAACTAGGCAGCTGCCTAGGGGTGCTTTCCTGTGAAGGGCGCCTCTTTTTTAGCTTGAAAACCCCTAAAAATAATTTCTGACTTAAAAGCGAAATACTGCAGTTCACAGACTAGCCAAACATCAAATGCAATTCATGAAGAAGTAATAGCTCTGTTGTGTATGCATAGCTATGTTATTAAAATAGCTGTTTTAGGACATAGAGAGTGATATACATGCACCGAAAAGGAAAAACAATGGGCGCATGCATAAATTGCGCACATGCTTGCAGGGGCACTTCCACTTCACTGCCTAGGGGCTCCAAAAAGGAAGATGCGGCACTGACCATAAAAAATACTGGCTTCTCTACAGACAATTCTTGGGAGACCAGTATATGTATCACAATAAAGCAAATTGATTAAGTAACAGTAGTTGTTACAATATTTATACAATATTGGTTATCAAGAGAAACAGTTATTTCTATATTCAAGAAATGAATGCTTGGCGTTGTGCTCTGAACAATAAAAGCTCTAATATCCCATATTGAAAAGTTGGTCTGTACAAAAGGACTTTCTTTCTCTTGAAGGTCTTAAGAAGTTTTCTGCCCAGTAGTAACAGAAGTCTGTATTATAAAGAAAATTAATTCTTAGGGATATGTTCATTAAGGATATGTTTTGGTTCAATTGATATAGAATAAGATTTATAACTCTTCATATAAGTGGGACAAGTTGGTCCTCAGCCCTTGATTTATTATATTCACATAATAAAGTCACAACACACATTTATTATTAGAGATTTATTAGAAATTGATTTTTATTTCTCCACTTAAGACACTTTCTTATTTCTGACTAGCAGCGCTATATGATGTGTGTAACTCAGTATTGGACCAATTCTCCCAAATTTTAAATGAACTAATACAAGTTAATTACATGAGACACATTTCCTAAGGTTGTGCCAAAATAGATGTCTTGTTCTTGGTTCTGTTTGGCCAATAGGCTAACAATACTGTAAATAAGTATCATAAAAAGGTGGAGAGACAGACACTATGCAATCACTGAGTTTTTTTTCTTTTACTGAAAGTAATAATAATTCTTTTATCACCACATTTGTTTAGACCTATACTGTGCAATTCTAATAGGTCAAAGTGCATCCATGTAATGAAAGATGTCCATAGCAGCCTATTTATCATGTTAACCTGTCACATAAACTGCACTGGTCATCACATTTTAGGGGAACAGTCAGATATAAATTGCCACCTGCGCACCGACAGGAAGACCAACTCATTTCCTCCTGATTTTCACACAATGACACTTTGTGTTTTTGTTGAATTAAATCTTCACTTTTACTTAAAATAAATTCACAAATTATCACATATTTAAAATCGCTGGTGGTAACCTTGTCAGGAGTGCTCCTCCTTTCTCGTTATAACATCTCCCATAAGATCTCTTGTCTCTGCCCGCAATAGTGTAAGATCAGTGCATTCAACAAACCGCACTACATAACTGATATTGGATCATAAAAGGGATATGGAAGGCTCCATGTTTTTAATATTAAAATAAACTGTGTTTATTTGCATATCTAAACTTGAAGTGCTTCAAATATCTGTTTTTAGTCACTGATTCTTCCAAATAGTCCATTCTTCTGCCCCCAGCAGCCCATGCACACACTGTTTCTATTGGGACTAGATGTACTAGCCAATCACAGATTGAATCTAAGCCGCATTTTAAAACAGTCAGTGACTATATTTTATGACTAAATCTTTGCTCTGTTTTTTTTTCAGATGTATGTTTAATATGAATTAATGGAAAAAAATTAGATTTAATGCCCCTTTAATGCCTAGATCTTACCAAATACAGAATATTTCTCATGAAGTATTCCACCGTGCGTGTTGGAAAAATCATAAGACTCCTGACCCATATTGTTGCGCTCAAACAACACTAACGTTATGGTTGTGTAGCTTTAATTATTCTTCATCTGTTTTTCCAGTGAAGGTAAGTTCTGATGGGTGTTTGGGGACATCATTATTTGGCCACATTTGTTATCCCTTGGGCAGAGCAGAGGGTGCAGCATAGGGCTTACTGTGGTCTTCTAGGACTGGACAAGGACAGGTGTCAGTGGTTTGGGAGAAATACTGAGGCTGGGAGGGAGCCTGGATGTATTACTATCGCCTCTAGGAGAAAATCCTGAATGATGGGCAGTCATTACAATAAGTCCACCCTCCAGACACCAGGTGATTCAAGACCCCCATGGTCGACTGGAGATCTGAGGTGCCCAATTGCTTGGAGAGACCATCAGCATTGTGATGAGCTCTACCCTGCCTGTAATGGATAGTAAAGTTATGTGTCTGCAGGACTAAGTGACCACTGTCCCGGCCACCCCACTAAGTCAGCACAATGGGATGTCGTCTGTGACAACCACAATCGTTTTCCCAAAAAGTTAGGTCTGTAGTTTCTTGGGGCCCAGATAACTGCCAGGTACTCCTTGTCAATAGCCCCATAGCTGACGTCTCAGGGCAGCAGTTTGCGTCTCAGCTATGCAAATGTCTGCTCCTCACTCTGGGCATCCACCTGATTCAAAACAGCCCGATGCCATATGTGGAGGCATGTTTCTGAAACAAGTAAGGGCAAAAGCAAACTGGGGCAACTAGGACAGGGTAGGAAGTTGGTGCAGCCTTCAGCTCCCGGGCGGCTTACTCACATTTGCGGGTCCACTACACTAGCTAGGGCATCTATTTGGTGAAGACCGTCAGTGGCTTTGCCAGGGTACTCTAATGGGGAATAAACTGGCGGTAATAACCTGCGGTACACAACAATTGGAGGTGCTCAATCTGAGAACGGACAATACCTAAGTAGGTTTGCTCTATAGATCTGGTTACCTACTCAGAGAGCAGCCTCTTTTAGCCACTTGTGCCCTTCCCAGGGAGCAATATCCTGTAGTATATCACTCAGTAGAGAGATCCAGCGCCAAAATACCAGGCAATTCTACCCTGACTAGGAGAAAAAGAAACCCTACAACCCGCGGGACTTAGGCAGTGAGCACCGAAGTCGCTCTCTGCCCTGGTGGAGATGAGCGCCGTAAGCACTCATCCCTACGACCCCGGGACTACAGATCAACAGAAATCTTAATTATACAATTCACAATGCGAGACCCGTAGCAAAAAATTACGTCCCGTAACACTTTACAAAGGAAAGCAAGGTCCAAAAAATACGAAGTTAACGGCCGAAAAGCGCACATCCAAAAACTACAAAAACACAAAGAAAATAAATAAAAACATAAAAAAACCATCACACAAAGCACGGGGGACAGCCAGGACGTCTGGGAGTGAGGTTGCCCACAAATTTAAACCGAATATTCCAAGTTTCGGCGACAAAAAAAAATGGCGGCCAAAAAAAAAAAGGAAAATGGGGCTACACGACCCATACCCACGGAAAACACTGCCAGGCACATAAGACTTTTACCCAGGAACGTACGAGGCACAAAATATACTATTATGAAGAATGGAAAATGCTTGAGAGCTGCGTAACACATACACACTCAACGCCATTAACACTAGTGATAACATTACCATTCTAAAATGCCTCTTTACACAAATAAACAAATGCTTTGCTCTTGCGCCAAGAACAAGACACTTTGCAAAGGAAAGCGGGTCTTTGAAAAAAAAAATACCAGCCGCAGGAAAAAATACGAAGTTAATGGCTGAGCCGAGCACATCCAAAAACCACAAAAACACAAAGAAAATAAAAAAAGAAAGAAAAAAAACAGAAGAAAAGAAGTCCCGCTTTCCTTTGCAAAGTGTTATGGCCATGTGGAGTATAAATAGGCTGCATGCGCGAGGGCAAAGCATTTGTTTATTTGTGTAAAGCGACACTTAAGAATGGCAATGTTATCACTTGCAAGTTAGTGTTGTAAAATGGCGGCGATTGTCTATGTGTTACGCAGCTCTCGAGCATTTTCTGTCCTTCCTAATAGTGTAGGGAGGTTGCATGCAAATTTAAACCGAATTGATCAAGTTTCAGCACTCGAAAATCGCCAAAGCGACAAAAAAAATGACGGCAGAAAAAACCCGAAAACAAGGCTACACGACCCATAACCACGCAAAACCCCCGCCAGGCACATAAGACTTTGACCCAGGAATGTACGAGGTACAAAATACACTATTAGGAAGTACGGAAAATGCTACAGACCAGCGTAACACATACACAATCACCGCCATTTTACAACACTAACTTACAACTAATAACATTACACAACTAAACAAACGGTTTACCCTCGCGCACGCAGCCTATTTACACTGCACACTTGCAACATTGCTGACACTTTCTCCTCAGGTCACCAACAGTCCAAATGTACATTGTAGGATGCAGGAAAATGAAAAGAGATTGTTAGCTCTTTAGCATATTGATTGCTGGATATATTAATTAGAAATAGGTAAAGTATATTAAATTATTAAATAATGAATTAATTAATAATTATTATAAAAAAAAAATAATATATATATATATATATATATATATATATATATATATAATAAAATACAAATAGCAGAGGAGAGCCTCACAATGAGAGCCGAAGCCGCTCATTGCGAGCCATGCAATGAGCGCTAAAGGCGCTAAGCGCAAGGCTCACAATGAGCTCACACGGTGCTCAGAAGACCAAAACTAAACGAGGGGAGAGGCAAAAATACACCAGGGGGAAGGCTCGCAATGAGGGCCGAAGGTACTCAGAGGACCAAAAGCCTTACATTGTGTAGCAAACAGCATTACCTGCCTTACAATTTTATGACCGTCATTTTTTGACGGGCAATTCGCTAGTATATGTATTCTAGCGAATTGCCCGTCAAAAAATGACGGGCATGAAATTGTAAGCCAGTGAATGCTGTTTTAGACATAATGTAAAGCGTTTTTTACCATGAGGACCTTTGGCGCTCATTGCGAGGCTTGCGCTGAGCATCTTCGGAGCTCATTGCATGCCTTGCAATGAGCACCTTTTGCACTCATTGCGTGGCTGTTGGATGTTTTTTTTTTGTTATTACAGGGGCTTTTGCTGTCATTGTAAGGTCAGGGCTGATCTGATTTTTGCGTTTATTGCAAGGCTGTCCCCTGGTGCATTTTGTGTGGTATGAGCAGCGTTGGCATTGGTTGTTAGGCAGGCGGTGAATGTCTTTTGTGTTTATTGCGATAACATTTTTAACATTTTTTGTGTATATGTATTCTTGTATGTCAATGAAATAATGAATAAATTAATAAATGAATATACTTTAACTATTTCTAAGTAATATATGTAGGAAGCAATGTGCTGAAGAGCTGACAATATGTTTTGATGTTCCTGCAGCATACAATGCAGGTTTGCACTGTTGTTGAGCTGAGGTGTAAGTGTCAGCAATGTGTGCAGTGTGTAGTGTAAATAGGCTGCGTGCGCGAGGGGTAGCTGTGTACTTCCGCATTGTGTAAGTTAGTGTTGTAAAATGGCGGCGAATGTGTATGTGGTGCGCTGGTGTGTATGATTTAGCATCCTTGCTAATAATGTATCTTGTATCTCATACGGCTTTTTTGAAAAGCCTTATGTGCTTGGTGGTGTTTTGCATCTTTAGGATCCTGTAGCCTTGTTTTCGTTTTTTTCGGCGGCCATTTTTATCTTGCTTAGGGGATTTTCGTGTGTCTAAACTCGGGAATTTGGACTTAAATTGAGGTGTAACTTCACTTGAAGAGGTCCTGGGTGCCCACCCTTGCTGTGAGTAAGCTTTTTATGTATTTTTTTGTGTGTATTTATTGTGTTTTTAATGTTTTCAGGTGTTCGCTGTTAAGGTCGTATTTTTACAAGGTCGTAATGTTTTTTTTCTAAGTCCTGTGTGTCGTATTCTTGTCTGCAAAGTCCGTAAATTTTCTGTTCTTAGTCCGTGTAAGTCCATATATAGTGATTGCGTGTTAGATGTATTTTGGTAAAGTGCTGCTTGTGTGGGTGTTTGTAACCACGTGTGAGGCGCCGTAGAGCCTTCACCTCCGCTTCGCGAGGGTCCACATTTGCGGCCTGCAATGAGCCTTCTGCTCATTGCAGCTGACGTTGGAGCCTCCACCTTCCGCAAATGCGGCCCCTCGCTTCGCATGACGACGATTCATAGTTTGACAACTATTATGTGTGATATATATATATATATAAAAGGTATATCTGATCCTAACCTTGCCATCTGCTTGCTAGAACCAGTCTATTCAAATCAAAAATGAAAGCACCTGCTTACTCTAGGAGGGTGTTTCCATTTAGGCCGGTTTTACAACAAAGGGAAGAGAAAGGTAAATAAATATCCTTATTTGCATTATCTGGTAACAATATGGAGCATCACTGAGTATTCAGCCTTTGTAATAACAGTTCTACAATATACACAAAAGATAAATCTATTTTTGAAGCCCTGATTGGGTCACGTGACTGAGTATTTCCCTGTGACTAATCTCACGGGTCCTGTTTTTCATAGTATTAATGATGAAGGGTAATTATGACTTTCAACTTGATGGAAAAAGTGTCCGTGTTATCTGGCGCTTGTCTTCCTGTGACGGGAGCTTTTCTGGGTACTACTGAGGGCAGAGTTAGGCTGAGGTGAATTTCCCAACGTCGGGTCTAAGTGTAAACTACAGATAAAGGCAACGAGGAGGTGTCATAACTTATGTGAAGAAGATAAGCAGTGATGCACGTGCATGGGCTGTGATGATGAGTATGACTGGTACGAGGAAGAACCTCTCTCAGATGCCCAAGGAGGTCCTATCACTGCATTGTTTATTCCTCTAATCCACCCGGCATATTCTAGACATTCCCTGAATTGTAAGGACACGTTCAGAGGGATCTCCTCCATGGTACAGAAGGTAAGTGCATCATGGGAGAGGGCAGTATTCATTTACTGAGCATCAATGGACATAACTTTATTTTTGTGGATATTGGCTAATACTAAAAACTAATTGCTGAGTTATAAGGTGAGATACCCCTTTTAGAGCATCTTTAAAGGGATGTGATATGTTTCTGGATTTTATTAGGTATAATATATAAAATATAAATATGTGTATCTGTTTACTTTTATGTACTTTATTTAATTAAAACGTACTTATACTAGGTATAATATTATATATATATATATATATATATATATATATATATATATATATATAGGTAGGCTTCTGCATAATCCATTTTATGCTATGCTTAAAGCTGTGCAATACAGAGAGCATATGCCATGTATAAAGTTGCTTTTGGATTTAAGAGTTGGATGCATTATAAATTCATTTGCATGTCCCTGCAAGTTTCCCAGAGTGCAGTGCAATGACTGTATTTCTGTGAAACCTGAGCAGGAAATACATTTTTTTTACTTATTTTCAGACATTCAAATGGGATCACAAATGTAATATTCATGTTCTATCTATCTATCTATCTATCTATCTATCTATCTATCTATCTATCTATCTATCCATCCATCCATCCATCCATCTATCCATCCATCCATCCATCCATCCATCCATCCATCTATCTATCCATCCATCCATCCATCCATCCATCCATCCATCCATCCATCCATCTATCTATCTATCCATCCATCCATCCATCCATCCATCCATCCATCCATCCATCCATCCATCCATCCATCCATCTATCTATCTATCCATCCATCCAACCATCCATCCATCCATCCATCCATCCATCCATCCATCCATCTATCTATCTATCTATCTATCTATCTATCTATCTATCTATCTATCTATCTATCTATCTATCTATCCATCCAACCATCCATCCATCCATCCATCCATCCATCCATCCATCCATCCATCCATCCATCCATCCATCTATCTATCTATCTATCTATCTATCTATCTATCTATCTATCTATCTATCTATCCATCCATCCATCCATCCATCCATCCATCCATCCATCCATCCATCCATCTATCTATCTATCTATCTATCTATCTATCCATCCATCTATCCATCTCTCTCTCTCTCTCTCTCTCTCTCTCTCTCTCTCACTCTCTCTCTCTCTCTCTCTCTCTCTCTCTCTCTCTCTCTCTCTCTCTCTCTCTCTCTCTCTATATATATATATATATATATATATATATATATATATATATATAAATATATACACACCTGTGCATCTATTCACTTGTATGTCCTTTTTTTTATGTATTTAGGTTATTTTATTAAGAAGTGCTTATAATCTCTGTTTTTACTGCCTAAAATAAAACAAATAGTCCCTGTATGGGTCAGCCCTCTGCAGTGTATGCAGACACCGTCTCTGTAGGGATGTATGTGCAGTGGAATGTCCTAGCCTATCAGGGACCATGTCTCAGCAGCATGTTGCAGAATGTTGCTGAACAATATTCACTTATTGATTATTATGAGACACAGCACAGCAGAGTCTGTGTCTGCATACGCTGCAGCGGGCAGACCAATACAGGGACTATTTGTGGGATTTTAGGCAGTGATAACAGAGCTTATAAGCATTTCTTAATAAAATAAAGTGCATAAAAGTAAATAGATACACAGGGATATTATATACCTAGTAATATCCCTTTAAAAGAACATGGGAAAAAGATGTTTCAATGCTGCATCAGACAGAGTATTTGATAATATGCCACAGTGTGTTTCCTTTTTCCAAATAAAGTTCTCAGAGCACACAAAGTTATTCAGAGATGTATTTTCTCTTGGATGCCAATGAGATCTGCACTTTCTGTTAGTTTCAATGACGTTTGTATTTTTCAACTTTTGTTATGTTTAAAATGTGTAATATTTACAATACATGAAAAAAATGGTTGTGTCCCATGACCCTTTAATGGTCCATTGTAGAAAACAACTATTGGGTCAGTAGATAACATTTCCTCAAAAATGTGCTCAATCCACAAGTCAAGCTCTTTGTATTACATACTGCAATGGAAGTCATAGAGTTCCCTTGTGGTCCAGTGGTTAGAATTCGGTGCAGGGTGGGGCCTGGTCAGTACTTGGATAGGAGACCACCTAGGAATACCAGGAGCTGTATGCTGTGACCCACTGGAGTAGGAACTGGCAACCCAATTTAGTATCTCTGCCATGAATACCAAGTGGATCAGCATGGTGTGTTGCTGTCCATGAGGTCACAGAGAGTCGGACACGACTGAGCAACTCAAACACACATGCAATGCACATCAGCATTTTGGATTCTGTTGACCTACTTCCACAACTGGGAGGAGACTTTGAATGCAGAGAGAGTTTTGGCAGCAAACCATTCCCAGAATTGAATGAGGCCCTATGAATCCTAAGTAATACCCTAGATAAGGGTAGTAGCAGAGATGGAGGATATTTACACATAAGTTATGTTTAAAATACCTAACCTCTCAATTTCATTTAAAAAACAACTAATTGCAATTATATTTAATTATGTGAATCATGGACTTTTGCTGTGGCCGTTTAATGAATGAATGAATTAATTAATAATTAATTAATTGATCAATTAACATCAACTCATAATAGCAGCAGTAATGGTAACAAGTTTAAGCATTATATTTTTATTTAGAGTGACATTTTAAAGGGGTACAGACAGGATAGTAGGCATTTATATCTTAAAGATTAAAGTGAACGGAAGAACTTATGAACCATCAAAAGAAAGATTAAATCTGAAAGAAAGTTTAAAAAGTATTTATTTTATTTACAGTCTTTTGTTTTTTTTTAGCTTTATGCTTGAACTGATATTTGAATTTTAAATTGACTTTTTATTTATGGAATCAGCAAGAACTTCTAAAAAATAGAGGAAGCAGGAAAATGTGATGTGCCCTGTGATTTCTATGAAAACAGAAACTGAGAATTAGCTAATAAAAAATATTACTGGTTTCTTTAATAATATAAATCATGTGATGAATAAATTATAGATACAGGAAATAAGAATCACCTGCAAGAAATTGCTTAAATAATTATTTAACATTAGTGGTTTCCTCAAAATGGGTAGTTGGTACCATACCCCCCACCCCTCACCATACCCATACCCCTCACCCCTCACCATACCCATACCCCCCACCCCTCACCATACCCCCCACCCCTCACCATACCTCTCACCATACCACTCACCCCTCACCATACCCATACCCCTCACCATACCCCTCACCCCTCACCATACCTCTCACCATACCACTCACCCCTCACCATACCCCTCACCCCTCACCATACCTCTCACCATACCACTCACCCCTCACCATACCCATACCCCTCACCATACCCCTCACCCCTCACCATACCTCTCACCATACCATGTCCCCCACCCCTTACCATACCACTCACCCCTCACCATACCCCTCATCCCCCACACCATACCATATCCCCCACCCCTCACCATACCCTCACCCCTCACCATACCATACCCCTCACCATACCCATACCGCTCACCATACCCATACTCCCCACCCCTCACCATTCCCATACCCATAAGACCCTCACCCCTCACCCCTCACCATACCCATACCCCCACCCCTCACCATACCCCTCACCCCTCACCATACCCATACCCCTCACTATACCCATACCCCTCAACATACCCCTCACCTGCCCCTCTTTATATGGGCAATTATATTAGGATAGTAATAGTTATAACAAAGGCCCCCCTGGGCCTCCTTGGCCATACAACCCCCGGCCAGAAACTGGTCCATACCTGTTTAAAATGGAGCATTTCTACTGAAGCTCCAAGAGATGGCAGTGTCGAGTACTTCAGCATGCTGGGGATGTGTATCAGGGAAGAGGTGAGAGAGCCAGAGCTGGAGAGGACAGCAAAATATGGTGGGCGGTTCTGTGAGAGCAAGGCAGATATGGATGGATGGTATGTGATGTGAGCACTGATGGGGGGCAAAAATTTTTTTGCACCAGGGCCCTCCATTCTCTTTCTCCGCCACTGATTTTACAATTAGAAATCTGTTTAGATGGTAAAGATAATGGACAAAAATCCCTTCTTAAATATAATAGATATAAGGCTAATAGTATTTCTTCTGGAATATAATTTCTCTGCAATATATCATTATACAGTCTTAATAGATGTGGTAATATATGGGCAGTACATGTTTGATAGAAAATGGCTGTATAACCATCTGGTTCTGGCAATTAGCCAATTTTTTGACTTTTGGTTGCTTATTTTATTTCTTCTGTATATATCTGTAAATTTAGATTGTCCCTTTCTGTTTCATTAACCGTTGGAATGTATTAGGATATCATCAATTTCTTTCTCCAAATGGCCCATTAATGTTTTTTCTTTATCATTCTTGTTAATATCTGCTCTTGGTGTATTCCCTACAATAGTTATTTTAACTTGCACTTAGGCTTGATCTGACCAGGTACAATGTTCACTATTACTTCTGTATGTATGATTTTCTAATTAATCATTAAGCAGTATTTTAATTGACATGTTTAATAACTTCCAGTTGCAAATATTCATATATTTTACTATCCTAACATAGGGTTCTGTCCCATAAGAACGTTCACTTGTAAAATACTGCCGAGATATTAGATCACATCCGTAAATCTAACCTCAGAGAAATGCCATCCAAGTGCTCAAAATGTCCATAATATTGTAAGCCCTGAGTGCCTGTTTCATAACTATTTAAAAAAAATTGCTATCACATGACTCCTGTGGAGGACAATAGGGCCCATGGGGGTCCATAAGGATCCCTATGTAAGAAGTTAGGGTGCTACTGGGACCCCATGGTTGGAGGTTAGGTTTAGCTGCCATGGGAGTCCATGATGCACCCATAATTTAGGGCTTGAAATTTGGGTTCCATGAAGGTCCATATCGACCCTATTGTTATAGTTTATTATACCATGGGGGTCCATGGGCATCCCCAAGGTATATGAGTTAATGTTTGGTCAGTGTTATGTGCCATCGGGATCCAAAAGGATCCCCTTGTTTATATTTTAGATTACCATGGGAGTTTAAAAAGGACCCTGATAGCAATTAGGTTAAAGTTAGGTGCCATGGGGGTCCATAGGGACTCCCATGGTTATAGTTAGATTTCCCATAAACAAGGAGTAGAAGGAAGGGGGCCCTATGGTATTGAGCAGGGATATCCAGGGGATACCCAGGCCACAGGGGTTAGCGGATCATCGGTGGAGGGGACCATAAACCCTTAGCATCTGTGTTTACTATTATTGGACCCCCATACCTGCCTAGCGAAGGGGCTGATATAGATAGATAGGGATAAGGAAGAATGTTTGGGCTAGTGTAGAGTGTTCATGTTAGTTAGTGGGGACCACTCCGTAGCGTTGTTATGGAGAGTAGAGATTTTAAGATTTGGAGTATCCTACCCCCTTGTTGTGAGATTATTTTCTGCTTGAGCCATGGGATAGCTACTGTAATTTGCTTTTCAAAATGCCCATAGCTGCGAGTGACACTTGCAGAAATTCTTATGGAAGCCATGGAATGCAGTCCATATTCTGACCCCATGCTGTGGCCCTTGAAGCATAAAACTTCTTGTCACTCCCACAAATGTCCCTTGCTTTCCCACAGCAAACCTTAGTAAATGTAGCCCAATGTTTTTGAACCATATGCATGTTCCAGTTATGCTCATCAGCCCTTCACCTCTGCAAAAAGCAAACAACTGCTGTCCATATGACAATTTGCAGATGTATGCAACAAAATGGCTGACCACATCACTTCGCCTTAAACATCTGTTCAGGTCAAAAGACATTTGTGGCGTCATCTGACCTCTGTGGGGATTTATCAGCTTTTCCCAGCTGCAAACTGGGATATAACTACAGCAGAATCAAACGCTGGATACAGCAAAATAGAAATGGGAATAGTTTTGAGAAATTGGTACTATTTTTACCTCAGATTTGCAGGCCTCAGAGATATATATATACGGTATAGTAAAAAAAAAGTACATATGTGTTCACATTAGAATGTCTAAAACAAGTTAAAAAACTCTGAGAAATACATTTACACTGCATTCTGGGAACCTTGACAGGGACATGCAAATGTGCCCACAAAGGCTTCGCTCTTGCAATCCATAACCATTTGAAACATGGCTTCCCTTAAGCATATGCCCGTTGTATCAAACAGCTTTGAGCAAAGCTAGGGTTGGATTATACACAAGCTAGGAATCCCACCCCTGTACAACCGTTTCAAGGTTACTGCCTATCATCAGCGTGGGGTTGGTTCCTTAGCTTGTGTAGTGGATATATATATATATATATATATATATATATATATATATATATATATATATATATATATAAATATACAGGTATATATATATATCACAAAAAATTGTTGTCAAACTATGAAACGTTGTCACGCTTTGCAAGCTCGCAAGAACTGCGTCCCCACGCAAAACGTGGTACGCAGTTCAGGCCGCATTTGCAGAAGGTGGGGGCTCCAACGTCGCCTGCAAGGCGGGACACCCAGGACGTCTGGAAGTGAGGTTACACCTCAATTTAAGTCCAATTTACAGAGTTTAGACATAAAAAAATCACACACTGCACACATTGCTGACACTTACACCTCAGCTCCACAACAGTGCACATCTACATTGTATGCTGCAGGAACATCAAAACAGATTGTTAGCTCTTCAGCACATTCCTTGCTGCATATATGAATTACAAATAGGTAAAGTATATTCATTTATTAATTTATTAATTAATTATTTATCATAAAAACCTACATATGCACACAAAAAAACACTATCGCAATAAACGCCAAAGCCGTTCACAGTGCTCCTCACAAGGAGCGCCAACGGTGCTCATAGCACACAAACTACACCAGGGGACAGCCTTGAAATAAGCGCAAAAAGGAGATCAGCGCGGACCTTACAACCACAGCAAAAACGCCTCTGATAACAAAAAATAGGCGCTCAGCGCAAGGCTCGCAATGAGCGCCGAAGGATCTCAGACCACCAAAACACTTACTGTATGTGGCAAACAGCATTACCTGCCTTAGAATTTTATTGCCCCGTCATTTTTGACAGGCAAGTCACTAATATATATATATATATATATATATATATATATATATATAGAGAGAGAGAGAGAGAGAGAGAGAGAGAGAGAGATAGATAGATAGATAGATAGAGTTACATATATATATGTATATAGGGAAGAGAGAATTTTTGTTAAGATAATTGAATAACCTTGAAATTGACACCACACCCTTTTACCCTCACTGGCCAAGAAATAGACACCTTGTTTCAGGAAATGCAACCACAACTCTCCATAAATGTAACCGCCGGTCTCACCCACACAACGTCCACCTATGTTTAACAGATTCCCGACGGGCCTATCAAAGAGATCAACATTTATTTTTTTCTAATTAAAAACTAGTTAAATGACATTCTTCTGCATAATCTTCTTAGTTAAACTCAAAGGTTTTTTTTGTGCGTTGGCCCTTTAATTGAAATTGAATCTTACAAGATACTGTTAAGCTTTCTGTGGCATGTTAAGCTTTTCTCTACTACAACATGGGATTGTGGTGAGAAAAAAAGAGAAGTATTGGTTAAGTATAACTAATCTTTGAGGCCGAGAAGCGGTTTGCTGAAGGCTGCCATAGTAAGGACAAATTACCACTGGAGCCTCAGGAAACACATCACAGTCACCGCAAAGCTTAGTGAATCTGGGCTGATGCATGCGCTATACAGTCCTTGTCACCCACACAACAAGTTGATTTCATGTTAAAGAGCATTAAACCTGTCTATTTGTGTTATATGAGCCATTCAGTAATGTTTATGCAGCTCCTTTAGGGTAATGTGTTGTTCCATATGCTTATTTACCACTTGATAAGCATGGTGCAGGGATCCAACTGCCTGATAACTCTAAGGTCAGTTGCAAAGCTACTGCTGGTGCAGCAGGTGCAAAGCACCAGGGCCCACAACTCTGCATGGGCCCTCTGCTACCAGCAGCAGCGGCCTGGAGCAAAGGGCGACTTTATAGAAATGTTATCTGATCTCGGTCCTTTCCCTCTTGAAATTTGCCAAAAATTCACCAGCAGTAGCAGCAGCAATGCCTTCCACCAACAGCTAGATGGTGCTGCCGATTTTCAGTGCCCATACCATAGAGTTAGGGTTAGGTAAACAGTTACAGTGAGGGTTATGGTTAGGGTGAGGTTAGGGTTAGGGTGAGGTTAGGGTTAGGGTGAGGGTTAGTGTAAGGCTTAGGTTTAGGGTTAGGTAAACTTTCAGCGTTATGGTGAGGGTTATGGTAAGGGTTAGGGTGAGGATTAGGGTAACCTTCTAAGATTAAAACTTGTGTGAAATATCGGAAGCACTGAAAATATCCACAGCACCATCTAGCGGCTACTTGCTGGCACTGCAGCTGTTAGTGCTGGTAAATTTACAACAGGATAGATCCCTGAGCTCCCTGATCTGACCACCTACATACATTTCTGCCCTTTTATTTACCCATACAAAAAACGACATTGGAAATATTTTGTACCATCCCCATCCATTCACTAGCTTCACCACTGACTAGGGTACATTGTTTTTGGGACAGCCAAAACAAACAAGCTATGTTAATAATTAGAACAATAAAACAGCTAATTAGTATTCAGAAGCCTCTCATTTACATTTCATACGGAATATCTCAGGACTAAAGTGGGTAATATGTTGTCCAATCTGTGGAGATAATTAAAAAGTCTAAGGAGTTTGTACAATATACTAAATTATTCCAGTAGGTTCATCACTCCTTACTATTACTGTAGAGGAAGGATTATTTCCTGGCCTGGGTATGTTATAACTGCTGGCACTTCCTCACTTATGACATCATCATGACATCACTGGCAACATTTCCCACATGCTGATTTTCACAGGAAACCAGAGAGACCTTTGATCTCCCTTATCTGTTACGGAGATCTGTTGAGCGCTGGAGGTTATTCCAGAGATCAGTCCTGCTATCTGTTTGGGGGTTATTAGGAATATATATATATTCCCCTTATGATACAAATGACAATATTTTGCTTTTTGTTTCTATGTCTCTATTCATCCTCATTTTCTATATCCCCACTTTCATTTACAAATATGCCCCGGGTTGTCCCCTTCATTCTGGTCAAGGCTGATACTCTTTTCCTACTCACTAATGACCTTCTAACATTCCCATTTACAGGACTTCTCCCAGGTGCTCTTACTCTACCACCCCTGTTGTATCACTTGCCTCATCTCCTTTAGAATGTAAGCTCTCAAGAGCAGGAACCTTTCTACATAATGGTTAATAATAATAATAATAATATTCAGTGGTGGAGCTAGTGAATAAAGGGCACTAGTGCAAAATAACTTGGGGGGCTCCGTTTCAACTACTCTTTACAAGGTAGATGCCTGTAAGCCGGGGCAGATCCATTGGTAATGCATGTGGTGCAATGCACCAGGGCCCTTTCCTGGGTGGGCCCCAGCTAGTGTTTTTTTTTTTTTTTTTTTTGTATTGATATTTTTTGTGTAATGGGACCCTGGGGACTGTCCTACCCGGGCTATGCCCCCCGCCCCATTGGCCTCGCCAGGCCCCTCCTCTTGTGAATCAGTGGAAGTTAATTGGAGATTTTTTTACTTTGCCTCCCCTGGTGCACATATTCCCCTGCCGGCCCACATAAAGTATACATTCTGGGAGGTCAGAGGACAAGAAATAATTCCCGCGGAGAATGTAGCTTACGGGTTTGCTCATAGCTATGGAAAACAGATAAAGATAGTGTTGGCAGGAATACACTGAAGATCTATTCAGGAAGGATTCTAACAGCAGTGATGACCTCACTTTGTCAAATGAGCTAAAGCCAGACATCTTGGAGAGTGAAGTGAGATAGGCCCTGGGATGTCTTTCTAATAATAAGGCTGCAGGAGTTGATGGAATTCCAATTGAACTATTCAAAATTCTACAGGATGATGCTGTAAAAGTGTTACTTGCCTGATGCCAACACATTTGAAAAACTCAACAATGGCCAATAGACTGGAAAAGGTCAGTCTACATCCCAATCCCTAAAAATAGGAAGTGCAAAAAAGTTCTCCTATTATCAAACAATTGCACTCATTTCACATGCCAGCAAGGTAATGCTTAAGATTCTACAAGCTCGACTCCAACAATATATGGAAAAGGAACTACCAGATGTGCAAGCCGGGTTCCGCAGAGGCAAAAGAGATCAAATTGCCAATGTCCGATGGATAATAGAGAAAGCAAGAGAGTTCCACAAAAATATTTACTTCTGATTCATAGACTATTCTAAAGTCTTTGACTGTGTGGATCACAACAAAATGTGGCATGTCCTTAATGAGATGAGAGTACCAGATCATCTCATCCTCCTCCTGAGGAATCTGTATGGGGACCAAGAAGCCACGGTCAGATTCGAACATAGGACAACAGAATGGTTCAAGATTAGAAAAGGGGTGCGACAAGGTTTTATATTGTTGCCTTATTTATTCAACTTATAAGCAGCGTACATAATACGTCAAATCGGATTGGATGTATCTAAATTCAGAATCAATATTGCTGGAAGGAATATCAACAATAAGAAGAGAGTGAGAAAGCTGCCCTGCTGTTCAACTTTAAAAAGATGAAGCTCATGGCAAACGGCAATCTAAGTTATTAGCAAAGAGATGGGGAAGAAGTGGAGGCAGTGACAGATTTTATTTTTATGGGATCCAAGATCTCTGCAGATGGTGTCTGTAGCCCTGAAATTAAAAGACAATTGCTGGGGAGGGAAGCTACGTCAAGCTTAGATAAGCTAAGTAAAAAGTAAAGATATTACACTATCAACAAAGGTCCTCATAGCTTGAATTAAGGCATTTCCAGTAGTAACATACGCCTTTGAATTGTGGTGTTGGCGAAAACCGCAGCTCGCCTCATTTATTGTCTTTGGTCATGCTTATCCATAAGGTTTTCTTTGCAAAGGTACTGGAGTGGGTTGCCATCTTTGGTGACTCTACATGGTCTAACTCACAGCTTCAATGACGTACACAAGCCCCTTCACCTCAACAAGGTAGCGATCCAGAAGGACAGCAACTACAGGAGATCAACAACTATGGGAATACTACAAATCTCAGCAACTATTACAGTCCATTCATCTCCTTTACTCAGCAAGTGTTACATCTGTTTTAAATCAGTTACAATTTATTGCTTCTTCTTAAACTAACGTTCCAGAGGAAATTCAATGTAGCTTTGTCACTAAAGTTTCTCCTTGA
>CM050164.1:459322268-459559768 GCA_027410445.1 Discoglossus pictus
AGCAGGGTATAGGTCTATGTAAGTTTTACAAGCTAAGCTGAATTTATTTGATTTAAATCCCGATTTTATTACTCATAAATTGTTACATATGGCGGCGCTGCCTGTCCCCTGCCATAAAGTGTTATGAGCTAAACATTAGGGACATCCTTTGGTAATGAGTTATTACTGTTGTTATCACTGCTAATGATACTAATTGATTTTGGTCTCACTTTACAAGCCTTTCTTCCATTTTACGGGACAGATAAATAAGGGTGCCGGCGGTGTAATAAATATGTGTGTTCAGTCATTCAGTTGTGTCCGACTCTCCGTGGTCCTATTGACCACAGGACGCCAGGCACATTATGTGTCTGGGTGTGCTAAACCATAACGTTTTGATGTCAAAGATACGGGAGTGGGTTGCCAGTTCCTTCTCCAGTGGACCACAATTTGTCTGAACTCTCTGCTACGACCTGCCCAACATGGTATAGCTCACAGCTTCATTGAAGTACACAAGCATGCAAAGGCCATACAACTAGTTATGTACAGGATTACTATACATGATTGATGGTAACACTCATGTAATGATGTATTTAGACTATTACCAAAGATAAGACACGCATATAATTATAATTAATTTAATACTTAAGTTTGTTTTTTATTATCTTATTTGATTGCAGCAGCATGTTCTTATTCATACAAAACCAACATATATTATTGCCTTTAACCAATATTGCCCTAGGGCAGAAACTTGAGGGAGACTATGTATCAAACAGTTCATCCATAGAACATATAATAATAATAATTATTTAGGCTTTTCTCTTAGACTCAACTGGCTTAATAATATAATTATATCTAATTAAATCTAATGGAGAAAAATGAATAGTGTATTCCATCATTGTCGTATACATTAACCCTTTAGAAGCCAGCAATATATTTGTGAAGTATGCACTGCGATGCATTGTAGGTGAAAGCGTTAAGGAAGTTCTTCTATTTTCATAAAAAATAAATTATTCTGTATATTTGGAAAACACACTAAAGTAACATAGAAATAGCTCCAGAGCAGAGTCTAAGCCCCGCCGCCCATGAATATAACAGGAGATGTTTGTTAAAGCAAATGTATTTGTCTGCTAAACTTTGTCATTGTAGATGTACTTTCACACTTTTTGGATTAGAGAGATAAGGAGGAAGAAGTGTCTTGTTTCAATGTTAGTTTTTTTCTTCTAGATCAATAACTGTCGGAGCAACTTAAGGAAAAAAAAGAAAATATTGAATTTTTTATTTATTTACTCATCTAATAATGACATAAAATCAGCAAATACATTTTAAATAATATAATTCAGGTGTCATAACTATCAATCATCTCTTTTTTTGAGACATCTTAGTTTAGATGATATTTTTTTATATTTTAAGACATGCTTATCGTGTTAAGATCTGGAATGTAACATTTAAATAAATATAAAAATATATAGTAAATAAATAGTGCATCTGTGTTCACATTTGAATGTCTAAAACAAGTTAAAAAAAAACCTGCTTCCAGCTCAGAATTCCGAGAGAAACAGTTATTACATTGCACTCTGGGAAGCAGAGCTGGGACATGAAAACGTGCCCTCAAATGCCTCGCTCTTCGATCCATTTTCAAACAGGGCTTCCTTTAAGCTTATGCCTGCTGTATTATACAGCTTTAATGCAAAGCCAAGGTTGGATTATACACAAGCTGAGAATCCTATCCACGTACAGCTGTTTCCAGCATGGAGCGGGATCTCAGCTTGTGTTGTGGACCTTATGAGTATGCTGGGCAAAAACTCCTGTACGGTGGAGGGCTTCTATCACTGTTTTGCCCACCACATATTAAATGAGCGAGGCATTTGTGGGCACATTTGCAAGTCCCTGATCAGCTTCCCAGAATGCAGTGTAATAACTGTTTTTCTCTGATTTCTGAGCTGAAAACAATTTTTTTAACTTGTTTTAGACATTCAAATGCGAACACAAATGTACTATTCATTGACTATAAATAGATAGATATAGATGAATAAATAGATATATATGTAAATATAAATATATATATATATATATATATATATATATGTATATATATATATATATATATATATATATATATTTATATATATATATATATATATATATATATATACACACATGTCCACCTCTGGCTTGTGTACTTCAGTAAAGCTGTGAGCTATACCATGTATGGTCACCGAAGATAGGCAGATCATAGCAGAGAGATCAGACAAATCACGGTCCACTGGAGAAGGAACTGGCAACCCACTGTAGTATCTTTGCCATGAAAACCTTATGGATAAGCACAACCAGACACCTGGTGTGTTGTAGTCCATAGGGTCACGGAGAGTTGGGCACTACTGAATGACTAAATAACTGTATGTATATATATATATATATATATATATATATATATATATATATATAAAAACACATAAACTTATGATCTGAAAGCTAGAAATGGAAAAGGAGGAGCTGTACATAATACAGAGAAAATCCTAGCTATGTCAATTCGTTAGTATTGTTAACTTTAATATAACTTATTTTTCATGCAAAAAAATATATAACGGGTAAAACAAGCACATTTAAATGCCTCATGAAAAAAATTAGCACAAAATTCTGAGATAATCAGAAATTCAAATCATTCCTAGTTTAACACAACTAGCACTAAGACCTGGCTTACATCCTGCATCAAGTAAATGAAAACAGACAAGAGTCCCATATAAGGATATCAGGATTTTTTTTTCCTCTTAAAATTGTCTTAGTTCCTGTTCAGAAGTTTCCACTGAGGCTTCCCATATAGGAACAGCAAGCAATAGTGATGAATGACTCAAAGAAGCCTGCAGAATTATTCCTAGCAAGATCCTGGGACCAAACCAACTTCTATTTTAGATAAGGTAAATATGTAAATGTGTGAATGTGTACTATTATATGGGGGGTTAATGCATTGCATGGATTTAAATATGTTGTTATAACTAATATTTAAATAGAGGCTCCTATGAGTGGCTTTGGTGTGTTCCTGGACAGTGGCATCTGGGGGTAACTGGACGTTCTAATGCAGTGATACATTGTAACCTTTATACTGATACATTGTAACAAGTGCTGTCTGTGCTCATATTGGGATTTGTAACAATTGTGTGAGTTCTGTCAAAATTCCATGTGTTTTATTTGGTAGAATATAGTGAGAAATTGAATAGCAAGTATTTATATAGAGGCATAGCACATCAAAGCAGCTAATTAATATGCAGGAGCTGCTCATTTGCATAATATCAAGTCAAACAATATCTCAGGAATGGTTAGCACAATGTATACCCAGTTTAAGAATAACTTTAAAAAAAAGTACTTGATTTTTTATGACAGTAAAGGTGAAATAGCATGGGAAATAGATCTATTAAAGTGACACAGCAAAGGTCCAAGTTTTTGCAGAAATGAATGGTACATCTCTCTCTCTCTCTCTCTCTCTCTCTCTCTCTCTCTATCTATCTATATAAATGCAATTGGTTACAAAAAAAAATATATGGATGTTTTGCAACATTGAGCTTCAATATTTTAGCATAAATTATCTATAAGTTGTCTACCTCACTCGAACTGTCTTTATCTAGGACCACTAATTATCTCTCAAATGTTCCTATTTTTTATACATAGATCAATTAAAAATGGGGATGCAATTTATATGTTACGCTATAATGATTATCAGTCAAAATGTGCAACAATTAAGTAATATTAACATAATATAGAGAAGCTCCAGGACAAATAATATAGGGGATTGAGTTATTTCCATAGGTGCAATGCAATACATGTCAATGTTTACCACAATTTGGTGAGATAAGTCAGATTTCCAAGTTTTTTGCATAATGTGAAAATTAATAGCAAATAATAATGTGATGGTTTATATTTATAATAATAAAGTTTATTTATCATGTGCTGTAACAAGTTAGTAATGTTAGAATAATATAGGAAGCATATTTATTATTTACCTGTAGAAAAACATAGGAAACTGACTTATAAAAGGACACTGTCCTCCAAATAGGATTATCTTAAAGAGCTATACATTGTTTATATCTACAATAAAGCCTTTCTGAGAAATTTAGCATTGTTTGTGTGGCTAATGTGCAGCTCAGCATACTATTTTTGTAGCTCTTAGTCCTTGGTAACGGTGGGGAGGGGATTTAACTGCATGATAACATTGAGGAACATTGTTTTGTCACCACAGAAACAAAAACAGCATGTTGTAGGTTAGCACATCAAAGCTGGTAATTAGTTTTTGGGAGCTGCCTATATAATATCCAGTCAAATAAAGATGAATATCTCAGGAATTATTTACTTTAGAAAATAAATGGTTAGTACAATGTATATCCAGTTTCTGATACCCTTTAAGAATAACTTTTTTTAAAGAAAAGATCTTGAGTTTTCTGGGGGTGATAGAGTATTGGTAAAATAGCATAGGGGATTGATGTATTAAAGTGACACAGCAAAGGTCAAGGTTATTGCAGAACTTACAGGTACATATATAATTGCAATTGTTTGTTATTAAAATCTAACTGTCTTTATCTAGGACCACTAATTAATTCTCACAGAGGGGTGATTAGCTACATGGACCAACTTTCCAGCAGAAAAATTATGTAAATAGTTTGTAACATGCTGTCCTGAGAATACATTAAAGGGACTTTACTGCCCCAAAATCACATTTTTTAGGCTATTTTTAACTAGCTATATGTTATGTTATTCCTAAAGTGAATCAGCCCTGGGAAATTCCATGCTGCTGTTAATGCATTAATATGCAAATTATAGGTTCAGTCATATTAATTAGCTGTGTTGATGTTATAATTAGGATTAAAGTCTGCTTGTCTGTGTTTGTAGTGGCCAAAATGAAGAACCCCAATGTTATCTAGCAGTTAGACCCCTCTCCCACCCTTCCACCCTTATAAAGCACTTTAGCATACAAAATAAATTCAAAATATTTCCAAAATGATTTACTGTAGAGAAAAACTGCTACTACAATGTACAGCCAGTTCAATGCTCTTTAAAATTAGATCAACATGCTGCTGAGGTCACATAGTCCCTTTAAAGTGTTTAATCAGGATAAACAGACATATTGGTTGTTATCTGCTCTCAGATGTTGGTTTCTATGTAGGTTACGTCTCACAAGATCACAAGATGTCACCGAGTGTCTGGTACTTTCTTTGGATGAATGAGTCTAATTTAGTAAAGCGCTAGAGGAATGAGTGTGAAATGTCTGACAGCTGAAACAACAGGGATGTTGTGAGAGGAAGCAGCTTAGTGCAAGACAGAAGGACAAGATGCTATCGGAGGTGAAGACTGCTGGGTTTGTCAGTTAGTGTCGGCTAGATGTGTCCAGCACCATGTGGGGCCTCACCTAATACACCGATACCACACTGTATCCAAAAATAAGGGATTTGGGAGTGCTTGTGGCCAACCAGCTAGGTATTATTATTATCCTTTATTTATAACGCGCCAACATATTCCGCAGCGCAAACAGTGCTCAATGCCAAGCAGCAGCTGCAAAGGGAAATAAATATTAGCATGTATCAAGAAGGGCATAGAAGCCAGGGAAGCAAATATAATTCTGCCACTATACAAATCCCTAGTACGCCCTCATTTGGAATATGGAGTACAATTTTGGGCACCACTTCATAAAAAGGACATTTTAGAGCTGGAAAAGATACAGAGAAGGGCAACAAAACTAATAAGGGGAATGGAGGGTCTAAGTTATGAAGAAAGACTAACCAAATTAAACTTATTTTCTCTAGAAAAAAGGCGTCTAAGAGGAGATATGATTAGCTTATATAAATACATCCAGGGTCAGTATAAAGATTTAGGGAGCTTTTTGTGCCAAGAGGTTTTCAACTGACAAGAGGACATCCCTTGAGGTTAGAAGTAAAAAGATTCCACCTTAAAGAAAGAAAAGGGTTCTTCACAGTAAGGGTGGTTAATCTGTGGAATTCTCTACCAGAGGAGGTGGTGACAACGGATTCGATAGATAACTTTAAAAGGGGTTAGATATATTTTTGAATAAAAAGAGAGATGGGGAGAGACAGAGAAAGAGAGATAGAGAGAGATGGGAGAGAGATATAAGGAGAGAGAGAAAGAGAGATACAGGATAAAGATAGAGAAAGAAAGAGACAAGGTAGAGTGAGACGGGAGCGAGAGAAAGTGAGAAAGAGAGAGATGGGGAGAGAGAGAAAGAGAGAGAGAGGATAGATAGAGAAAGAGAGAGCGAGAGAGAGAGATGGGAGAGAGAGATGACAGAGAGAGAGAAAGAGAGAGATGGGAGAGAAAAAGAGAGAGAAAGAGAGAAAGAGATGGGAGCGAGAGAGACAGAGACAATGTAGAGTGAGATGGGAGAGAAAGAGACAAGGTAGAGAGAGACGAGAGAGAGAGAGAGAGAGATGGGGAGAGAGAGAAAGAGAGAGAGAGAAAGAGACAAGGTAGAGAGAGACGAGAGAGAAAGAGAGAGAGAGATGGGGAGAGAGATATATGGGGGAGAGAGAGATAGAGAGAAAGAGAGAGAAAGAGAGAGATGAGGTAGAGAGAGATGGGCGAGAGAGAGAGAGAGAAAGAGACAAGGTAGAGTGAGACGAGAGAGAGAAAGAGAGAGAAAGAGAGAGAAAGAGAGAGAAAGAGAGAGATGAGGTAGAGTGAGACGGGAGAGAGAGAGAGAAAGAGAGAGAAAGAGAGAGAAAGAGAGAGATGAGGTAGAGTGAGACGGGAGAGAGAGAGAGAAAGAGAGAGAGATGGGATAGAGCAAGATGGGGAAAGAGAGAGATGGGGGAGAGAGAGAAAGAGAGAGACAGGAGAGAGAGAGAAATAGAGAGACGAGGTAGAGTGAGATGGGAGAGAGAGAAAGAGAGAGCGAGCGATGGGAGAGAGAGAGATGGGGAGAGAGAGAGAGAAATAGAGATAAAGAGAGTGATGAGGTAGTGAGATGGGAGAGAGACAAGAGAGAGAGAGAGAGAATATAGGAAAGTCATAAAGAGACGGGAGAGTGTCCGCTTGCACATTTGCTGCTAATTAGATGTCATTGTAGAACTTACTTTTCTTTCTTACAGTAATTACTTTTATTTGTCTTTATATCACCCCTGAAGTCCATGTGATGTCACACATCTAAACAAAGCTCAGGATCCTCCCCTACTAGACTCTTGTAGTATTTGGTGTCTAAAACAAATTGTAATAACTGCCTGCCATACGAGGGTTAACCCTTTCACTGGCAGGGGACAGTCAACTACATGTTACATACAATGAAAGCCAGTGATCTGTAGCAGAGGCTCACATGGTATATGGCGACTGTCTGGTTATCTTCTGGTGCTCATGGGAACGTCTTTAACATCCATAACAAGGTGCTGCTTTAAGTGACATAACAGATAAGTTCATCAATAATCGGTCTATAACCGTGAATAAAGGTACCTATCATGCCGTCTAACTGCGGATATATTGTATATGTTGGGTAGGTTTCCTGGCTTGTGTATAATCCATCCTGAGATTTGCTTGAAGCTGTGTAATACAGCAGACATATGCTTAAAGGAAGCCATGTTTAAAATGGTATTGGAAGAGTGAAGATTTAAAAGAGTGAAGCCTTGGTAAGCTCATTTGCATGTTCCTGCCCAGGTTCCCAGAATGCAGTGGAATAAGTGTATTTCTCAAAATTCTGAGCAGGAAACACATTTTTTTACCTGTTTCAGAGGTACAAATATGTACATAAATGTGCTATTTATTTAATATGTTGGCGCGTTATAAATAAAGAATAATAGTTTCCATAGTGCGCATGCGTTCCCACTGGAGGGTTACGCACTTTCGTGTGTGGAACTGTTTAGTTGATGGTGCCCAAATACCAGGTTTTCCAATTTACTGAATATATTTTACAAAAAATTATTTCGGTACAGGTACAAAATAACCCAAATCTATCAACGGCCAGAGGTTCTTCACAATCACCTGGCAAATATTATCCAAATTTCAGAGTAAGCCTTAACTGGATACCTAGGAGGGGCGATTTTGTGTCCGTCTCTGTTTACATTGACTGAGCCTGTTCGGGGATATTCCAGTAAAGGCGGCTACACCCCAATGACCTGAAATACAATAACATTAATAGTAATCGCTAACAGTTGTGGAAACTGCTCTGACAATTAATTCAAGTAATTATTAGTGACAAATTATCCTCACAAAGAGCACTTTGTTGCGCTATATACTGTAGTTCCACCTTTACCATTCAAGGAAAACCAGTTTGGTATCCAAATGGAAAACCCCTTAACTTGTGGGCATGGCATGTGGGAAGGAAGATATAGGGGAGAAATGAGGTTAAATGACCACTGTGGTCTCTCTTTAACTAACAACATTTGCAGTTGTGCAAGAAATAGACATCATTTTTTTAAAGAGAAAAAGCTCTAGACAGTATGGAGTATTTTTTATCTATCAGTGGATGGAAGAGTGGGTAAGGAGGATTTATTAGGTGACATTTTCTGATTCTGACATCAACTCTCAGAATAATTAGAAAACGTTCACCAAATCAGAACATGAAGTTGCCCCGATTGTTATCTTTGGTGCGATATGGAGATCTTTCTCTGAAAATTATATACATGGTGTATCATTATTATTTTATTTTATTTTGTTCTTTCAATTCATTTGTTTACTGATACTTTTATATTTTAAGTTCTTATGTGAATTAATAAAAGTTAAGTTTTATATAACTTTTTCTGCTTGATTTTGAGTATATGTTAACATTTTTCAAGTTTTATTAACCCATTACATGCAAATAACTAACTCTCTCACACATAATACCCTTACGATAGTATCATGGATGTCTCCAGAGTCCAGGAACATTTTTTGTCTACTTAAAATCGAACTTTATGACTTTTTATTTGCCTAATATCTCTTATTCAGACTGTGCAAATAGTAAGGACATTTGTAATAGACTATCCACAGCATTTTTGCACAACCATACCCTTATAATGTTTTGCAATGCTCAAATCTTGTAAAAACTAAAGTGGAAAACCATCGTCGGCTTCAACTGACCCAAACAAGGGTCTTGAAATCAATAAGGTTGTCTTGTTTCCAAAGACTTGAACACAATATGGGCATAAGATTCCAGAGCTTTGTCTTTGGAAATGTTACTAAAGGGACATGGAAAGTTTCTGGATTTTATTGGGAATATATTATCCCTGGGTATCTATTTACTTTGATGTACTTTATTTAATGAAAGTGCTTATAAAATCATATAATTTTTACCGGTTTGCATCTGCCCTCTGTAGCTCATGCAGCTCATGAATACACAGAGTTCTAAGAGTGCTGTTTCAAATTAGCCTGTCAGTTACCTCTCTCAAACAGCAAGTTGCAGGATGTTGCCACTGCTTGAATACTATAAGAGACTACACAACCTGTACTTCGACATACACTGTCTTCACAAGCTGCAGAGGGGGCAAACCAATTAGGAACTACATAACAGTAAATGGTTACATAGGTATATTATATTCCTAGTAAAATCTAGAAACATTTCATGTCCCTTTAATCACCCTCACAAGACATCTTTGGAACTAAATATCATCTGTAATCTGCAATACGTGCAAGTAACAGGAGTATTACTTTGTAACATTTTGTTTGAAAAGATAAATTCATTGGATTTATCAGTAATACAAAAATATTACTTTTCTACATGTTTGGAGGTCCAGTATTAACATTAGATAGCCCACTCACAATTAATAATTAATAGAGTGATTTCATTAATCCTATTTTAATTATAAAAACATGATATGAACTACCTATCGTGCTATCTAACTATATATATATATATATACATATATATATGACCTGGTTTGTGAAAAATCCATCCTTTGCTATGTCTAAAACTGTGAAATACAGTAAGCATATGCGTAAAAGGAGCCATGTTTAAAATGGTTTGGATTGCTAGAGTGATGGTGCATTATGTGGCCTCATTTGCATGCCCCGCCCAGTTTTCCCAGACTGCAGTGCATATACTGTATTTCTGAGAAATTTGAGCAGGAAATAAGTTTTCATCAACTTATTTTTAAACATTCAAATGGAATCACTAATGTACTATTCCTTATTTGTACTACTGTACTTTTTACGGTGGAGGGCTTCTATCACTCTTAGCCCACCATATGTGAAACAATTGCTGTATATATATATATATATATATATATATATATATATATATATATATATATATATATATATATATATATATATATATATATATATATATATATATATATATATATATATATATATATATATATATATATATATATATATATATATATATATATATATATATATATATATATATATATATATATACACACACATACATATATATACATATACATATATATATATATATATATACACACACATACATACATACATACATACATACATAATGTGTATGTACATATATATCTATATGTGTGTGTGTGTATATTTATATATTTAAATTTGACGTTGGAACCTAGCTATATTTAAATTTTTATCTATTTTTTTGATCTTGCATTAATAAAAGTTATGCTTTATTGTTTATTCTCTCTACATGCATTGCAACAGAACAATATAACCGATATAGAACTAATATAAAGAATGTAACATTTTATATTGCAATAAAATACCATTATTTCCCTGGTAGTGGGATCGTTCTCATGCCCCCATGTCTCGGTTTCAGTTTATTAGCTGCTCACAATATACAATACCTGTTACTCAGGACTCATTACCTCACCTGCTTTGTACTTGGCTGGAAATCACCTGTGAAACAGCCGGAAAAAACTGTAATGAAACCGAAATGTGCTGAAGAATTTCATCATCTCTAGGATAGGAACAAACACAGGCCAGGTATTGTGACTGTAATGTGACCGTAATGTGACCGTAATGTGACTGTCCCACATCAAAGGAAGGAAGAAACTAACACTTAGCTGGGAACAGGCCCATTGTGTCATAATAATAATATAACTAGGGAATTGCCCGGCAAAAATGATGGGAATAAAATGTTAAACCTCACAATGCTGTTTGCCACATAATCCGAGGATCTCCACCCTCTAACTTTACATGGCTTGCGATGAGTGCCTTCATAATGAGCGCCTACGGCGTTTGTGGCCTCATCATGTGCCTGGCAATGAGCGACGTTTTCTAAGTCGCGAGGCCTGCAATGAGTGTCTACGGCGCTTATTGCGCATGCGCAAGCCCGTATTTTTTAACATTGCGTGCCGAAAACACGCAATTGCCACAACTATTATATGTGATATATTATACAGTAATTAATTGAAAGGGGTATCAAAGATTTCTCAAATATATGGATATTATCTATCTATCTAATTATCTATCACATATTATAGTTGTCGAACTACGAGACGTCATCACGCGTTGCGTGGTGTGTACGACTTAGGTGATGAGAGAGCCTAGCGTAGCAAGGTGAGCCGTTAAGGCACTGAAACTCGCCCACTTAAGTGATGAGCGCCGAAGGCGAGCCGTTAACTCACATCACTAAAACTTGCAGCACTTGGGTGATGAGCGCCGAAGGCGCTCATTGCCTGCGAACCTCGCAAAACGAGGCAAGCAGTGGAGCCAGAGAAACATTTAGGAAACTCGGGATCGCCTTAGGCTGCAAGCACTTGATGAACGCGGGACTTAGAAAAAAAAAATGAGACGCAGGACTTAGAAAAAGAAAATACGCAATAGGAAAAATATGAAGTTAACGGCCGAACCGCACAAAGTAGAAAACACGAAGCACACAAAAAATAAAAATACAATAAAAACGTCACACACAGCATGGGGGAACAGCCAGGATGTCTGGGAGTGAGGTGGAATGAGAATTTAAGTCCATTTTGCCAAGTTTCGGCACACGAAAATCGCCTATGCAAGAAAAAAAATGGCGGACAAAAAAGATGAAAACAAGGCTACACGACCCGAGACCGTACAAAACACCGCCAACCGCATACCACTTTATGAGATGCAGCAGTTAGGAAAACAGCATATGAGATAGTAAAAATACGATCTTAACGGACGAACAGCGCAAAGCACAAAACACACGAAACACAAAAAATACAAAAAAAATACTACAAAAACATCACACACAGCAAGGGGGAACATCCAGGACGTCTGGGAGTGAGGTGGAACGCGAATTTAAGTCGATTTCGGCGAGTTTTGTCACTCGAAAATCAGCTAAGCGAGAAAAAAATGGCGGCTAAAAAAATGAAAACGAGGCTACACAACACTGGAAAGCGCAAAACACTGCCAACCGCGTACCACTTTCACACGGAACCTATGAGGTACAAAATACACTATTACAAAGGACGACAAATGCTCGCGAACCGCGTAGCACAGACAAACTTCGCTATTTTACAATCCTAACTTGCCACTAACAACATTACGCATCTACAGTAGCGCTTTACACAAATAAACCAACGGTTTGCCCTCGCGCACGCAGCCTACTTCTAATGCTCAGTTGGGACATTCATAAAACTATCTCCTCAGGCCAACAACAGTCCAACTGGGCATTATATGCTGCGGGAAAATGAAAAGAGATTGTTACCTCTTCAGGCTATTGATTGTTATATATATTATTAGAAAAAGGTAAACTATATTCATTTATTATTCAATTAATTCATTGATTAGTATTTAAAAAAATATAGAGAGGAGCCAAAGGACACGCCAGGAGAGGCTCGCAATGAGCGCTGAAGGTCCTCAGAGTATAAAAAGCTTAACATTGTGTGCAAAAACAGCATTAGCATGGCTTCAAATTTTATTGACCGTAATTTTTTTACGTGCAAGTCTCTAGTATATCTATATCACTCTATATAATCTATCTATCTATCTATCTATCTATCTATCTATCTATCTATCTATCTATCTATCTATCTATCTATCTATTTGTATCTCTCTATCTATATATATATATATCTATATCACTCTATATCATCTATCTATATCTATATATCTATCTATAGATAGAAAGGTTGGAATTATATAAATCCTCCGCTATCCCATATACACAGTGCTTTGCAAAAGTATTCACCCCTTGGCATTTTCCGTGTTTTGTTGCCTCACAACCTGGAATTAACATGGATTGTTTAAGGATTTGCATCATTTAATTTACAGAACATGCCCACAACTTTGAAGATGTTTTTTTTTTATTGTGAAGCAAACAACAATCAGGATAAAATAACAGAAAAAGTCAATGTGCATAACTATTCACCCCCTAAAGTCAATACTTTGTGGAGCCACCTTTTGCGGCAATCACAGCTCCAAGTCGCTTTGGATAAGTCTATATGAGCTTGCCACATCTTACCACTGGGATTTTTGCCCATTCCTCCTTGCAAAACTGCTCCAGCTCCTTCAGGTTGGATGTTTTGCGCTTGTGAACAGCAATCTTTAAGTCTGACCACAGATTTTCTATTGGATTGAGGTCTGGGCTGTGACTAGGCCACTCCAACACATTTACATGTTTCTCCTTAAACCCCCCAAGTATTGCTTTAGCAGTGTGTTTGGGGTCATTGTCCTGCTGGAAGGTGAACCTCCATCCTAGCCTCAAATCACGCACAGAGTGGTACAGGTTTTGCTCAAGAATATCCCTGTATTTAGCACCATCCATCTTTCCCAAAAACGCTGACCAGTTTCCCAGTTCCGGCTGCTGAAAAACATCCCCACAGCATGATGCTGCCACCTCCATGTTTCACAGTGGGGATGGTGCTCTTTGGGGGATGTGATGTGTTGGGTTTGCGCCAGACATAGCGTTTTCTATGATGGCCGAAAAGTTAAATTTTCATCTCATCAGACCAGAGCACCTTCCTCCATACATTTTGGGGTCTCCCACATGCCTTTTCCCAAATTCAAATTGTGCCATTTGTTTTTTTTGCTGAAAGTAATGGCTTTCTTCTGGCCACTCTGCCATAAAGCCCAACTCTATGGAGCGTACGGCTTATTGTCGTCCTATGTACAGATACTCCAGTCTCTGCTGTGGGACTCTGCAGCTCTTCCAGGGTCACCTTAGGTCTCTGTGCTGCCTCTCTGATTAATGCCCTTCTTGCCCGGTCCGCGAGTTTCGGTGAGCGGCCGTCTCTTGGCAGGTTTGCTGTTGTGCCATGTTCTTTCCATTTGGTTATGATAGATTTGATGGTGCTCCTGGGGATCATCAAAGATTTGGATATTTTTTTATAACCTAACCCTGACTTGTACTTCTCAACAATATTGTCCCTTACTTGTTTGGAGAGTTCCTTGGTCTTTGTGGCAGTGTTTGGTTAGTGGTGCCTCTTGCTTAGGTGTTGCAGTCTCTGGGACCTTTCAAAAAAGGTGTTTATATGTAATGACAGATAGTCATCTATCTATCTATCTATCTATCTATCTCTCTATATCATCTATCTATCTATCTATCTATCTATCTATCTATCTATCTATCTATCTATCTATCTATATCACTTTATATTATCTATCTATCATCATCATCTATCTATCTATCTATATCACTCTATATCATCTATCTATCTATCTATATCACTTTATATTATCTATCTATCTATCTATCTATCTATCTATCTATCTATCTATCTATCTACCTATCTCTCTATCACACAGTTTACAAGAGCCCATTACAGTCACACTGCAGGTCATCCCTTTTCTTATGTTAGCTTCTCCTACACTAGAGCGGCTCCTTCTCGGGTTTCCTTGAAGGTGTTTACTCTACAAGGATCCTGCGGCAGAATAAAAACAGGAAATATTCCTGGGGACGGCAAATAGAACAAAAACATCCAAAGTTCCTTTTGGTCGGATCACTTAAGGAAATCAATGTCATCCTTGGCTGGAGTGGTGTGAGGCTCAAATAAACAAAGCTCTCCTTGGGAAGCGGGGTCTGCAGGGGGTCCTAATACACAATGTGCCTGAGATAACAATCACTGGCCCAACTCTCATATTATTTACCTATTTTAAAAACTCACGCACCACTTGACCTTTGTCTTATACTGTATTTGTTCCAAGGATTTTTTAACTGGCTGCTAAGACATGGTCCCTGATAGGCTAGAACACTACACTGCACATCCAGCCCTACAGAGTCTGTGTCTGCATATGCTGCAGAGGGCAGACCCTTACAGGGACTATTTGTATGATTTTAGGTAGTAAAAACAGAGCTTATAAGCACTTCTAAATAAAAAAAGAAGTACATAAAAATAATTAGATACTCAGGGATATTATGCCTAGTAACATCCAGGGACGTCTAATCATTTTGTGGCACTATTTATATATTATTTACTTTTTAAATAAGTAACTGAGAGAGATGACAGAAAACTTCAGGTATATATAGAAGGAAACATCTTATAGAAAAGGAGCAATGCAAGAACAAGAGGTCATCATTTCAAGCTGGACGTTTAAGAGTAATATAATAAAATACTAGTTGACAGAAATTGTAGAGTAACAGCCTTCTGGTGGAAGAGATAAACAAGCTTTCCTGTTATATGTAGGCTATCCGGATATTTTATTAAGGCAAGCTTTTTAAGTAGATAGCATGGACAGACTATATGGGCCTTTTGATTCTTATGTGCATATATAATATGGGTTGAGTGAAATGATACTACCCTTGAGTAATGGCATGGGATATATTCCTTGATACTGGTGATATGAGGCAGTATTTATTTCATATGTTGATATTACTGCCTGTTATTGTGGCGTCACGCGGCGTCTGTGGGTTCATATTTTGTATAAGTTTGGTGATGATATTGTGTACAGATAATGACATCTGATGCGGGCATAGTGATGTGTGCGTATATACAGTGTATATATATATATATATATATATATATATATATACTCATAAGGTCCACAACACAAGCTGGGATCCCACTCCACGCTGATGATAGCCAGTAACCTTGAAACAGCTGTATGTGGATAGGATTCCCAGCTTGTGTTTAATCCAACCTTGGCTTTGCATAAAAGCTGTGTAATGCAGAGGGCATAAGCTTAAAGGAAGCCATGTTTGAAAAGGGCTATGGATTGAATAACGAAGCATTTGTGGGCAGATTTGCATGTCCCTGCTCAGCTTCCCAGAATGCAGTGTAATAACTGTAGTTCTCGGAATTCTGGGCATGAAACAAGTTTTTTAACTTGTTTTAGACATTCAAATGTGAACACAGATGTACTATCACATATATAGTTGTCAGCAGGCGGGCTTGCCAAACGCGTTGGTAACGCAACGGGGAAACTGCCACCCTTACGCTGGTGGAGATGAGCACCGTAGGCGTTCATCCCTACGACCCTGTAGCACTTAGGCAGGGAGCGCTAATGGCGCTCACTGCGCTGGTGGAGATGAGCGCCTACTTTACCATCATACCTATGACCCGCGAGGACTACACATGAACACAACACTCAAATACACAATTCACACTGCAAGACCCGTAGCACTTTGAAAGAATTTCACAAAAAATAATACGGCCCGTAGCACTTACAAAAGGAAACCGCGACTTGCATAAAATAAAATACGAGCCGCAAAAAATACGAACTTAACGGCCACACCCTGCACACTCGAAAAACACGAAAAAAACCACTAAATACAAACATAAATCACATACAAACATCACACACCCAGGACGTCTGCAAGTCATCTTACACCTCAATTTAACTCCAATTTTCACAGTTTACACACTCAAAAATCCCCTAAGCGAGAGAAAGAATGGCTGCCGAAAAAAACGAAAACGAGACTACACGACCCCTAAACACGCAAAACACCACCAAGCACATACAGATTTTACAAAAAGCCGTACGGGGTACAACATACACTATTACCAAGGACGCTAAATCATCCACAGCCGCGTACCACACACACAATCGCGGCCATTTCCCAACACTAACTTACAGAATGCACAACTACACAGCTACACTAACGGCTTCCCCTCGCGCACGCAGCCTATTTACACTACACACTCCACACATTGCTGACACTTACACCTCAGCTCAACAACACTGAAAACCTACATTGTATTCTGCAGGAACATCAAAACAGATTGTCAGCTCTTCAGCACAATGCTTGCTGCATATATTAATTACAAATACATAAAGTATATAAATTTATCATTTCATTTATTTAGGAATTAATTATCATTAAAACATACATATATACAACACTTTAAAAAACACCACAAGACACGATCGCAATAAACGGCAAAGGCGCTCACCACGAGATTCGCAATCAGCGCAAAAAGTACTCACACAACCAAAACACTTATTTTGTGTGCCAAACACCATTCCTTGACTAACAATTCTATTGCCGTCATTTTTTGACGGGCAATTCACTAGTTTATATACAGTATACTAGCGAATTGCCCATCAAAAAATGACAGTCATAAAATTATAAGTCAGGTAATGCTGTTTGCCAAACAGTGTAAGGCTTCTGGTCCTCTGAGTACCTTCGGCGCTCATTGCGAGCCTCTCCCCTTGTGTACTTTTGCTCCTCTGAGCACCCTGTGCGCTCATTGTGAGCCGCGCGCTGAGCACCTTCGGCACCTCTCCTCTGCTATTTTTATTTTATATATATATATATATATATATATATATATTTTTTTTTTTTATAATTAATGAATGAATTTAATAATAAATTAATATATTTTATTTATATATCCAGCAATCAATATCCTGAAGAGCTAACAATCTCTTTTGTTTTTCCTGCAGCATCCAATGTACATTTGGACTGTTGCTGCCCTGAGGAGAAAGTGTCAGCAATGTGACATGTGTGCAGTGTAAATAGGCTGTGTGCGCGAGGCTAAACCGTTGCTTTAGTTGTGTAAAGCACCATTTTCGATACGTAATGTTATTAGTTGCAAGTTAGTGTTGTAAAATGGCGGTGTTTGTGTGCCTGGCGGTGTTTTGAGTAGTTATGGGTCGTGTTGCCTAGTTTTCGATTTTTTCGAGTGCCGAAACTCCACAAAATCGGTTTAAATTTGCGTGCAACCTCACTCCCAGACGTCCTGGTGGCCCCCCATGCTGTGTTTGATGTATTTTTAATGTTTTTTTATTATTTATTATTTTCCCACGCTATTTTTTAAAACTGCTACGGGTCTCGCATTGTGAATTGTATGATTGAGATTTCTGTTGATCTGTAGTCCCGCGGGTCGTAGTGATGAGCGCCTATGGCTAATTACCAGTTATAAGATCTATCTATATGTATTTCTGTCTATCTATCTATCTATCTATCTATCTGTCTATCTATCTATCTATCTATCTATCTATTTATCTATCTTTATATCTGTCTGTCTGTATCTATCTGTCTATCTGTCTATCTGTCTATCTGTCTATCTATCTATCTCACTCTATACTATCTATCTATCTATCTATCTATCTATCTATCTATCTGTCTGTCTGTCTGTCTGTCTATCTATCTATCTATCTATCTATCTATCTATCTATCTGTCTATCTATCTATCTATCTATCTATCTATTTATCTATCTTTATATCTGTCTGTCTGTATCTATCTGTCTATCTGTCTGTCTATCTATCTATCTATCTATCTATCTATCTATCTATCTATCTATCTGTCTGTCTGTCTGTCTGTCTATCTATCTATCTATCTATCTATCTATCTGTCTGACTGTCTATCTGTCTGACTGTCTATCTGTCTGACTGTCTATCTGTCTGTCTGTCTATCTGTCTGACTGTCTATCTGTCTGACTGTCTATCTGTCTGTCTGTCTGTCTGTCTATCTGTCTATATGTCTTCTTTACTGTCAATCAGTGGACTAAAAATAGATATTAGGTTTAAGAGTTGGAATAAAAAGGTGTAGAAAGAAATCCGAAAAGATTAGTGGGAGATACAGCTTGTAACATATTTACATTGGAAATCTAGTAGGGATTTGTCTCCCTCGCCCCATTCCCTGATTTCCTACCCAATGGTGCCGGATATAAAAGATGGCACCGTGCAGGGACCTACAGGGAGAAGTTCCAGATGCTATTCTGTAATATTCAGTTAATTAATTAGAGCACTGACACAACAACTTAGTCAACTTAGTACCGGCACTATTTTTATTTACTTTTATTGCTGTTGTTGTTCCGCCGTTTAGTCGTGTCCGACTCTCTGAGACCACACACACCAGGCACGTCTGTATGTTTCCAGTTGTGTCTATCTATAAGGTTTTCTTAGCAAAGATACTGGAGTGGGTTGCCAGTTCCATCTCCAGTGGACCCTGATTTGTCTCACGGTTCTGCTAAGACCTGCCCATCTTGGATGACCCTACATCAATGGTCTCCAAACCTCTTATCAAGAACCCCCATACAGGTCAAGATGTTAATTTAACCATATGTGAACTTTTTAACCATGGAGCCTCTAATTTCCACACCTTTGTTCACACACGGTTAAATCAAAATTCGGTTCGGTCTGTGGGTCTTTGAGTAGAGCTTTTGGAACCACTGCCGTACATGGTATAGTAACACAACGAGGTAGCGATCCAGTTATTAAATCAATCAATTAAAGTCTATTTTAATCCCAATTCCCAAAAGTAAATGAAATAATTGTATGATATTTATGTAGACTTACATAGAATGGTTAAAAAAAAAAAAGTAAAAAAATGGCAAAATAGCCAACTTCAGAATATAATTACATATCAAATATGTAAAGTTGACACCATTTTTGGCTGATATCCAGTTTGAATAACATTTTCGGTTATATTCGGATGGAATTCTTAGAGAGAGAAAGTGACCAGCTGGGGTGACCAGGCTGCACAGGAAGAGGAGACAATAGAGTGACCAGACGTCCCATGACCACTTCCTATGGGAGAAGGAAGAGAAAGCAGCTTGGGGCCCAGGGCGCTAATTACATGTAGGGATAGGAAATAGAGGCTGATGTGGATTATGCACACGTAGATTAGTTGATGAACTAGACATGGGGTTGGTACATATTAAATGAGAGAATGTTACAAAAAAATAGATGAGTACATAATATTGTTTATTTGTTGTGTAAAATTGTATTAATGGATATGGAAATGTTCTGGGTTTTACTAGGTATATAATATATCTGGGTATCTCTTTACTTTTATGTAGTTTATTTTATTAAGAAGTGCTTATAAGCTCTGCCTAAATAGTCCCTGTACGGGTCTGCCCTCTGCAGCGTATTCAGATACAGACACTGCAGTACTTGCTGTGCTGTGTCTCATACTAACCAATCAGTGACATCTTACAGCAGCATTCTACAATGTGCAGGTGAGACGTGGTCCCTGATAGGCTAGTATACTACCTTCATATACAGTCCGCCTGCATACACTGCAGTGGGCTGACCCATACAGGGACTATTTGTTTGAATTTAGGAAGTAAAAAAAGAGCTTATAAGCACTTCATAATAAAATAAAGTACATAAAAATAAATGGCTGCACAGGGATATTATATACCTAGTTACATATTCCATTAAGTTGGACTATTCTGCCATGGTATTCTTTAATAAAATTAATCAGCTTATTTTATTTTATTTTTTTCAATTGATTTGATGATTGTTGCATTAAAAAAAGAAATAAATTAGGTAGGGGGTTTAACTGTTTTTAAATTCAGTGCTCCACACGACATTTTTCATTCCTCACATACAATCACTAACAAAATCTTGTCATTTTCTCTTAAAAACATCTCCAAAATCCGTCACTACCTTACACAAAGACACAACTAATATTCTAATCTCACCTTGACCTCTCCATCACCTGTCTGCCTCCACTCCAATCCATAATGAACGCCTCCTCTAGACTCATCTGCCATACTCAATGCTCTGTGTTTCCAGCTCTTCTCTGTCAGTCACGCCACTGACTTCCCGTAGCCTCCAGAATAAAATCATGACCCTAGAGTATGAGCCCCCATATATCTCTGCTCTCGTCTAATACTCCCCAATTGCCCTCTTCGCTCTGCTAATGACCTTCTTATTTCTTCCTCTCTTATCGCCTCCTCTCACTCCCACCTTCAGGACTTTTCTCATGCTGCCCCTATTCTTTTTCAACTCCTTGCCTCGCTCCACTAGACTATCTTTTTGCCTCAAATCCTTCAAAACGACATCTGTTTAAAGAAGCTCATCACCTTCAGCCTTAATACAACACATCTATCACCCTCCCTACCACACCCAAACCCTTACAAGTGTGAGCTTTCAATCTCGTGTCAGTGCTTTGGGAACAAGCTCTATGTACATTTGCCCTCCATTCATTTGCAATGTGTTCAAATTGTGTCTGCTTTGTACTTAACCCCTGTATAGCGCGACGGAATATGTTGGTGCGTCACAAATAAAGGATAATAATAATAACGATAATAAATATCTAATCTTTATGTATTTCCCACAGAGCCATGCGCCTATACCTCATACTGTTCCTGGCATTGGTGAATGAAGGAATCGCTTCGCACCGACATTTGGAAGAATCTCCCTGTCCAATGGTATTACTTCTTATTATTGTACTGTAAATCTTTGTTTTTACCAAAATTTTTATGATACCTTTTTTGTTGGGTCAATCTAACACTAAATAAGCTTTGTATTTGTGCTCTCAAAGATCATAGATAACAGAAAAAAAAGTTTTCCAAGTGGGATCAGGGTTGGAATAGTTTATATTTTAATTAATACAAATAAAGTGTCGGGAAATCACACTTTGCTATTAAGATGTAGAATTAAGTATTGGTTGGAGTAGATTCAATATCAGAATATTGGATGATATATTACGGTGTTTTAACCATTTTCTTTTCCAAATCATAGGAATAGAGAATCATGTACTTTGACCGATCACATAGATGCTTCTAGGTTCTCTTGCTTAATCCTCCAATTTATTTTTATTGTAATGAAATTATTTCTAATATGTTGAATATAGAAGCATCCAGGTCTCCATAAAAAGCTATACCATATGCTGAAATCCTATATTTTATGCTGAAATCCTCAGAGGAAATATTGCCCAGAGAGTACACTGTGGGTTGGTGAGGTGGACACCTTCTCTATGTCACAGATCGAAGAGTACTAGAGATTGGGGAGATAATAAGATATGTTTGGTTGGTGAAATACTATATCTAAAAGTGTACTGAGACTGAAGTCAGTGTCATGTGGTTTGGATACTCTTATATACCTCTTGGCTAAAAGAGATGGCCATGAAGTACAAAAACCCTTAATTACCATGTATTTGAAAGAAACATTTATTTATAGTTACTCTAATATTGGTCAGGATGGAATTGTTAAAACTACTTAGAGGGATATGGAAGGTTCCTGGATTTTAATAGGTGCAAGGGCGGAGCTACTGCCGGTGCAGTGCAACGAGGCCCTTCATCTCATTTGGGCCCCAGTGCAGGCTGCATTGCTTTATAAATTACATTTATTTAAAATTACTGAAGTGGAGGGGCCGGCCAGAACCCCGCTCCCCCCAGGACATAATCCCCAACTCCTGGGTACACCCAACCTCCTTCCCCATCCTGTGGGCTACCTGGCCTTGCCTGTCTTCCACAGTGCCATCAGGACCCTTAGGGGAGGCAAGGGGAGGCTATAGATGTGGTGTATGTTATAGATGGAGGGGAGGGTGAGAGAGAAGGAGAGAGGGTGAGAGAGAAAGACAGGGGAGGGTGAGAGAGAAGAAGAGAGGGTGATAGAGAAAGAGAAGGGAGGGTGAGAGAGAATGAGAGGGGGGAAGAGAGAAGGAGAGGGGAGAAAGAGAGAAGGAGAGAGAGAGAAGGAGAGGGGGAGAAGGATAGAGAGAAGGAGAGAGAGAGAAGGAGAGAGAGAGAAGGAGAGGGGGAGAAGGAGAGAAGGTGAGGGGGAGAAAGAGAGAAGGAGAGAGGGAGAAAGAGAGTAGGAGAGAGGTAGAGAGAAGGAGAGAGGGAGTGAGAGGAGAAGGGGGTGAGAGAGAACGATAGAGGGTGAGAGAGAAGGAAAGGGGGGTCAGAGAGAAGGAAAGGGGGGTCAGAGAGAAGGAGAGGGGGTGAGAGAGAAGGAGAGGGGGGCAAAAGGGAAAGAGAGGGGGGTGAAAGAAAAGGAGAGGGGGAGAAAGAGAGTAGGAGAGAGGGAAAAAGAGAGTAGGAGAGAGGTAGAGAGAAGGAGAGAGGGAGTGAGAGGAGAAGGGGGTGAGAGAGAAGGATAGAGGTTGAGAGAGAAGGAAAGGTGGGTCAGAGAGAAGGAGAGGAGGGGAGAGAGAAGGAGAGGGGGGCGAAAGGGAAAGAGAGGGGGTTGAAAGAGAAGGAGAAGAGGGTGATAGAGAAGGAGAGGAGTGGGTGAGAGAGAAGGAGAGGGGGGTGATAGAGAAGGAGAGGAGTGGGTGAGAGAGAAGGAGAGGGGGCGAAAGGGAAAGAGAGGGGGGGGGAAGAGAAGGAGAGGGGGGTGATAGAGAAGGAGAGGAGTGGGTGAGAGAGAAGGAGAGGGGGGTGATAGAGAAGGAGAGGAGTGGGTAAGAGAGAAGGAGAGGGGGGTGAGAGAGAAGGAGAGGGGGGTGAGAGAGAAGGAGAGGGGTGAGAAAGAAGCAGAGGGGTGATAGAGAAGGAGAGGGGTGAGAGAGAAGGAGGGGGTGAGAGAGAAGGAGAGGGGGTGAGAGAGAAGCAGGGGGTGATAGAGAAGGAGAGGGGTGAGAGAGAAGGAGGGGGGTGAGATTTATTTTTTTGCCCCAGAGTCCTCCAGTCGCTAGCTCCGCCACTGAATAGGTGTATACAATACCTGTGAATCTATTTGCTTTTATGTACTTTATATTATTAGAAGTGCTTATAACTCTGTTTTTACTACCTAAAAACAAACAAATAGTTCCTGTATGGGTATAGTCCACTGCAGCATATGGAGACACAGACTCCTCTGTAGGACTGGATGCTCAGTAAAGTCGTCTAGCCTATCAGAGACATCTTCTTTAATACCTTGTAAGGGCTAGTCCTTTGGTTTCTAAATTACCCTCACAGGTCTGCCATTTGACCGGCGCCTATTTGCCTCATTCTTCCTATTGCTAATCCTTTGCCATTAACTGACACCTTTTAATGGCCATATTTCACTAAAGCCTTTAATTTGCTGTAAAGGCAAGATATTGTCTCCAACAGGCCAGGATTTTGATATCTCTGATCATTAGCGCAGGTGGATAATTCAGAGAACCTGATAACACAAGCAGAGCGATCAGATACCCTGGACTGTTGGCCGCCATTGTAGCGCAGAGTTGCCAACAACCATTGTCTAAGGCAAACGTTGGAAAGAGTCAACTCTACAAATATTTCACGTGGCAATATCTCTAGTGCCTCAAGACTTGTCCTGTGGACCAGAAATACATCTCTTTGCTATGGCACACATACTACTCTACTTTCCCATTTTCACTCAATATTCTGCATTTTTACAATACTCACCCTCACTTTAGATGTTGCTCTTTTTATCTCAAGTCCAAAAATGCATTTAGTGTAGTATGTGACCCATCAAATGACTTGGTGTGTGCATGTATAACCCCTAAAATGAAACAGATTGCCCAACAACAGACTTATTTAATATTATTCCTCTTGGCCAGATCCAGGCCACGATTTCCCTTGGTCAACACAAGAAAAGAAATAAGGCGATTAAGTCAGTGATTTATCCACCTATACTCAAACAGGATATCTTGAAGATAACATTGGACAACATCATAGTGTCTCCCCTTCTAGATCGCTCCCTTGTAGTGGTGAAGGGTCTATTGTACTTCAATGAAGCTGTGAGCTACACCATGTAGGGTCACCTGAGATGGGCAGGTCATAGCAGAGAGGTCAAACTAAAGTATATTTTCCCAGATAACCTTATGGATAAGCACAACCAGAGACATAGATAGATGTGCCTGATGTGCTGCAGTCCATAGGGTCACGGACAGTCGGACATGACTGAACGACAAAAAACAATGCTAGTGTCTACAGAATGGTATTTATTTTGGATGTGTGAATCTTGTATTGAGGGATCATTGCAGATTTTATACTCAAAATAAATAAACTTTAGTCTTATTTTACATCCTTTATACAATTAGGCCTAGAACAAATTGTATAGAAATAATGCAATAATTCCTTGAACCGTTCTGTGTGTTTCACCCCATTTAATATGACCTTGGTTACACTTTCCCAGCCAATTCACACGACTTGTACAAAAATAGCGATTGCGCAAAGATGGGTTTCAGAATAAATAATTGTAAACAGATTATCAGTTAATCCATAATAACAGCAATGTGTATACAAAATAAAACCACGTTTGTATGTGTCAATAACTCATTTTTATCTCATAGTTGGACTTTACATTTTTTTAGTTAAAACTGAATAATGGATTTTAGAAGTCTCAGCTGGCTTTAGACAGGGTCTCTTTGCATTAAGCTACCAAATTAAAAGGTTTAATACTTATAAGATAACATAAATGGGAAGCTGATATTCACTGGACACTTCCTTTCAATGTGACAGAATGTGTTTAGCCACTAGAGTTTATCTGCAATGGTGGTTAAAAAGTGTTATATACACAATATTATAATCATCCCCTTCTGGATCACTACCCTGTCGTGGTGAAGGGGCTTGTGTACTTTAATGAAGCTGTGAGCTATACTATATAGAGTCATTCAAGATGGGCAGGTCATAGCAGAGAGGTCAGACAAATCACAGTCCATTGGAGAAGGAACTGGCAACCCACTCTAGTATCTTTGCCAATAAAACCTTATGGAAAAGCACAACCTTTAGTAAATATGGACCCATATATTGCAATGGTTTAAAAAAAGAATGTGTTGATAGTTCATAATGTGGGCGATTATATGGTTTTTTAACATAGCTTAAGTTTTATGTTAAAGAACCACTGTAGTGCTGATACAATAGGACTAATTTGTTTATTTAATAACCAATTATCAATACAGTTTGGTATAAGGTGTCCAGAACGTTGTAGAAGATCTATCCAGGAGGATGTTCAACGCTATTTTTCTAGATCAACCTAGTTTTTAATGTAATGTTCACTGCAGAAAGAAGGCAAATGACGACTTCTATCAGGACAGCCTCCTAGGCAGATGCTGTCCCACCCACTGGACACCTGAAAGAGAAGAGAAGCAGCTCTGTAAAGTCTTAAAAACTAAACTTCAAATGAAAGTGTAAAAAGTTACACTGATTTTTTTCTTCAAATACTGCGTTTACTATTGAACAGGTAATAAATGAACAAATTAAAACAGTACCATGTGATAGTGTACCTTTAAGGTGGATCTTACAGGTTAACATTCTCATTAAACCATTTTAAGGTGGATTGGTTGGAGTTCCAGTTTTTTTTACATTGACTAAAATCTATATAATGTTTGTTATATCTGTAAAAGCAAAACACATAAAAATGTAATTTAATGTTATTCCCAAAGATGATTATATACTAAAAATGATAGACTCATTTATATATTAAATAGTAATGTAAAACATGTGGCTTCAGTTATTGAATCTAGACCAGGGGTGGGCAAGAGGGGCCGCATACATGTCTGGATTTGATGATATCCCTGCTGCACACAGGTGAGTTAATCACTTCTTCAGTCATCCTGTATGTGGCCCTCCAGGACCGAACTTGCCCACCCCTGATCTAGACTATATTGTATTCTCCCATTTCTTTAACATTAAGATCAGTTGGGATTTGTACCTCTGAGATATATCTGACAACATTTGTAGGGTACTTTCCTTGATACAGTCTGTGAAGAATAATAGGAATAGGATCCCTTTGAGAATAATAATAATAATAATAATAATAATAATATTAATACAAAAAAAGAGTTTTAATCTTGGAAACCTAAAATACTTTAGAGAGTTTTTTTTGAGCTGTCTTTTTTTGTTTGAAGTACTAGATACATTTTTCTTCACTTATCATTTTCAAATCTAATGTAAGCAAAATACTTAACTCCTACTGTTACCTTAAGAATGCCCTGAGCAAGTAACAGCCATATTTAAATTTCCTGGGGTACTAGACAGAAATGCCCCCATTCTCCTATACTCTTTGCCTTTGTTATAAAGCTGGCATTAACATGGGCTCCTTTACCCAAAAACGTGTCTCTGTGCTGATTATTTGCCTTTTTAGTATTTCTAATGCCACAACCTCTTTGCCCAATTTGATGCAAATTTTGGAACCTTTTGATCTCTCTTCAAGATTCAAAATTAATTTGGAAAGTCTGAGTTTCTAAACGGCCAGTGTAAGCACCAGGTAAAGGGCTGTGAGTATCTAGTTCACCACTTACTATTTCAAGAAATGTGTATTAATAAATTCAACACTAAAGTCACCTGTAAATAAATGGTTTAAAAATGAATGATAACCTATCTGAACTTCTAGATCTGTCCCCACCTCGCTCCTGTCACATGACTCATATTATTTCTATAGATGTCATTTTGTAGTTTGTTGTTTAATTATTTAAGAGCCTCTGACTTAAGCATCCCTTTAATCTGATAGGACTGTACACATGGCCAGATCACCCATTAGGCCAACTAGGCAGCCGCCTAAGGGTGCTTCTTTGTGAGGGGTGCCACTTTTTTTTAAAAAAAAAGTGGTTCCTGGCTTAAAAAACCCAAAATACAGCAGTTTATAGACTGGCTACTAGGGGATAACCACTTAGAACAAGAGAGTTACAACAGGAAAAGGAACTTACACACACAGAAAAGGCAAAATTGGTCCGTGCATACTTTGCATACTGACTCGCAGGGGCTCCTCCACTTCACTGCCTAAGGGCTCCAAAAAGGTAGATCCAGCACTGAGTGTACATGAGGCATTTTTTGGAAAACCAGGCAATACAAAACATTAACACACTAATAACACCAGTTGGGGCCATGGTCACACATATACACAGCACGGTGATAGGGGGAAATAAGTGATAACTACTGAATAATTAAACAACTGCCAGCTTATTTAAATGGTTTCCCCAAAAACTATGTTGAATCATTTGCCAGGAGGGAGATGGTAAAACATATCAGGCAGTTCATATTCATTAGAATACCATTTTATTTACAGATGGTTTTATTGTTGAATTTATAAATACACATTTTTTTTTAACTAACAAGTGGTGATGCTGATATTTACAGTCCTTATGTTTGGTGTTTGCACTAACTCTTTAACATCTTAACTCCTCCAATGATTTATCTCCCTTATGTCTCAGTTTAAATTTCAGATGGGTCAATGGTTAAATAAAATAACTTGCTGTTCATATTAAAGACGCTCATTCAGAATTATGCATGTCTAGTTGTCCTCCTTATTCCAAAGAATTAAACAAGATTTAGCTAAATTGTCCCGGTTAAACCTTTTATGGATTGGAAGAATAAATGCTATTAAAATGAATATGACCCCTATGATATTATACTTGATCAGAGATCCAGTTGCAATCCTTCCTGAGACCTTTACGGTACCAGTTTAAAAAAAAATGAATAATAAAAGTGAAGACTGAAATTGATTATTTGTGACCAAATCTGATTTCTTAACATGCTATACTGCTGCCTAGTTGGATATGGTACTTAAATTATTTCATAAAATGTATTTGTCCATTGGAGTTTAACAACTGGAATTGATTGAATATGCAACATGTGTGCCTTTGTTTATCCTCTATAGTGTATACTTTAATCTTCATTCATTATTAATAATCAGCATTTTTTCTTTAACGTGATGTGCCTTACTATATATGACTCTACTGATATTCTACTTTTTTTGAAGATGTTATACATTCATATGATGGCAAACAATATATAGCTTCAATGGTATTACTTCTATTTTACGTACTTAAAGGTATATCTAATTTTTCTGAGTTTTAAATATTTGGTAAGAAACAGGCAGTGATTATCAGAAAAATTTGTGTTATATAGAAAAGTTCAGCGTACTTCCAAAGTCATAGGCTAGAAACTAAAATCCAGCTTTGCACATCCACAGAGAGCTTACATAACCAAGTACCTACCGGAAAGGCAGCCAGATACAGAGTTTGACCTTTTTGGCAGAGAGACTTTACAGCACAGCCAGGAACCCCAGAGCTTGATACAAATGTATCAGCTTCCTGAGCCTCCTCCTGATTGGCCAAAACAAATTATGAATGTTATGCTAATTTAGCCTGGGTTTCAAGGGGGTGTTAACTCTTTATTCTGGTATTTTTTCATGCAAAAAATGTTTTCATACCAGATGCACTCATAATCCAGCAAACTTAGATATACCTTTAAATTACTCTTGTTTTTTCTTGACAATAATTAAAGATAACAGATTAATAAACCCAATTTTTCAAAAATAAAAAAATAAATAAATTGTAATTGAAAAATGTATATGTACATTATTATAGCAATATGGTGGCATCTATATCTATATTCAAGGGCACTTAACCAATACAGACAGAAATTAAGTGGATGACATACAGTGTAATTATCTTGATTTTTGAACTTGGTTATTTTTAATTTTCTCATTTAATGTTAGTATTTCCCATGCCATTACTATGGAAAAATTGCATTTCTATCAGTGATTGCTATTAATACAAATCAGATGATCTGTATGCAGTTTTGAAAAATAGTTCTTCAAAATGTAAAATTACCATTGTGTCTCTCCATATTTTTAATAATTATATTTAGCTTTTCTAATCCGCATTAAGGAGGGAAATAAGAATAGTGACTTTTCCAATAGGATTCTTGGATTTATAGACTGTGGTTTGATTCCTTCTCCCAGGCACAATCAGTTGGATAACCAATATTAACATGAAACTACTTCACCCTCGAGGTAACCTCTCCAATTTCAGCACTAGAGATTTACATGTCCGACCTGATAATCCAGGGATTTTGTGCGAGTAAGAAAGTCACATATGGCCACACTTATACACAAGTGATTCATGATGTGAGCAATTGCTGACTTGATGATAATCACGACCTGGCTCTGCTTTCTGACCAGAACGCACAAGTTGGGATGATTATCTGATAATGATCGGGTCGGGTTTTACAGCTCTACAGGGAAGATGACGGAGTCAGCACACACTTGACATCAGCTCTTATCTTCATTTCTCATTGGGACACATCAAACGTTCCACAAAAATGACAAATGCACAAATAAATACATATCATTGTAACTGATTGTTCCGAAATAATTTGAGTGGAATAGTTAAAGAGATATGTAAAGTTTCTGGATGTTACTAAGTACATAAAGTCCCTGTGTATCTTTTTACTTTTATGTGCTTTATCCTATTCGGAAATGATTATACGTTTTTACTGCCTAAAATCAAACAAATAGTCCCTGTATCCAGGGTTGTATCTAGCTTTTTGGAGCCCTTAGGCAGTGAAGTGGAGGAGCCTCTCCACTGACCCATTTTATCATTTTCTGTATGTGTAAGTTCCTTTTCCTGTTGTAACTCTCTTGTTCTAGGTGATTACCCACTAGTAGCCAGTCAATGAACTCCAGCAATTCATTTTTTTTAAGCCAGGAACCATTTTTTTAAAGAAGTGGCGCACCTCCCTGAGCGGCTGCCTAGTTGGCCTAATGGGTAATCCGGCCATACCTGTATGGGTCTGCCTAGTGCAGCTCATGACGCAGACTCTGATATACTTGCTGTGCAGTTTCTCATACCAACCGATCAGTGAACATATCTCAACAACGTTCTGTTGAGAAGTAGCCCCTGATAGGCTAGGACACCACACTGCACATCCAGCCCTACAGAGTCTGTGTCTGCAAACACTGCAGTGGACAGACCCATAGATGGACTATTTGTTAGATTTTAAGCAGTAAAACACAGCTTATAAGCACTTCTTAATAAAATAAAGTAACTAGATACACATGGATATTATATACCTGGTAAAATCCAGAAAACTTGCTCATCCCTTTAAATAATTTAACTTGAAAGTAAGGGATTTTATGCATATATCCTTAGTCTGTAACTACCTTTAGTCTGTCTAGATCCGCAGCATCAGAGTTATCCTACAGGGACTTGTTCTTCCATTTAGTCCTATAATCAAGTGGTACTAGTGTTTTTTTTTTCAGTAGAACTGGTTAAAGATGTTATCTGCACCCAAGGTCCTACCAGCTATAATGCAAAATATAAACAGTTATAAAACAGTTTCTTAAAACATTGATCCATTATCAAGTCAACTTCATAAGAATATACTATACTTTACACTTCTCTGGTCCATTAAAATATTTAAATTAAAAGAGCCAGAAATAATAATAATTATTATTTTTCTTTATTTGTAACATGCCGATATATTCTGTAGCGCTATACGGGCGAGATACAAGGCAAGAATAAAATAAACACATTGCAAAATAATGGAGAATCCTGTCTTTGAGCTTAAAATCTAACATACATAGAGCTTGTTTCTAGAGCGCCAACATAAGACTGAAAACTCGCAAACTTACAAGGATACTTAATATACTCAGATATGGGTAATAGTCCAGGTGGGTTACTGAACTCTTTGAAAAAGTCATTAATATTCCCTCTACAATGACATAAGGAAGGCTAACTCAACCATTTTAGCAAACTGCAGAGTGGCAGGCTTTAATAGCACCAGAATTAAGCAGAAATACAGTATATAAATATATGTTTTCTCTATTTAAAAAAAAACATGTTATGTCTTTACAACTAAATAAATAGTACATTTGTGTCTAAAAATAAAAAAGAAACATATCTCCTGCTCAGAATTCTGAGAAATACAGTTATTGCACTGCTCTCTGGGAAACTGGGTGGAGATATGCAAATGAGGGCACCATGCATTTCCACTTTCAATAGAAAATAGAAAATGATGTAAAATGTTTCTCATGGCCTCTCTCATGTGTGTTTATTTTACAACTCATTTTAATTCATCCGTTTTATATTTTTTCATAAATATTATTCTAGGTTGCTCTTTATTTGGATCATTTATTTGGAACATTTGTTTACATATTTTCAGAAAACAAACAATGTCCTACAGAAAAATAAATCTTTATTTTTACGTTACATTGTTCAACACACTTATGTTCCGTACACGCAACTTGAGGAGGGGGGGGGAGAGACACAGGGGAGGGGCAGAGATACAGAGGGGAGACACATGGGAGAGGGGGGAGATATATGGGGGAAAGAGACACAGGGGAGGGGGGAAGACACAGGAGGAGGGGGAAGAGACACAGGGAGGGGGAAAGAGACACAAGGGAGCTGGCAGAGATACAGGGGAGACACATGGGAGACGGGGGAGATATATGGGGGAAAGAGACACAGGGGAGGGGGGAAGACACAGGAGGAGGGGGAAGAGACACAGGGAGGGGGAAAGAGACACAAGGGAGCTGGCAGAGATACGGGGGAGACACATGGGAGACGGGGGAGATATATGGGGGAAAGAGACACAGGGGAGGGGTGAAGACACAGGAGGAGGGGGAAGAGACACAGGGAGGGGGAAAGTGACACAATGGAGGGGGCAAAAATACAGGGGGAGACACACAGGAGAGGGGGAGACATATGGCGGAAAGAGACACGGGGGAGGCGGCAGAAATACAGAGGAGAGGGGGGAAGAGACACAGGGGAGGGATGGGGAGAGAGACACAGGGGAGGGAGAGAGACACAGGGAGGGGGAAGAGACACAGGGAAATGGGGCAGAGATACAGGGGGAGAGGGGGAGAGAAATAGGGGAAAGAGACACGGGAGAGGCAGAGCGGGGGGAAGCGACACAGGAGAGGGAAAGGGCAGGAAGAGACAGAGGGGAGAGAGAGAGGGAGAAAAGAGACATAGGGGAGAGAGAGGGGGAAGAGATACAGGGGAAGGGTGGTGGGAAAAAATATATATATATTATCCGTCATTTATGACGGGCAAACGACTAGTAATAATATAAAAAAACAATATTTTATCAGTAATCCTAATTACACATGTTTATAAGTCTTGCCATTAGAGCTTTGTACTACTTGAGAAGCTTAATTCAGTTTTTTTCGAGTCCCTGTGAAAATGCTTAATCATCTCCCCAGAGAGTATTTTGAGAAATGTTGTTTTTGGAATTTAAAGCCCCTTTAAAGGGAGATGTTTACCATTCCATGATCAGCGCTGCCCCCTCCCAGCATCTGGTTCTAAACTATGAACTCTGTACAAGAACATCAAAGACAGCAAGAAATCACGGCCTGAAAGAATGTCCTTTATGTGCTCTGATCCGCTATAACTAATGTCCCTAACAATAAAGAACCGAATAGAAACATTAGATAATTAGTATTTTGGCCTGACCCTCACTAAGGAAACATAAAACACTGATCAACATATGGCAAGTAGAATAATATTGTCTATGCAATAAAAATGAGTATAAAGCAACAAATGTAAAAATAATGGACAAAAGTATTAGGATAAAAAAATGCAGTAAAAGGACATTGAACTCTAAAAATGTATATGTAGCAGTTAAGATATCTAAAAGTTATGAATGAAAAAATAGTGCGGAAAAGTTTAGAGGCACACACACATATATATATAGGGAGCCATGTATAAAGTGGCTTATGTAATAATAGAGTGAGCGTGCATTGTGGTCTTATTTACATGTCCCCGCCCAGGTTCCCAGAGTACAATGCAACAACTGTATTCCTAAGACACATGAGCTGGAAATTAGTTTATTAACTTATTTGTTAGACATTCAAATGGAATTACAGATGTACTTTTGATTTCCCGTACTACTGTAATTATATATATATATATATATATATATATATATATATATATATATATATATAGGCAGTTATGACCTGCCAATCTTGGGTGACCCTACATGCTATGGCTCACAGCTTCATTGAAGTACACAAGTCCATTCACCACAAGAAGGTGGCTATCTAAAAGTGGATAGATAGATAGATAGATAGATAGATAGATAAATAAATAGATAGAATGATAGATAGATCGATAGATAGATAGATAGATAGATAGAGGGATAGATAGATATATGGATAGATAGATATATGGATAGATAGATAGATAGATAGATAGATAGATAGATAGATAGATAGATAGATAGATAGAGAGGTAGATAGAGGGATAGATAGATAGATAGATAGATAGATAGATAGATAGATAGATAGATAGATAGATAAATAGATAGAGGGACAGATAGATAGATAGATAGATAGATAGATAGATAGATAGATAGATAGATAGATAGATAGATAGATAGATAGATAGATAGATACATAGATAGATAGATAGACATATAGATAGACACACACACATACTGTATATATAAATTTTTGATAAGGTCCTTATATAATTGCAAAGCTGCATTTCTTACTGAATATAGAAGGATTTCCCTTTAAGTGATGTAGATAAGAGGGTATACAGAAGGTTTCAGTTTGTTCAGTTATTTATTTAGTTATACAAACAATGATGTTTCTTTATTATTTAATATAACATTGCAAAGTAAATATTTAGCATTCTTAAAAATATACATATCTTGTGAGAAATAATGAACTCATGCCATGCTCTTGTTATTTCCTTGATACATTTCCCTTTTCCGGGACACAATATTTTGTTTGTCGAGTTTGCCGGTGCTTTCAGTTTAGCTTTAGACAGACTGATAGGAGTCAGTGCCTGAGGATTAATTACAGGCATGCTTATTGGGGTGGGGGGCATGCTTGAGATTCAATGACAGGCAGGCTGTTTAATTAATAAAATTCATATTTAGTGAATTAGAAAATATATTCAGCTCGGCAAGGAGAAACCTTTGTGCCTGAAAATTTAGCACTGTCTGCTAGAAAAGGTCACTTCCTCTGTTGATGGGTGTAGGACAGCAACAGTTGAATATGATTTTTTTAAGTATGTTTAATATTGAACAATTCAATATGGTCTATGTCTAATAAAAACACCTAGCTAATGTGGGGCATTACAATAACCCTTTAATATGTAATCAATTTGTAATAAATATAAAATAAAATGTCATATCAAACTCACATACAGTGCACATGAAATCTTTGGACCTGTTTAATTAATTATTATCGTTTATTTGTAGCACGCCCACATATTCTGTAGCGCTGTACAAGGGTTAAGTTAAAGGCAACAAACAATAATAGTATTGACACATTGAAAAGAATGGAGGGCCCTGTCTTTGAGTTTAGAATCCAGTGTCCAGAGAGCTTTCCCCAAAGCACCATGCAAGCTTGAAAACTCGCAAACTTACAATCTAAAGATTAATTCTACTTACATATTAAAAGATCTTAGATAATATAAAAAAAACTATCTTTTGTGTAAAGCAAAGTTACCACAGTCCTGAAGAAGTCCCATAATGTCTGAAACGCGTTGAGACATTGCAACAGAAATTGCTACAACTGTGTCTCTTTGGTAACATCCACACTAATATTATCAAGTTGCAACTCTACCTCATCTAGAAGTATGGCAGTAACCAGGAGCTGCAGCTACCAACTGGATAGTCTAAAATATTTACCTAAGCCCGGTGGTAACATTGCTTTCCACTAAAGTTCATATCACCTAAGAAAGTTTTAATAGATTATTCTACATGTTTCAAAAATACATTTTAGTTATAGGGGGTGCATCATGCTTAAAAACACTGTGGTGGAGCTACTGCAGCTATAGTAGGTGCAAAGCACCTGGATCTACTAAGGTGTAAGAACCTGCTGCTACTGGTAGCAGCCTGGGGGTAAAGGGGGCAATTAATTGATTCGATATGACAGAATGGGAGAAGGGTAGAAAATGAGTTTTATTTGTTGGCATTTTTATAGGAAATTATTTTTTATTGTAGTGTTCCATTTGATTTTAGGATACATGCGTTCTTGTAAACTAATGAGCTTTCCATTAGTGATATTGAAATTACTGTCAGTTTTAGCTGCAATATTTTCATTGTGCACATGGTAACATAGAGCCGCAAGTTATGGAGGTATAGGACGTAAGTCTGCGAGCCTCCTGCGGGCTTGCATAGACCGCAACTTATGGTGCTATTCAATTGGCCGGGCTTGCAAGCGCCGGCCCGATAACGCACATCGCAAACAATGCTATTGAAAGTAGCATTTGCGAGCTTGACGCAAGGCCGTAACTCGCGGTTAGAAACAGCCAATGGAATGTGGGTGTGATCCTGACTCGTGGTTCAAGCCCGTAGGACTTTGAAATCCAAGCTCCATTTTTATTGAAGTCATAAGGGCTTGAATTACGAGTTACGATCGGACCCACATTACAGATATAATGCAATAGTGATAAAGCCGTAAATGTGATATTCTATTACATGCGAGTTCCATTATATGTATTAACACATTGATTGCCGAGATCGATATAACACGTAAATCAACATGAAATAAAGTATTTTATTTGGACGATTTGCGGGCTTGAGAATGTTGTACTATTAATTATAAGACCTAGCATCACTTTCCCTTTTAATAAAAGTACAGTAGTGTTTATATATGCATTTACAGTGCTCCGAACATGTCATGAAGTGCTTTGCGAGACCTCCTTGGTACTAGTAACTGGTGGAGCGACTTTTACCATTTGCGGGCTTGACGGAGTGGTTAGCGAGGGGGAATCCAAGCAATTGAATATCGATTTGCGATTTTAGCTTTCGCCACTCTTGCAGCCGTGAAAACTGAGCGACATTAACTTGAGTTTTGAACCATCGCAATGAATCGCAGCCAGGAGCCCATAACTCGATCCGAGCCCGCAAAAGGTTGTCAATTGAATAGCAAAATAACTTACTGGCTCCATTTCCGAGCCTGGATCACCCGAAAGCCTCAATTGAATGAGGCTCTTAGTTTCTTCCCATCTGTTGAAATAGACGAGCAGAAACTAAAATGGTAAATTCTAGTGCAGCGTAATTGTGTATAAAATCCGTTTGTCCTATATCAGTGCAATTCTTCAGTATTCTTTTAATTTCATATATGTTGTAAAGCACATGAATAGACTTTAATAGAATTGGGCAATAGCAGCTGTTGTTATTAAGTCTCCAGACTGTTTGTGTGATACAGATGTCTGTGTACTTCAGTGATTATCACTGCCTCGCTAAGTCATGGTCATGGGGATTTCATCTGTCCCTCTGTGGTGCTGCCAATTTTAAATTTGATTGAAGAGCAATCTGTAAAACATTATCTCAGTTTATCTTAGAAGGGAGCTAATCTGTATGTAATATATTGTGTGCACAAAACAGGAGCAGAGTCAGCTACTTCTAGATATTAGTTTATCTACAATGAAACCAGTTGCTCTTTTAAGGCTCTCCTACAAAGACCGGCCTGACCATATTCAAAAGTAGGCAGTCATCTAAGGCGCCAGGTTGTACTGGTGCCAAGCTAACTGGAAGTCAACGTTTTGCACTATTAATTTTTTTTTTATATATATATTTAAAAAGTATGTACTTTTTAAAGGATCTCTAAAGTGGCATTATAAAGAAAATAGCTAGCAAAATATATTTAGAAAGATTTAAATAAATGAATTCCTCCTTTAATGTTTAAAAGCTGTATTTAATGTTGCTTTAATGACAGCAGGCATTTTGCCTTTTGTTAGAAATCTAGGAGTAACTTTGGAATATCATAAGATCTCTATTGGCTTTTGTTGAAAGACTGACACTTTATAGTGTAACCCACAGTAACATAATCTTCCAATCAAGTTACAGTTTAGCAGTCAAAGATGGAATGCCCTATGAAATCAGTAGATGGTATCCCAAACTACAATGGCTCTTTAAAGGCATACTTAAGTTTGCTGGGTTATGAATGCATTGGATAGAGGAGAACTAATAGTGTATGCAAAATCCCAAAATAAACATTTAAACATTTACATTGAAGTCAGCAAAATGTCTTGTAATTTCTGATAGTTGAAAATCAGGGTAAACACCCTCCAAACCCAGGCTAAATTAGCATCAAATTTAAAATGATTTGTTTTAATTAACTCTGGGTTCCTGTTTGTGCTGCATAGAAGCCTGGGATATGTAGTGTATCACTGATATATGCTATATATTGCTGCTGGTATACAGACAGGAAATTACAAGGAGGTTGGCTGAGCAAGCAACATTTAATTATTTTGCCTGTTTTAATCATGTACATACCATGTAGATCTTCTTATACCAGGCAGTGTTGTCATCAAGTAAGTTTTAATTGGAATAACATACCTATACTGATATAAGTATGTGGTGTGATTAGTAAATTACTCATAATATTCTATATTCCCAGTTTGAGAGGTTTGTCATTAGTAAAATGTAACCTCTCTGACCTCATTATTATTTTGTAGAACCCCTTGTTCAAGTTGTACAAGCTAAACCAATAAGACGATGATAAATACACTTCATTAAAATAATATAATAAAATTACGAAATATGTTGGCATAAATCTTATGTACACATAGACCTCTCATAGAGAGGTACACATAAAGTTATTCCCACTGTCACCATCCATAATGGCGAACTTGATGTATGGAATCCTCATTGGAGGTGATAAGTCCCACCAGATGGAAGGAATTGACGTTCTCCACTACAACCACCAGAAACACGTCACCGCCAATTAGCCCACAACTTTCTGAACCTCCAGTTTAAAGGGCATGTCTGCTACTTGTTTTACAAAAAAAATAATTACATTTCCTCAGAGAGTTTGATTGTATCATGCACTTAAGTGACCAGTATGAATGATGGTAGTGTTCCAGTGGGATCCAATTTACACGCACTCAAAGACCTCTCATATGCAATGCTCAGTACTGGGATGTTTTTATCTGAGTGTAATTAGCCTTTTTTGAATATTGTTTTAGCAATTATGATATTTTTTGTGGATTTACTAAAATTTCTAATGTGGTCTTTGATTACATATTTTTTCATTGCCAGTCTACCTTGTATTTGCATCTTACACAGGTTAGAGTGACAATTAAAATGCTTAATTGGTGCCAAAACTACAAGAGTTAAGGGGGAAGTAATGTAAAAACATGACTTGACTAGGTCAGAAAAAGTATTATTTTTCATGTATTGAAGGGATTTAAAGAAATCTGAGCTTTTTGTGAATTTCAGAATAATGAACATGTGACATTATACCATGTCAGAATTTATTAGTAATTCTGTTTTTCTGTCTTTTGTAGGAAAATATGGTAGCGTTTTGTCAGAACAAATCATTTCAACACATTCCCCTTGGACTTCATCCCAACGTCAAATCACTTGACTTGTCTGAAAACGAACTGCAGAATATAACAGACTATCCCCTTGTGTTTTATTTGTCCATAGAGAACCTGGACCTTAGTTTTAACAAAATAAGCTTTGTCAAACCTGACTCCTTCAAACTTATGTCCAGTTTAAACAGAATCAATTTTTCTGGCAACTACTTAGATAAATATGTTCAGTATGGCGTTCCAGGCATTGGATTATTACCCCATGTACAAAATCTGGACTTGTCAAGAAATAGCTTGTACACTGACATGACCGAATACTTCTTACAGAATGCTCCTTCTCTACAATATCTTTCCTTATCGGGAAACAGCATAACGATGATTACACCAAAGACTTTTCATGGATGTCCCTTGTTAACGGAGGTGGATCTTCATAATAACATTATCATGGAAATAGAAGAAGGCTCATTTGAGCACCTAAAACATCTCACCAAGCTTAATCTTGCCATGAACTCCATTAGTTGTATATCAGAATTTAGTCTTCAGCAGTTGAAAACTCTTAATCTGAGCAAAAACAGCATTGAGATGTTTCATACAACAGAATCGGATGACGAATACATGTTGGAATATGTGGACCTGAGTGACAATAAACTCTTTAGTTTCCCTGTCTTACCACGAGTGAACAATATCATTTTCTTAGATTTATCACAGAATTCCATAAATGTTCGAGGACAAAGCGCATCTCATGATGAAGAGGAATGGATGGAAATCCCATTTCAGATTATGAGTGAAATTGAAAGTGAAGATGTTAAAAATATAAGTACTGTGAATTTACCTAAACTTACTTATTTAGACTTAAGTTACAACGAAATACAGGTCATCCCTGAGGATTTCTTTATTACAATGCCATCTCTACGTTTTTTAAACCTAAGTAGGAATTGCCTTGAAGTTTTCTCTCTTGGGGAAATCGTTACATTGAACTCTTTGGCCATTTTGGATTTAAGTTTCAATAATATACGGAATTTGTCACTGCCACCAAATTCTCTACAAAGTTTACAAGAACTCTACCTACAAAACAATTTCCTACAAAACCTAGACTCTACAATTTTCCAACGCCTGTCAAGCATCAGGATGATTGACCTCGAAAGAAATAATATCAGTCTGTGTAGTCCAGGTTTAGGATTAGCAAAACATAGACCTGACGAAGAGGAATACGGGTGTGCATCTTTTTTTAACATTCCTACATTAAGACATTTAAACCTTAGACAGAATCTGATACAACATATACCTCAGTTAGCCTTCCATGAGACATTGTTGACCTTCCTTGATCTATCAATGAACCAAGGTCTTTCAATACGAGTAAGAGCCTTGTCGGGATTGGAAAACTCTTTAGAAAATTTGTATTTGGAAGACAATAATATACCACTGTTGAACATTGACTTGCCTCTATTTGTACATATTAAGCATTTAAACCTTTCTAGAAACCAATTAACCTGGTTACCAAAATGGAATGAACACTGTAGTCTAGAAACACTCGATTTGAGCCATAATAGTTTTAGCAATTTACAAGTGAGCAATATCCCAGCTTTAGAAAGGACTTTAAGGTCCATCTCTGTATATGGAAACCCACTCAGTTGCTGTTCAAATTCTTGGATAACACATATGATTCAAAGGGCTATGGTGGCAATCGCATCATTGGATACAACCATATGCAGCTACTCAAAAGGTTCTAAAAATCAAGAAGAAATATTGGTTGGACAAATCAAGGCTGACATCTGTGAAAAAGAAGACTTGAAGAAAATGAATATAGTAATTGTTTTAACTTTAGTTCTTGTTTTATCAGTGATTGCTATTGGACTAGGGTCATTCTGCTGTTATCGGAGACAGAAATTTAACCAACAATTTAAAGCTTAGTGGTTACATTTGACTTGGGACACTATCAGTATTTTAGTTTTTCAGTTAAAAGACTGTTCGATGAAGGAGCATTTCACCCATGTCTGTGATGGAATTACTTACTTATGGCCAAGTGGCTATAGAGACAAGCATGGTTGATTTTTTTTTTAAATGAACAGAAAAACAACATTTTAAAGGGAAAAAATGGAAACAGAACAAAATGAAGGACTGTAGGGCCAATTTTGAGTGTATCTGTTGCTCGTACCAAGTGTGCAATATCATGGTAGCTATTTCAAACACAGATTGGTCAAGAATTACTCAAAATAAATGTCAGTGTAATATATCAGAAATATACATTGTTTCCACTATTGAAACAGTGGCTCTGAAAATAATACAGATATACTACACCCTCCAATCATGTGTAGATGAGTATGCCTAAATATATAGGTAATGAAGTAATACTGTGTCATCCATGGAATTAATAGGAAACAAAAAGTGGAGTAGAACATGATATCCTTAAGAGGTATTGCAGTGTGAGATTTTGTAATCTCATAATCCTTTTGTCAGGCAGGATATGTAATAAAGACAGGAAAATCCCCTGGTTATATGTTACTAGCCACTTGCTCGCCAAAAATTGCGGAATCATTTTGTCTTAAAAATGTTGTCTTCTGTCTGTTTGTGCGCCCTCTCTCTGTATACCCTTTATCTCTCTCTGTGCCCTCTCTCTGCACCTTCTCCCTCTCTCTGTGCTCACTCTCTCTCTCTTTCTCTCACTCCTGCTATCTCTCCCTCCCTTCTTCTCTCTCTCCCCTCCCTCTCCTTCTCTCTATCTCCCTCTCCTTCTCACTCTCTCTCTCCTTCACACTCTCTCTCTCTCTCCTTCACTCTCTCTCTCCTTCACACTCTCTCTCCTTCACACTCTCTCTCCTTCACACTCTCTCCCTCCCTCCCCCCTCCTTCTTTCTCTCTCCTTCCCTCCTCTCTCCCTCCCTCTTCCCCTTCGTCACCCATTGCGAGCCTTGACAACTATATTAGTGATAGAAGATGTTTCTGTCTTTATTTCTTACTCTGCCTGACAAAGTAATTATGAGATCCTGGAAGCTCGCTCTGTAGTTAGCCATTAAAGGCATCATGTTCTACTCCACCTGGTTTCATAAATATATAAAAAGGTACTGTCACTAAACAATGTGGTAGTATTAATCTTATTGTTTAAGATTTAATTTTCTAAGCAAATACATGCATATATTAATATTATAAACTTGTTTTTAATATTTAACTTTATAAAAATGGAAATCTACAAAAATGTCATAAAAATAGCTGACAAACTGGCAAGCTTTTCTTTAAACTCTAGCCACAAAATTTCTGTTTCTAAGGATGGGTGGATGTCAAGGAAACTTGCACTGTTCATGTATAGAAACTCTAAGTTAGTGGATACATCTTAAATATAAAAGAGGTGTGGAATTCTTCTACATACATTAGATTAAAAAGACTCTGTCACCCAAACAGGAAGTTGATTTCATTTTAAAGAACATTAAAAACTGTCTATATATAGTACTAGCAGTTTTTCTTTATAGTAAATAATTTCTGAATTATTTTTTAAATTAAATTTGCTAATGTGTGTCTCAGTATGCTAATGTGTGTTTCAGTATGCTAATGTGTGGCTCCTGTATGCTAATGTGTGTCTCAGTATACTAATATGTGTTTCAGTATGCTAATGTGTGGCTCCTGTAGGCTAATGTGTGTCTCAGTATACTAATTTGAGGCTCCTGTATGCTAATGTGTGTCTCAGTATACTAATGTGAGGCTCCTGTATGCTAATGTGTGTCTCAGTATGCTAATGTGCGACTCCTGTATGCTAATGTGTATCTCAGTATACTAATGTGAGGCTCCTGTATGCTAATGTGTGTCTCAGTATGCTAATATGTGTTTCAGTATGCTAATGTGTGGCTCCTGTAGGCTAATGTGTGTCTTAGTATACTTATGTGCGGCTCCTGTATGCTAATGTGTGTCTCAGTATGCTAATGTGCGGCTCCTGTATGCTAATGGATGTCTCAGTATACTAATGTGCGGCTCCTGTATGCTAATGTGTGGCTCCTGTATGCTAATGTGTGTCTCAGTATGCTAATGTGCGGCTCCTGTATGCTAATGTGTGTCTCAGTATACTAATGTGCGGCTCCTGTATGCTAATGTGTGTCTCAGTATGCTAATGTGCGGCTCCTGTATGCTAATGGATGTCTCAGTATACTAATGTGAGGCTCCTGTATGCTAATGTTTGGCTCAGTATACTAGTGTGAGGCTCCTGTATGGTAATGTGTGTCTTAGTATACTAATGTGTGGTTCAGAGTCCTTGATAAGAGTGGGAGAGGGGTCTAACTGTCAGATAACATTGCAGGTCAGATAATACGCAGACTGTAATACTAATTAGCACATAAAAGCAGTGAATTAATATGCATCAGCTGCTTATTTGCATATGAATGTAGCAACAAAACATCACAGGACTGATTCACTTGAGATAAAAAATAAACAACACAACATATAGCCAGTTTTTCATGCTTTTTTAGAACAATAACTTGATTTAGGGGTGACGGAGTCCCTTTACAATTGAAAAGTAAGAACAAAGTTTAAAATATTCATATATTCATAAAATTGCTCTTAAGAATTAAATGAAATCAATCCAGTTAAAGATATTTAATTCAGTAATTTGCGGAGTATAATAAAATATCACCCTGAGGGTCACGTTCTGTAAAATCTGTTTTATATCATTCCGTATTAGACAGCCATCTTGTCTAAACATGCATGCCCATGCCTTTAAGTGTACCCTATCCCTTAATCTGAAATTCCAGGAAACAATGTAAAGCTTTGCAAGTTGAAAAAATTCTATGTTGCTATAATGAGATGCAAAAACAGCCATAATAAAAAGTATTAAACACTACAAAATATTTAGAACAACATCGCTTTTCTAAAGAAATATAGATACTTATTCTGTGAATACAATAAATAAAGTTTGAGAAACATAGACATACAAATGTCAGAACATGTAAAACAAAGATATAACCCAAGGCTGTGCCATTCTATGTGCTCTAACTCTCTGGTGGAAATGTATAAATGCAAATATATGGAATTGTTGGGATCTATATTACTTTACCGTGATTTATTGAGGTCAGTCTTTTGCGAAAGACCAGAACCTATACATTGTCTATCATGCATTTAAAGAGAAAGGTCAACCTAAACGTATGTTTTGTTTATATAAGAGAGCCCTCCTAGAGAAGATTAACTGTCCATTTCTGTCATGGGCATTTATAATTCCGATCAAATGATGAAGAGCCGATTCAATAGCCAATACAGTTACAATGGCAGATCTAAGCTATGGCAGTTATATTCATTCTTCCCTCTTCTTTAACAGTTCACAACATCCAACGTACAGAGGTCTTAAATCAATATAAGTCAAGTTCTAGAATTCTTATACTTATATCTGATCTTCCATAAGTTTACTCTTGCACGTAACAACCTGCACTGAAGGCATAAACACTGAAAGATTATATCATCCTTGGGCGAATTCTAAAGATTTTTTGTTAATTAAAAAAGATACATTTTGAGTTCCCAGCCCTCTTATATCCCAAAACATTGTAATATTAAATGTACTTATTGCCTACAGACACTAATGAATGTTACCCAATAACGCGCTGTATACTTCCTATTGCATAGAGAGGACCAATCGCACTGCACTGTGTGCAGACCTTATATATATATCTGAGTATCTGAGACCGAGCTGAGGTTATTGTTTACTTACGTGTGCATGAAAGAATATTGACATCTGAACTCTGTAAAATTGTTGAATGTATTATTGTTTTATGAATGTATTTTGCATTAAAATAAAATTATTTTAATAATTAATGTGTTTTCATTTCCGTAAGATAACTAGTATTTGTAGCATTGTGGTGATTTAATTTTTTTACTCTGGTGCTCACAAGATAAGATTATTTGTTTTATTAACTTTTTTATTTCATACTAAAAACCAAGATATTTCCTGTCAGAAGGGGATGTCTGTATTCTAATGTAAAAAATACTTTATGAGAGTAAGCACAAAGAAAAGAGGAGGGTCCAGGAAATGAGAAACTGTTACTCTGCACGTTCAGTAGTTAGTAAGGGAAGTACAAGTTTTATATTTCAATTACATGAAAGAAGATACAATAAATTAAGAAAACCGAGCTAAAACATTTCCCACTTCTAAGTCAATAATAAATATGTTAAAAAAGAGAGGACCAAATACTAAGCTCTGAGGAACCCCACTTACCACATTAGTCCAATCGGAGTATGTTCCATTTACAACAACCCTTTACTTCCTGTCTTTTAGCCAGCTCTGAAGCCATGAGCAGATATTTACTGCAATTCCTGTATCCCTTATTATTGCACAATAGACTTCCATATCAAAAGCGTTTGAGAAATCTAAAAATACTACATCCAATGACTTGCCTTGATCCAGGTTCCTACTAACCTCCTCATAGAAACAAATAAGATTTGTTTGATATGATCTATACCTCATAAATCCTTGTTGATTCCTACTTATAATACTGTTCAAATAGACATATTCTTGTATATTATCCCTTATTAACCCTTCTAAAAGCTTTCCCACTACAAGTCTATGATTCCCTGGATTTGCTTTTGCTCCCTTCTTAAATATAGGTATTACCTCTGCTTTTCGCCAATCATCTGGTAGCTGTGTTGAGTGAATCATGAAAAATTAAATATAATGGTTTGGCTATTACAAAACCCAGTTCCCTCAGTAGCCTTGGATGTATTCCATCAGGGCATGGGGCTTTATTAACATTTATTTTTTACAACCTCTTTTCGATTTATTCCTGTGTTAACCAATGATTTGGTGACTGTAGTGTAGCCCCATTTTGTTGCAGTGTCCCAACCACTGGTACCTCCCTTGTGTATACAGAAGAAAAGAACCTATTTCGCTCATCTGCCTTTTCCTGATCACTACTTATCAGACGGTCTATGTCACATTGTAATGTTCCTATAGCTTCCTTCCTCGCCTTCTTCCCATTAATATACTTAAAAAATATTTTAGGGTTAGTCTTACTCTCCTTTGCAACTAATTTTTAATTTTCTATTTTAGCCAGTCTAATAGCGCTTTGGCTGCCTTGTTGATTTCCTTATACTTACGTAAAGTAGTCTCTGTCCCCACTTATTTGTATAATTTAAATGTCTGTTTCTTACTCTGTATCTTGTTCTTTAAATCATTGGGTTGTGATTTACTTCTACTTTTATTCCCACGTGGTATATGGGGATAAATATGTATATTTAGTAAGGATTTAAATGTTGCCCATTTATCTTCAGTATTTTTACCTATCAGTTCTCTGTCCCAGTCTATACTTTGTATTGCTGCCCTTAGAAAGTTAAAATCTGCCCTTTTAAAATTAAGAGTTTTTGATGCCCCCTTACAGTTATTTGTTTAATTCAATCTCAAATGAGACTGTGTTGTGATCACTGTTTCCCAAAGGTTACCCTATCTCAACATTTAATACAATATCAATATTATTTATGATAACCATATCCAAGATAGCCTAATTTCTAGTAGGCTATTGTATAACCTGGGCCAGATAATGATCTCTGAATGTACTCAGGAACCTGCTCCCCTTTGCTGAACTGCTGGTCTCATTTATCCAGTTTATTTCAGGGTACTTAAAATCTCCCATTATTAGAACTTGCCCATGCTTAGCTGCATTTCCAATCTGTAACAATAATTGTATTTCCTCACTTTCAATTATATTTGGGGGTTTTATACCAGATTCCTACCAATATTCTTTTGGAATTTGTGCTCCGCTATTTAACTCTACCCACAAACATTCAACATTCCAGATAGTTCCACCATAAATATCTTCTCTGACTATAGGCTTAAATTCAGGCTTAACATAGAGACAAATCCTTCCTCCTCTTTTACCATTTCCCCTATCTTTCCAAAATAGGTTATAACTATCCAGATTAATAGTCCAGTCATGAGATTCATCCCACCATGTTTCAGTAATGCCTATTAAATCCTATTTTTCATTAATTGCTAATAATTCTAACTCGCCCATTTTTCCTGGCAAGCTTCTGGCAATAGCAAGCATACAACTTATGTTATTAGTATATAGTTTTGAGGTGCCTTCCTCTGCACTTGAGTTACTTAGTTAATTCATCCCTTATCCCCTCTACACTTTCTACCCCATTACTTCTATCTAGCCCCTCTCCCCACCTACTAGTTTAAAAACTCCTCTAGCCTTTATACATCCTATCCCCTAGCACAAAAGCTCCCTCATCATTAAGGTGCAATCCATTACTGCTATATAAATTGTACCAATATGTACCAAGACCAGCGGTTCATTTCCAGCCCTCCCGATAATTTATCTACCCGATCGACAACATGCCAAATCCGAGCACCAGGGAGACAGCAAACTGTTCGATTGCTGGGATCTGGGATACAAATCACCCTGTCAACCTTCCTAATAATAGAGTCCCCTACCACCAAAACCTGTCCGTTTCTCTGCCTATTCTGCCCTCCCACTCCTCCAGTAGAACTGTTCTTCCGGCTGTTAGAGGGAACAGCTCTATCTAGCGTTGCCATTGGATTGACATTGCCAACAGTTTCACTCAATCTTGAGGGTGGAGATGGGGCTAGTGAGAATGACCGGGGAGGTAGCTGGGTTTCAGTTAGAAGGGGAAGCAGGGGGATCAGGAGCAGGAGGCAGGCCAGTTCTAAGTTGTCAAACACTAACACTTCCTTCTCACGTTGTTTATAGAAACAACTAAAAAAAACAAACAAAAAATAATTAAAAAAATAAAACCACAGCAGGACGCCCACCAGTCAGCCCCAGAGCAGATATCTTAGCTACAAATTTTGTACAACTTTATCAAACTCAAATGCTAAATTAAAGTTACAATTGTTATTCCTCTACGATTCTGTAAAATATTCTGTGTAGGGAGGTTTATAAAGCCACCTAATGAATTACAATCACCAAGTATGACAGGATGTGGAGATCAATAGGTTATCCAGTAGTGAAGAGATACGACTTCATAGTATGTACAGTCCATTGAATAACATTGTAATGAAGATGCCCTCTAAGGGTGAGGTTCTGCAACACTTGATACTTCCAGTATTGTGCAATTACTATAGTGGATGTTCTTGTTATCTATAAAGTTGCATAATCACTTTTGCTCGTTCCGCTTTTAGTAACATTTCTAGTACCCTCTTGACTCCTTACATTGTTTAGTTGCATTACTAGCTATTTATTCCTCTGAAATAATGACACTTCTGTCCCTTTCTGGTGAACAACACAATATTTAGATTTACAAACCAGTTTGCTCAAAATGTTCAACTCAACTCAACACATTTTCTTGACCTGATTAAGAGTGTAGAACTTCAGAAAGCTTGTCCTCATTTATGAATATTAGTGCAAATTTAAATGGTGTCACCAAATTCTGAAATAGAGGTTGCACTCTTTATCCATTTGAATAAACAAGGATATGATAAGGATGAAACAAGAAGGTGAGGAGTTCATGGGAGTTCGTCAGAAACCAGACTCATTTCGGCAAAAGAGGATGTTGGGAATGACAAAGACATGGAGATGGCATGACTAATCACAGGATGTAACACAGAATTAAACGTGGAATTTATGGGAATTAGGTGCCTAACAACATGTAGCAAGATTTGTTTTTTGGGGCTATGTGCGTAGGAGAAATTTGGCAGAGCTGGTTTATATCAGCCAGGTTTAGAGAAATGGCAGCCCACTAAATGGTATTTTATGGTATGTATACATATTGTACTGTAATTAATATAATGGCCCAAGAACTGATACAATGCAGCCAGATAAGCTTGTTATTTAGCAACATATGGATTTTTTTGGGAGGAATGTGGCTGAGAAGTGTTTAAATAGCTTATTTATGTCTTGATGGTGAGTTGCTGGGGGTCTGTGCTATGTTATCCTAAGTGGCCAAATAGAGTAAAGCGACCACTACAATGCTGTAGCAAGATGATCTAGATATTTTAATTATGTATTGATAATTAATAAAATTCCTATTTAATAACTTATAATAGCAATATTCAATATTAAATTAATTTTCAAAGACTAGAATACCTCCTCCAGTTGCATGTTTATCTCCACAGTGATAAATAAAGAGGAAGGTTGGCTAAGAGAAATGTCTAAAGCCTTTAGGAACAATTAGATTTTGTAAGAGACTTTTTTAATAAGTCTCCAGCCAATAGAGACCAATATCTGAGTCTGAACTTTGAGTACGGTATGCTAAATGTTGAATGTTGCTTTTTTTAAATAATTGAATATGGATTTTATTAATGATCAATGCTCAATTATTATATATTATTAAAAGAATTATTACAAAAACATTATAAAAATGGAGGTGGATCAATGGAGGTGGGTGGCATCTATACCTCTAATAGTTGAGGTCTCTATAGCTGATTCAATAACTGTCTAAATGTTATACCTATACCAGCAAAAATTATGTAAACAATATTTGGCGATCTTAAAGGCACCATTCAGCCATTTAAAAAAAAAAACACAGTGAGTATTAATCGTCAGCGCTATGGTTGTGATCAGTGGCAGAGCTAGTGCATGGAGGGCCTTGGCGCTTTCCGGCCCCCCTTCAGCCTCAACTAACGCAGTATATATACAGTTGTGCTCAAAAGTTTGCATACCCTTGGCGAATTGGTAATGTATGTAAATTTTTTAATGAAAACATGAGTGAGCAGGCAAAACAAATTTCTTTTATTTCTTATGGGATTCATATTCAGCTGAAGGTTATAACAGAATGGGACAATCATAAAATAAAGAAAAAAATGAAATTACCCTGTTCAAAAATGTACATACATTTAGTTCTTAATACTGTTTATTGCCCCCTTTAGCATCAATGACAGCGTGCAGTCTTTTGTAATAGTTGTCTATGAGGCCCCTAATTCTTGCAGGTGGTTTAGCTGACCATTCGTCTTGGCAAAATGCCTCCAGGTCATGCAAAGTCTTTGGTCGTCTTGCAGGATCTCCCAGAGTGGCTCGATGATATTAAGGTCGGGAGACTGTGATGGCCACCCCAGAACCTTCACCTTTTTCTTCTGTAGCCACTGGAGGGTCAACTTGGAATTGTGCTTAGGGTGATTGTCATGCTGGAAAGTCCAAGAGTGTCCCATGCGCAGCCTTCGTGCAGAAGAACGCAAATTGTCTGCCAGTATTTCCTGATAACATGCTGCATTCATCTTGCCATCAATTGTCACAAGATTCCCCGTGCCTTTAGAGCTCACCACCCCCTCCCCCCCGAAAACATCAGTGAGCCACCACCATGCTTCACAGTGGGGATGGTATTCCTTTCACTATAGGCCTTGTTGACCCCTCTCCAAACATAGTGCTTATGGTTGTGCCACAAAGCTCTATTTTGGTCTTGTCACTCCAAATGACAATGTGCCAGAAGCTGTGAGGCGTGTCAAGGTGTTGTCAGGCATATTGTAACCGGGCTTTTTTGTGGCATTGGCGCAGTAAAGGCTTCTTTCTGGCAACTCAAACATGCAGCTCATTTTTGTTCAAGTATCGTCGTACTGTGCTCCTTGATACAACCACACCGTAATTTTCCAGAGCAGCCTGTATTTCTCCTGAGGTCACCTGTAGATTTTCTTTCTTTTCCGAAAATGTTTCTGGCAGTTGTGGCTGAAATCTTTCTTGGTCTACCTGACCTTGGCTAGGTATCAAAAGATCCCTGAATTCTCCACTTCCTATGCTCCCCATGGCTCATTATCTAGCCTGCTCAGTGCATCCACGTGAGAGCTAACAAACTCATTGACTATTTATACACAGACACTAATTGCAATTTAAAAAGTCACAGTTGTGGGAAATTAACCTTTAATTGCCATTTTAACCTGTGTGTGTCACCTTTTGTGTCTGTAATAAGGCCAAACATTCAAGGGTATCTCAGGTTGGGCGAGGCATTGCACTGACTGCACAGGCGGTAGCTCCGCCCCTAGGTGTGATCTTAGCCCTTCTCCCAGAATGCAGTGGTGGATGGAATCATGCACAGAAATAAACAAGAAGAAAGGGTCAGTTCTAGAAGTTCACAGGCTGTTAATCTGTTGGCTTCTTAGAAGTAAGTGAATGTATATTTTATGTGTAAATTTTATTGAAGAGGATAAATGTAAATAATAATAATAATAATTAAATGAACAAATATAAATATTGTATATAAAATAAAAAATCCCCAAAGAGCCCATAACAATGTAATATATTATAACATAGTGCATTTTACAGGGGACCTGGCATATTGTTTCCGTTACTGCTACTTATATATAATATAAAATACAGTATAATATAAAGAACAATGTTACATGGGAAGTACTAATAAAATTACATTGCTTGATGCTTAATGTTGTAAACTATGATTCATTAAACCTTCACCAAAAACACTAGAAAATAAACCAATAAATAAAATGTGGTTATTACCCGTTTTCTGTAATGCCGTAAAAGAAATCAAAGTGAAATTAAATGTAAGATTGCTGAACACAGCTTCTGCATTTGATTACAAAAACTTTGAAGATGTTTTTTTTGGTTCTGTGCCACAGACTTGTTTAAGCTGTTTCATAGTTTGGAAATGTTACAGGATAACTAGACATGGACAATTCGTTTTCTCCATGATTCATGGGAAAGTCTCCAGCTAAATATAGTTACATGTAAATAGGATAAACACTGAAAGTACAATGAGAATGACTCAAAAATGAGACTCGTCGAATATCGATGCAGCAATAGACCTATCACCTCACATATAACAGTTACATTAACGATAGTTAATAATAAACTATAAACATAATATATTATATATATATATATATATATATATATATATATATAAAAATATAGCTTATTTACTTATATAGCATAGTATTAATAGATTAAAATGTATTAATAAACATTGCTTTTATTTTGTATACATATTGTATTAAATATAAGCAAATTCTTCTGTGTGCATATTACCATATTTATGCAAATCTAATGCGCACCTTTTCATAGAAAATCGGGAGTGCGCATTAGACTTGATGGAGCACTAGATTCGATGGCAAAAAGGAAAGCACGGGACTTACCGCAACACCACCCTGTCTCGCTTCCCGACTCTCTAGAGTGGGTGAACGCCGGAGGAAGTGGCACCCAGAGAGCCCCAGCACAGTGGCACACAGAGCCTGGCACCCAGAGAGCCCCAGCACAGTGGCACACAGAGCCTGACACACAGAGAGCCCCAGCACAGTGGCACACACAACTTGGCAACCAGAGAGCCCCAGCACAGTGGCACACAGAGCCTGGCACACAGAGAGCCCCAGCACAGTGACACACAGAGCCTGGCACCCAGAGAGCCCCATCACAGTGGCACACAGAGTCTGGCACCCAGAGAGCCTCAGCACAGTGGCACACAGAGCCTGGCACCCAGAGAGCCCCAGCATAGTGGCATACAGAGCCTGGCACCCAGAGAGCCCCTGCACAGTGGCACACAGAGCCTGGCACCCAGGAAGTCCCAGCATAGGGTCACACAGAACCTGGCACCCATAGAGCCCCAGCACAGTGACACACAGAGCCCCAGCACATTGGCACACAGACCCTGGCACCCAGAGAGACCGAGCACAGTGGCACACAGAGCCTGGCACCCAGAGAGCCCCAGCCTTGGGTCACACAGAACCTGGCACCCATAGAGCCCCAGCACAGTGGCACAAAGAGCCCCAGCACAGTGGCACACAGAGCCGGCACCCAGAGAGCCCCAGCACAGTGGCACACAGAGCCTGGCACCTAGAGGGCCCCAGCACAGTGGCACACAGAGTCTAGCACCCAGAGAGCCCCAGTACAGTGGTACACAGAACCTGGCACCCAGAGAGCCCCAGCATAGTGGCATACAGAGCCTGGCACCCAGAGAGCCCCTGCACAGTGGCACAAAGAGCCTGGCACCCAGGGAGCCCCAGCATAGGGTCACACAGAACCTGGCACCCAGAGAGCCCCAGCACAGTGACACACAGAGCCCCAGCACAGTGGCACACAGAGCCTGGCACCCAGAGAGCCCCAGCACAGTGGCACACAGAGCCTGGCACCCAGAGAGCCCCAGCCTTGGGTCACACAGAACCTGGCACCCATAGAGCCCCAGCACAGTGGCACACAGAGCCTGGCACCCAGAGAGCCCCAGCACAGTGGCACACAGAGCCTGGCACCCACAGAGCCCCAGCACAGTGGCACGCAGAGCCTTGCACCAAGAAAGCCCCAGCACAGTGGCACACAGAGCCGGGCACCCAGAAAGCCCCAGCACAGAGCATGGCACACAGAGAGCCCCAGCACAGTGGCACACAGATCCTAGCACACAGAGAGCCCCAGCACAGTGGCACACAGAGCCTGGCACTGAGAGAGCCCCAGCACAGTGGCACGCAGAGCCTGGCACCCAGAGAGCCCCAGCACAGTGGCACACAGAGCCTGGTACCCAGAGAGCCCCAGCACAGTGGCACACAGAGCCTGGCACCCAGAGAGCCCCAGCATAGGGTCACACAGAACCTGGCACCCATAGAGCCCCAGCACAGTGGCACACAGAGCCTCAGCACAGTGGCACACAGAGCCAGCACCCAGAGAGCCCCAGCACAGTGGTACACAGAGCCAGCACACAGAGAGCCCCAAGAAAGTGGCACACAGAGCCTGCCACCCAGAGAGCCCCAGCACAGTGGCATGCAGAGCCTGGCACCCAGAGAGCCCTAGCACAGTGGCACACAGAGCCTGGCACCCAGAGAGCCCCAGCACAGTGGCACGCAGAGCCTGGCAGCCAGAGAGCCCCAGCACAGTGGCACACAGAGCCTGGTATCCAGAGAGCCCCTGCACAGTGGCACACAGAGCCTGGCACCCAGAGAGCCCCAGCATAGGGTCACACAGAACCTGGCACCCATAGAGCCCCAGCACAGTGGCACGCAGAGCCTTGCACCAAGAGAGCCCCAGCACAGTGGCACACATAGCCTTGCACCCAGAGAGCCTCAGCATAGTGGCATACAGAGCCTGGCACCCAGAGAGCCCCTGCACAGTGGCACGCAGAGCCTTGCACCAAGAGAGCCCCAGCACAGTGGCACACAGAGCCTTGCACCCAGAGAGCCTCAGCATAGTGGCATACAGAGCCTGGCACCCAGAGAGCCCCTGCACAGTGGCACACAGAGCCTGGCATCCAGAGAGCCCCAGCATAGGGTCACACAGAACCTGGCACCCATAGAGCCCCAGCACAGTGGCGCACAGAGCCCCAGCACAGTGCCACACTGAGCCTGACACCCAGAGAGCCCCAGCACAGTGGCACACAGAGCCTGGCACCCAGAGAGCCCCAGCACAGTGGCACACAGAGCCTGGCACCCAGAGAGCCCCAGCACAGTGGCACGCAGAGCCTGGCACCCAGAGAGCCCCAGCACAGTGGCGTAAATTGGTCACCTCAGTCGCACACCAAGACCGGGAAACAAACAAGGTGGAGGTGTTGGTGTATTACTTTGTACTCGCTGTACATTTCACCTCACACCTCCTGTCCCATCCCTCCAATATTCACCTATTGAAGGTATTGGTCATCACAATTTAATAAAACAAGATGGTTGCATATTGAAAAAGCTTTAGTACTAGTGATGTCGCAAACATAAAATTTTCGGTTCGCGAACATCGGACACGAACTTCCATCAAATGTTCGCGAACGGGCGAACCCTGCGAACCGCCATAGACTTCAATGGGCAGGCGAATTTCAAAACCCACAGGGACTCTTTCTGGCCACAATAGTGATGGGAAAGTTGTTTCAAGGGGTTTAACACCTGGACTGTTGCATGCCGGAGGGGGATCCATGGCAAAACTCCCACGGAAAATTACATAGTTGATGCAGAGTCTTGTTTTAAGCCATAAAGGGCATAAATCACCTAACATTCCTAAATTGTTTGGAATAACATGCTTTAAAACATCAGGTATGATGTTGTATCGATCAGGTAGTGTAAGGGTTACACTCTCTTCACAGTAACAGACCAATCTCCCCGTTTAATGCACCGCAAACAACCGCAAACAGTCCCTTTGCACAACAGCAAACTCCCCATTTGCACAGGGTTGGATACCAAGCTAGCCATGTCCCGTTCCTTGTCCTCGCTGATGTCATTGAAGGTCTCTTCCTCCACCCAGCCACCAAGGGTCCCCGAAAGGTGACAACAAGCCCCCTGGGATGCCTGCTGTGTTTGGTCTTCCACCTCCTCAAAGCCACTTTCTCCTCTGACTCCTCTTCTTCTTCAGACTCCTCTCTCTGTGTTGCCTCTGTCTGCGTTATTATAAGGTGTGTACTATTAAGTAGTACTATTCCTATCGGTTTAATCCCTGTTACGTCCACTATTAGGGGACGTGTATATGGCATTGATTTTGGGAACAGGGAGATGGAAAAAGATGCTTGGTCGGACCTCCTACTTCAAATTTGGGGCACTGCGCGTGCAATCTAAGGTGCCACCAGATATGACGTATCACTGTGCACTGGCAAAAGTTGGCAGAGTAGATGCAATAGGCTTCACACACACGCCTGTAGGCAGGTAATTGCTATTCAATCTATTACAGACAAAAAAGTGTTGTTTTATGTCACTGTACACTACAGTTGCACCAGATATGACATATCACTGTGCACTGGCAAAAGTTGGCAGAGTAGATGCAATAGGCTTCACACACACGCCTGTAGGCAGGCAATTGCTATTCAATCTATTACAGTCAAAAAAGTGTTGTTTTATTTCACTGAGCACAATATAAGCTATGAGCCTGACACAGGCAGGCAACTGAAATTAGATTAATTGTAGTGGAAGCTAAATACACAGCATGGCTATCTATTTCCCTATTAAATGTCCAGCAGCTACACTATCTGTCCTCTCACAACGAATGCAGCTTCAGAATGATTCTAAAATGTATGCTGTCCTTTAGATGGAAGGCCCTGGAAGGGAGTGTATGCTGCTGATTGGCTGGAATGTGTCTACTGACTGTGAGGTGCAGGGTCAAAGTTTCCTCAATGATAAAGAATAGGGGGCGAACCCAAAAGCGCATGTGTTCTCCGTCAGATGCGAACCCGAACATACCAAAATCGCCGCAAATAGTCCGCGGGCGAACTGTTTGCGACATCTCTATTTAGGACCTATAGATAATATTGAAAACTGGCTATGGCAAGATATAGGAATTATAGGTAGTGTTAAAACCCCCTAATGTGTAATAGAAACAGGATTCAAGTTTTGGTTTAATTGGAAATCAAAGTTAGGGTTAACTACATTTCCTTCCCCAGGTATAGTGCTAAAATGGCGGAGTAAAAAGCTTTATTTAACCTTTTTAGATGAATGGAGGTATTATCCTTAAATTGGGTGATCTATACGATAATATGGGGTTTAAAACACTCAATATTTTGAGTATGGAATTTGGACTTCCAAAAAAGAAATGGGTGCAATATGAAACACTAAGGCGAACAGTTCAAAAATGTTAATTTAAAGTGCAAGAAACTAGAGAACTTTCTCAATTTGAATTGCTCGCCTTAGTTAAAGAGGGCAAACATCTATTTTCAAAATGTTATTGGATTTTAACCAAAGAAAATAAAGTGTGGAATTTGAGAGCAATGGAAAAAAAATAATTTAACTTAACTTTCCCTTTAGAAAAATGGTTTAAAGCCTTTTTATATACCCAACAGATAATCAAATATCAGGCATTCAGAGAGATTTATTTTAAAACCATTTAGAGATGGTATATGATCCCTTCCAAGGTAGCAATAATAATGAAGGATACTAATTTAGATAGTTGTTGGAGACTTTGTGATCAAAAAAGGATCATATAAACACATTTGGTGAGAATACCAAAAAGTTAAGGAAATTTGGCTATTAAACTTTGCTTATATTTCAAAGATATTGGAAAAAAACATTGCCCCCTCCCCGGAGATAGTGTTATTTTATTTGTTTCCAGATGGCTTAACCAACATAGAAAAAGCTTTTATTACTCAAATAGTTATGGTTGCTAAATGGTTAATAGTCAAAAATTGGAAACAACCATTTCTTCCCACATTTAATTAAGTTTTGGTGGTGTTAAGTAAAAATAGGGAATTGGAAACACATGTAAATTATTTGGGTATAAATATATCCGATGCAAATAACTGGGCTATTTGGGATAAGCACCATTAATGGAAAATTTGAAAAATGTCAAAGTCACTCCACACTCCCAACAAGTGTGTGTTTGATGATTTTGTTATATTATGACGGTAATTGAAATGGCTGTACTATTTTGCCTGTATGTCATTGTTGTACTGTTTTTGTATATACAATAAAAATCTAAATAAAAATAAAAAAGAGGAAAAAAAAAAAGCTCTGCAAATTTGGTTTTTAAAACTCCTGTAGCTACAAGTTAGCCTTATGGGAGTTCTTATGGGAGCCATGGAATAGAGCCCAAAGTTTGAGAATTACTCTTATAGACTGATGAAATTATTTCTTCATAGAAACACAAACACCTCCCAAACAGCCACAAAATTACTTTCATTTACCACTTCCTTTCGACTCTCACAATGGATAGATCCCCCAATTCACCATGATGAACACTCCATTGACCTTATTTTTACCAATCTCTGCACTATCTCCAACCTTGTCATCTACCCACTCCCTCGTTCTGACCACCACCTCCTAACCTCCAACCTCAACAAACCTTCCGTTTAATAAACTGATTTCAATCCCTGCCACAAGAACCTGTAAAAACATGTACAGTTGATATAAAAAGTCTACACACCCCTGTTAAAATGTCAGGTTTCTGTGCTGTAAAAAGAATGAGACAAAGATAAATCATTTCCGAACTTTTTCCACCTATATGACCTATAAACTGTACAACTTGAAAAACAAACTGAAATCTTTTAGGTAGAGGGAAGAAAAAATAAAATAATATGGTTGCATAAGTATGCACACCCTTAAACTAATTCTTTGTTGAAGCACCTTGTGATTTTATTACAGCACTCAGTCTTTTTGGGGTATGAGTCTATCAGCATGGCACATTTTTGAACTTGGCAAGATTTGCCCACATCTTCTTTGCGCAAAGACACTCCAAATCTGTCGGATTGCGAGGGCATCTCCTGTGCACAGCCCTCTTCAGATCACCCCACAGATTTTCAATCGGATTCAGGTCTGGGCTCTGGCTGGGCCATTCCAAAACTTTAATCTTCTTCTGGTGAAGCCATTCCTTTGTTGATTTGGATGTATGCTTTGGGTCGTTGTCATGCTGAAAGATGAAGTTCCTCTTCATGTTCAGCTTTCTAGCAGAAGCCTGAAGGTTTTGTGCCAATATTGACTGGTATTTGGAACTGTTCATAATTCCCTCGATCTTAACTAAGGCCCCAGTTCCAGCTGAAGAAAAACAGCCCCAAAGCATGATGCGCCCACCACCATGCTTCACTGTGGGTATGGTGTTCTTTTGGTGATGTGCAGTGTTGTTTTTGCGCGAACACAATATGACTAACTTCCACCCTTGACACTCTCATAACCACAAACAGACACCCTCACGCTCATCCACAGCCATGGCACACTACACATACACACACAGCTCCCACACTGCTGAATGGCTATGGAGGAAATCTCGCACTTTAGCAGACTTTCTCTAATACAAGTTTATCTTGTACTCCTACTTCACTGCCCTCAATCTTGCCAAAAAATACTACTTCTCAACATTAATATCAAATATGTCCTACAACTCCAGATGCTTGTTTCCATCATTTAATATCCTCCTTTGCCCCCACCTCCTGCCCTTTCCTGTCTCATGGGTGAAGACTTTAATAGTCTTTGAAGTATCTACTCTACTATCAACCTTTCAACTTGACATCATGGTCTTTTTCCATCACAGCTAATGCCTCTACCACACTTATCCCAGATCTCACACATGTTTTCAACCTTTCCCTAAAAACTCACAAGTTTCCATCATCTTTAAAACACACCATAATTAAAGCATTCTTAAAAAAACTCATCTGATCCAGCATCTGCATCGTACTATCGCTCTATCTCTTTACTTCTCCTGGCTTCAAAACTGCTTGAGCGGCTTGTCTACAATCGCCTTACCCAATTTATTTCCTCCGATCCCCTTCTTAACTTCTTGCAATCTGGATTCTGGGCCCAACACTCTACTGTAACAGCCTTCACAAAAGTCACTAATGACTTGCTCATCGTATAGCCAAAGGGTCACTCTTCTATTCTAATTCTCCTGGACCTCTCTGCTGTCTTTGATACAGTTAACCACCCTCTTCTAATCCATACTCTCTGCTCTCTTGGCATCGATGGCACAGCTCTCTCATGGTTCACCTCCTACCTAGAAGATTGTACATTTAGTGTCTCCTCCTCTGCCACCTCTTCTTTGCCTCACCCTCTGTCTGTTAGCATCTATATACATATGACACTCAAATCTACATCTTAGCACCAGATCTACCCCGCTATCTTCTAGCACAACTTGCCAACTACCTTTCAAGCATATGCTCCTGGATGTCCACCTATCAACTCCAACTCAACATGTCAAATATTGTGCTCCTTATCTTCTCTACTACAGATTCCACCCCTCAAATATCTTTCACTGTTGACAACACCATCATCATTCTCACCTCCCATGACCTTTGTTTTGGGGTTCTACTGGTTTCTCTTTCATTCCTCACATAGACTCAATAACAAAATCTTGCCAGTTTCACCTAAAAAACATCTCCAAACTACGTCACTATCTTACAAAAGACAAAACTACAATTATTATACATTCTCTCATCGTATCTCGCCTTGACTACTGCAATTCACTCCTTGCTTCCCTTCCCATCACTCATCTGTCTCCACTCCAATTCATAATGAACTCCTCTAGACTCATCTACCAACGCAAGGCTCAATGTCTGCAACACCTCTCTGTCAGTCACTCTACTGGCTTCCCATAGCCTCCAGAATCAAATTTTTAATAGAAAGCTCTCAATAACAATGCACCACCTTATATCTCTACTCTTGTCTCAAGATACTCCTCCACCCGCCCTCTTCGCTCTGCTATTGATCTACTTCTTTCCTCCATATCCCTTTAATAATAATCATTTGTACTGAATATTATTGTATATTCATTAATAATTTATGGAAAACAGGAACCAATCACAATAAGATATAGCCTTAGATAAAAATAGGATGAACCAATCCCCAGAGTCCATACCCTGAGGAGCTTGGGAAATGGGAAACAATTACACAATACTATGTAACATCGCAAAGTATTAACTATTGCCAGTCCGGGGGTTCCCCTGGGCATTACACCTTACATTAGTGTATAAGACATTATGTTTTACCCTTGTGACCAAATTGGGATTTTGTATAACTTTTTATACTTTTGGTTCCTAAAGGACAATAATACCTGAAATTGTCTTTGGTAGCAGGGCAACATTGTATTATAGATTTATTTTTTATTAGTCATTACAGATGAATGAAGAAGCTGTTTTGTTGTTATCATTTTTTGCTTATATTTTATGTGCTTATAAAGTCTGGTTTTACCTTCTAAAATTAAACAAATAGTTCATTTATGGGCCTGCCCTCTGTAGCCCATGAAGAACATATACTCTGTTGTACTGGGGTGTGCAGTATTTCATATAACACCAATCAGTGACCATCTCTCAGCAACATGTTGCTGAGATGTGTCCCCCCATAGGCTAAGACAGTACACTACACATCCAGTCACAGAGTCTGTGTCTGCATATGCTGCAGTGGGCAGACCCATACAGGGAATATTTTTATGATTTTAGGCAAAAAAAAGTATGTATGCATTTCCTAATAAAATAATGTACATAAAAGAAATTATATACACAGGTATATTACATACCTAGTAACACCCAGGACTCTACCATATCCCTTTAATGTTTCTGCTCAGCAATAATTCAGTCTCCAAGTGCACCCTTATCTCATGAGATCTAACTCCATATTTCAGTTTCCTTCCTCTCAGTCCATCCTGAGGAAGGCTCGCTGGCCAGCCATGGTTAATCAGAGGTTTCCTACTCGGTGGGTCTTTCCTGCCTCGCATGCTGCCAGTTCATTTCTATTCTTTCACCGTTATGAGCACAAGGTTTTATGGGAAAGGAAAACAGTGACATAGTAAACAGTTATTTATATATATATAAAGGCTATGAGTAAGAAGATGCAGAATACTGCAATAAACAAACATCTGTGAACAATAAAGGGAACAAGGAGTATATATAAATTGTGCATTTTTATCATAGTGGTAGATACAAAATATTAAACAACCACTATAATGTACTAAAGTTCCCTGGTGCTCCAGTGGTTTGGATTCGGTGCTTTCACCACTGTGACCTGGGTTTGATTCCAGTCAGGGAAACAAGAGGTTAACCTGGTCAGCATGGGTATAGGAACTTGGGGGGATGAGGGAGACAACCCACCACCCCCAGATTTTTATTTTTTTGTATGTATGTACAGTATCTCACAAAAGTGAATACCCCCCTCACATTTTTGTACATATTTTATTATATCTTTTCATGTGACAACACTGAAGAAATGACCCTCTGCTACAATGTAAAGTAGTAAGTGTACGGCCTGTATAACAGTGTAAATGTGCTGTCCCCCCCAAAATAACTCAACACACAGCCATTAATGTCTAAACCATTGGCAACAAAAGTGAGTACACCTCTAAGTGGAAATGTCCAAATTGGGCCCAACGTGTCAATATTTTGTGTGGCCATCATTATTTTCCAGCACTGCCTTAACCCTCATGGGCATGGAGTTCACCAGAGCTTTACAGGTTGCCACTGGAGTCCTCTTCCACTCCTCCATGATGACATCACTGAGCTGGGGGATGTTAGAGACCTTGCGCTCCTCCACCTTCCATTTGAGTTTGCCCCACAGATGCTCAATAGAGTTTAGGTCTGGAGACATGCTTGGCCAGTCCATCACCTTTACCTTCAGCTTCTATAGCAAGGCAGTGGTCGTCTTGGAGGTGTGTAAGGGGTCATTATCATGTTGGAATACTGCCCTGCTGCCCAGTCTCCGAAGGGAGGGGATCATGCTCTGCTTCAGTATGACACAGTTTACATTCATGGTTCCCTCAATGAACTGTAGCTCCCCAGTGCTGGCAGCACTCATCAAGAATAGAACAAACATGTATATCCATATGTCTAAGTGTATATGTTTTCTATAATATGTTGTGTTGATTCCCCTATATGCATTTACCTGATGATGTCAGATGCTGCCTCCACTCTCTCTGCGTCGCTGTTTACATTCAAACTGAGGGTTTCCTCTCATATCAGTGTTTTTGTGCTCTTTGTGCCTTATCTATTTATCTGTTATTTAGGGATTATTTCAACTACCTTTCCTCAGTAGAGATGTATACTTTTGGTGGTGGGTGAGTGTCATGGTCTGGGCGTTCATGAGTGCTGCCGGCACTGGGGAGCTACAGTTCATTGATGGAACCATGAATGCCAACATGTACTGTGACATACTGAAGCAGAGCATGATCCCTCCCTTCGGAGACTGGCCCGCAGAGCAGTATTCCAACATGATAACGACCCCTAACACCACCAAGACAACCACTGCATTGCTAAAAAAGGTGAAGGTAAAGGACTGGCCATGTATGTTTGCATACAAGTCTATCCTGCCCACCGGCTGCTGCATGAGTATTAACACATTGCCAAGTGTATGTGCATGCTGTTTCGATTGGGGCAAACCTGTGATTGATAGCAACTTTCCCTGCACTCAGGTTACATAGCACTGACCAGTTAACCCATAGCTGTCCTTTCTCTCGTGAGTCCAGGTTCCATGCATGCACAGATAGATGTATTAAGGTTTTTTTTTTTTTTTTGATCATTACACAGAGCTGCAGAACCGGAGTGGAGCAGTTACCCCCCTGCACTGATCTGCATTGCTCAAATTCCAGAGAGGCAAAAGAGCAGAAATGTTCTGCTGGAAGAAAGAATGGAATCTGCTCCCTTCAATCTTGAAATATAAACAGTCTGTCAAAAATCTTACCATTGACTTGAATGGTAGACACACCCCTGCAACCTGATTGGTTGCAGTAATACAGAAGTCCATGGGCAGTCTTTTACACATAAAAACACAGATTTTATTTGATTTCTCAGTGAAAATGCAGGTATTTAAAAAATACAAAACAGTATTTCAACATGCTTTTAGGAGATATTTACTGTGATGTGGACCAAATTGTGCTGAATTAAGTGGCCCTTTAACTGGGCAGAAAAAAAATTAATACAATTATACTCATTTAGTAAAAAACTTAGTTTCAATCTATTTACTTTTATGTATTTTATTAAGCAGTGCTTGTAAGCTCTCTTTTTACTGCCTAAAATCATATAAACAGTTCCTGTGTGGGTCTGCCTACTACAGCATATACAGACACAGACTCTATAGGGCTGGATGTTCAGAGCAGTATACTAGCCAATCAGAGACCATGTCTCAGCAGCATGTTGTTTGAGTTTATGCAGTAAAAACAGAGCTTATAAGCACTTCTTAATAAAGTATAGAAACGTAAATAAGCACACAGGGATATTATATACCAGAAAAATCCAGAAACCTTCCATATCCCTTTAACTTTTCATCCATACCAGATAAAGTATGAAAATTTGGTTTAGCAAATTGCTATTATTTGGTCAGAATATACAGCAGCATATAAACCATAAAAATAAATGAACAATACGCACACTCACACTATAATACAGCAACCAGATTTAATTCCCAGGACTGTCTCAGGAATATACTGTAAGCTGCCTCGGAGTCTCACACAGCTGTTTACTGGACCCTGGTCAGACTAGCACTGAACTGCTGTGACCTGTCCATTTCCCAGCATAATCCCAGAGGACGTTAGCTAACAACATGACTGAGTGAACAACCTAAATATGTACTTAAAACTAAACTGGATCCCAGCTATACTAATTAATCTGATTTTAGCGATTACTTTCTGCATTATAATGACTTGGAGTTACATTATCTACCTGCATTTTCAATATTAGATTGACAATCTACATATTGCATCTTCTAATGCACCCAGCACACCTGAATATTGCTATTGGTTTACATGGTGCTGGCTCATCCAATAATAGCTAATCAAATTAACCAAATTAATAGCTAACTAAGTAGTAGCTAACCAAATAGACCAAAAAGAAGCCACTCGGCCTTGCTGTGTGCTTTATAAGATTTAATATGGTGATTCACATCTTGCTGGGTACCAGTGACATGCTATCTATTCCCTTGGAGACAAATTTGCCATGATATCTCCAATAAAAGTTAATGATTTGAATGTTATTTTTATTGATTATTGTATTATTCTATAGCATAGAAGCAATAGGGCAAGACAAGTGAACTTCAATATATTCACTAGCAACAGTTCTATATTTTTTTTTTCAGGGCGGGAAACATGATCAAGTAAGCAAGGTCGTAACTACCCATTTCGAAACAGCCAATAGAAAATGAGACCACCATCATTACGGCAGTTACATGGAGGTTACATGTCAATGAATTAGCGTTTGGGGGTCCGATATGCGATCAAACTTGCAAAACCGTAAAATTCTAAATAATAAAAATGAATGCCAAAACTGTTCTAGTCCATGTTGGTGGCTTGATATGTATTAACTCATTGATTCCCGAGATCGATATAACCCAAAAATGACAAATAAAAAAATAAAAAATGTTATTGGAGATTTGCGATTTGCGGGCTTGAGACTGTTCTAATTCTAATGTCTATCATCGTTTTCCCCATCATTTACAGTGCAAAATTGATTTTTTATTTGCATTTACAGTGCTACAGACAGGGGTTAAACCCCCTTGCGGGTCCTCCCTAGTAATCGTATGATTTTTACGGGTGTGAAAACATTTGTGATCTTGAGGAATTGTAGCAATTGAATAGTGATTCACAATTTTTGCGATCGTAACTCTTGGGGACGGGAAAGATCAAAGGCTTCGGGAGGCTGTAAGTTTAACAACGGCAAAGTTTTCAAAGCGGTAAGCCATAAACCGTTTGTAGCCCGCCAAAAGACGCCAATTGAATAGCAAATTAACTTGCGGCCTTACTGACGGGCTCCAGTAACTGACAATTGCTCTATTGAATCGGGCTCTATGATAGGGAACCCCAGGGATTCCCTTTTCACACATGAGCACTATGAGCAGAGGATCCTGGGGATTCCTCCTTCTCACTCGCTTTCCCCAAGGACCAACCATCCATATATAACTATGGGGGGTTCTATAGACCCCCATGGCACCTAAAATGTAACTCCCTGACACATAAGTTGTTAAGGACAGTTTGTAAATTTTCATTGGCTAGACAATTACCCGTTCATAAACCAGCCGGGTAATTTATACAACTTGATTCTGATTTGCTGAAATATGATTGACACATATTTGAGCTATTCAGAAGCCACAACAATTTAAGCCAGAAAAGTGAAGCAAAAGGTCCTAGAAGGAGTTCCATTAGAAAAAAAGCTTTATTTTTTATAGAGTGCAGGTTTTTAAGGTGGAGGCCAGAGGATGGGGATACATGGTCTTCAACAAGAAAGCAGAGGACCAGACTATCAACATAGATAGCCCGCTTATCCAGGATGGAAGAATGAACACAAGGGAGTTGTGAATCATCGCTGAAGGGCATCACAGGGTAGGTAAAGTATTTTTAACAAGTTTAATTAAAAAAAAATATTTTTTTAAATATATTTTATTTGTTTTAATTTATCATTTTCTGTAAAATAATATGGGGGAGATGATATTGGGTTCCAATATGGACCCCTGTAGTGGTAGCTTGCCATAGAGGTTCTTGAGAAACCCCATGGCACATAGGAGCTAAAGTGAAAAGGGGGAATCCTCTTTATGACATTTGGGAGAGGGAATGCCTGGGGTTCCCTTTCCTGCTGGTTAGCCGTGTGCAATGGCGGCCATTGCACACTAGGTGGCGCTGCCAAAAATGTCTGTGATTTTCTTAGTTGTTAGGCTGGGGGGATTGGGGTTAGGCGTTAGGGTTAGGCGGGGGGGATAAGGGATAGGTGTTTGGGTGAGGGGGGATTAGGGTTAGATGTTAGGCGGGGGTTAGGTGTTAGGGTAAGGAGGTTAGGGTTACGCTGGGGAGAGAAGGGCTATCTGTTAGGGTGAGGGCAAATTAGGGTTAGGTGTTATGCTGTGGGGGTTAGGGTTAGGTGTTAGGGTGAGGAGGGATTAGGGTTAGGCTAGGGGGATAAGGGCTAGCGTGAGGGGGGAGTAGGTTTAGGTATTAGGCTGGGGGGAATTAGGGTTAGGTGTTAGGCTGGGGGTTAGGGTTAGGTGTTAGGCTGTGGGGGCTAGGGTTAGGTGTTAGAGTGAGGGGGGATTAGGGTAAGGCGTTAGGCTGGGGGGGGTTAGGGTGAGGTTTGTTAGGTGTTAATGTGAGGGGTTTTGTGAGGGTTAGGCTTCAGGTACCGGGCAGATTATACGCTTTAGACTGAAGAAATTCATATACACTATCGGCTGCGCCGTCTAGTGGCCAATGGGCGCCACTGCACACGGCCAACCAACAGGAAAGATCCAAATGATCTTTTAATTACATGACTGCAGTGAGAAATTCTGCATTCTGAACTGTAAAACATGATTTCTATGCTTCAGATCCCAATTTTTTGGACTGTACAAAGAAAAAAAGACTTCATATAGGATGTATAGTGTTTATGTTAAAAGGAAAGGGATAACAATTATATTAAAGTGAACCCTAATTTTGCAAAGTGGGAGACAGACAGACCTCTAAGTAAGAGATTTATTGCTTAGTTCCTCTATGAACCATCTCAAGTCTTTGATCTTAAGTTCCTCCATTGTGTCGCATCCTTTTCATCTCATGATACTTCTCTGAAACCAATTTTGTGAACAAATACAGGATGGCAACAATTATTTAAACTTATACCCACCCATTTATAAGAACATGACCTGTCATCAAGGCATCATGTGGGACATTGTTATGGGAAAAATCCAACACAAAACAAATACCATCAAAATAAAAACACATGAAACCAACAAAACTTACAAAAATGTGATGTATTTTGAATAATAATATGTAATATTTAATTAAATTGCTACAAAATAATTCATAAATCAATAATGCTAAAGAATAATGAAAGCTTGCTGCAAGGCTTCAATGTAGTACAATATAATAGACGCGGCAAAAAAGTAAAATTATTCATATATATAAAAACAAAAAAAATGTATTAACAAAAATGTAAATGCAAGATAATTCAAGAAGAGACAGTCTTATGTATGTTATGTGTATAGAGCATAATAATAAACCAGTTGTATTATGAGATGCTGAACAACGTTAAGGTGAAGAAAACTCCATCCCTAAATAAGAAAAATGCTCTTACTATATTATATTAAATATTTAGTAAATGGAAACTTCTAAAAACAAGTTAAAAAAACTATTTCCTGCTCAGAATTCCGAGAAATATTTAGTTATTTTGCTCTCTGGGAACTGGGCGGGGACATGCAAATGAGTCCACAATGCTTTTTCACTCTTTGGAATATGGAATATGTTGGAGTGATATAAATAAAGATAATAATAATAATAATAATAATAATAATAATAATAAACCACTTTATACACAGCTCCTTTTAGCATATGCCTACTGTATAATATAGCTTCCATGCATGGCATACGATGGATTATGCAGGAGTTAGGAAACTACCCACAGACAGCTGTTTCGACCTTAAATGGCTCTCATCAGTGTGACGCTGGTACCTAACTCTTACTATTACAATAAAAGATATCTCAAACACCAGTTGAAGCCACAGGAGGTGAAACACGTAGAGTTCTCAATGCAAAGGCAGTGGGAGAACCACTCACTTGTGCTGTTTAATGTAACCTTGCTCATCATTTAATGCAAGCTCATATATATACACACATACATATTGTTTGATGTGAAATATATCACTTTATATCCTCTTTTATCCAAACAGTTTCGGTTTAGAGAAGAAGTGTATAAAGAAATACCAGTAAAATTACCAAATATTTGGGAATTTATATACATGCTCTAACTTGGGGCACAATAGCTCCTTAAAGGGACATAAAAATAATGATTTGTTGTATCAGAAAGAAGGTATTTGACAATGTGTCAAAGTGTGTTTTCTTTTTTCAAATGAAGTTGTCAGAGCTCTAAAAATGATTGCTCTTGGGGTCTTGCCCTCTACCAGCTAATGAGATCTACAGAATAAAGAATACTCTATGTATTTCCTGTTAGTTTTACATTTCACACACACACATTATCTTTAACACACACACATTAACACACACACATATCTTCTTCTAGGATACATTACATATGTAATTTATACCCTGTAGACATGGCCAGATTGCCCATTAGGCCAACTAGGCAGCCGCCCAGGGGCGCTTCCCGGTGAGAGACGCCACTTAAAAAAAAAATGGGTTTCTGGCTTAAAAAAATTAAATGCTGCAGTTAATAGATTGGCTACTAGGGGGTAACCACCTAGAACAAAACAGTTACAACAGGAAAGGGAACTTACATGTACAGAAAAGGCAAAAATGGGTCTGTGCATACCTTGCGTACTCGGAGGGGCTCCTCCACTTCACTGCCTAAGGGCTCCAAAAAGGTAGATACGGCCCTGCCTGTAGAGATCTTATCTGAAGGCTAAAGTTAAAAAGAAATCCCTGCAACAACATTGACTAGTATGACAGACAGTACAGCAAGTGCAGCAGAGTCTGTGTCTTTGTGAGCTGCAGTGGGCAGATCCATACAGGGACTATTTGTTTGTTTTTAGTCAGTAAAAACTGAGTTCATAAGCACTCCTTAATAAAATAAAGTACATTTAAGTAAATAGATACACAGCGATATTATATACCTAGTAACACCCAGGAAGTTTTCATATCCCTTTAAGCACAGCTAAACTTATATGTCATATCTGTAATATGGAGGGTTATCAGGTTTGTTATCTTTGTAAGAGGTAAAAGAATAACTATATGGGAGGAGTAGGCGGTAGTACCAATAGAGGTGCTATGTGGTTGCAAGGCGATCGCTTGTTGCTTTGGAGGTGTAGTCAGAAAGTCCCCAAATGTTGGCTTTTTTGCTGTTCAATTCAATGAAGGAAGATGGTCAGGAGACTTGTGTTGGACTGTACTCCTAGATCTCTAAAAGCCATCTGAGCATTGTAGCTCTCCTATTATAGATATATACAGTGCCTTGCAAAAGTATTCACCCCCCTTGACTTTTTACCTATTTTGTTACATTACAGCCTTAGGTTCAATGTTTTGTTAATCTGAATTTTATGTGATGGATCAGAACACAATAGTCTAAGTTGGTGAAGTGAAATGAGAAAAATATATACATAAAACTATTCACCCCCTTTGTTATGAATCCCATAAAAAGCTCTGGTGCAACCAATTATCTCCAAAAGTCACATAATTAGAGAAATAGTGTCCCCCTGTGTGTAATCTAAGTGTCACACGATTTGTCATTACATATACACACCTTTTTTGAAAGGCCCCAGAGGCTGCAACACCTAAGCAAGATGCACCACTAACCAAACATTGCCATGAAGACCAAGGAACTCTCCAAACAAGTAAGGGACAATTTTGTTGAGAAGTACAAGTCAGGGTTAGGTTATAAAAAAATATCCAAATCTTTGATGATCCCCAGGAGCACCAACAAATCTATCATAACCAAATGGAAAGAACATGGCACAACAGCAAACCTGCCACGAGACGGCCGCCCACCAAAACTCACGGACCGGGCAAGGAGGGCATTAATGAAAGATGGATGGTGCTAAATACAGGGATATTCTTGAGCAAAACCTGTACAACTCTGTGCGTGATTTGATGCTAGGACAGAGGTTCACCTTCCAGTAGGACAATGACCCCAAACACACTGCTAAAGCAACACTTGGGTGGTTTAAGGGGAAACATGTAAATGTGTTGGAATGGCCTAGTCACAGCCCAGACCTCAATCCAATAGAAAATCTGTGGTCAGACTAAAGATTGCTGTTCACAAGCGCAAACCATCCAACTTGAAGGAGCTGGAGCAGATTTGCAAGGGGGAATGGGCAAAAATCCCAGTGGTAAGATGTGGCAAGCTCATAGAGACTTATCCAAAGCCACTTGGAGCTGTGATTGCCGCAAAAGGTGGCTTTACAAAGTATTGACTTTAGGGGGGTGAATAGTTATGTACATTTACTTTTTCTGTTATTTTGTCCTATTTGTTGTTTGCTTCACAATAAAAAAAAAAAAACATCTTCATAGTTCTCGGCATGTTCTGTAAATTAAATGATGGAAATCCTCAAACAATCCATGTTAATTCCACGTTGTGAGGCAACAAAACATGAAAAATACCAAGGGGGTGAATACTTTTGCAAGGCACTGTAGTTACATATTTACATAGTTACATAGTAACGTAACCTTTCAGATCTCACCTGATCCTTGTAATATGTGGATTCATTTTAATTGATCCAGAGGAAGGCAATAAAAACACCCATGAAAACATTGCCAATTCTCTCATAGGAAATAAAGCCTTCCTAACACCAGATACTGGCTGAGATTCCTCTAGTTATCCAGGATAATCCTGAATGCCCTTTTTATTCAGAAATAGATCTATCCCATTTTTAAACTTATCTGTGGAGTTCACTGTCACAACCTCCTTTGGTAGATAATTCCACAATTTAACCAGCCTTAGAGTGAAGAAACATTTTCTGTCTTTAAGGTGGAATCTTTTTTCTTATTATGGACTTTATTTTCCAGAATCCTGAGGACTGTATTTTCTGTAATACTCCAGGGCAGGGGTGGGGAACCCTTTTTTCTGCAAAGGGCCATTTGGATATTTATAACATTGTTCGAGGGCCATAGAAAATTATCGACTTAAAAAGAAGCCTGAAATATTTGGTCAAACATTTAATTAACTCACCCCTAATGTGATGGCTGGAACTGCTTCTCTCTCCCCTGTCTCTTTCTCTATCTCCACTCTCTCCTGCGTCTCTCTCGGTCACTATCTATCTATCTATCTATCTATCTATCTATCTATCTATCTATCTATCTCTCTCTCTCTCTCTCTCTCTTGCGTGTTTCTTTCTCTCCTCTCTCTCCTGTCTCTATCTCACACTCCTGTCTTTCTCTCTCCTGTCTCTCTCTCTCTCTCTCTCCTGTCTCTCTCTCTCTCTCTTGTCTCTCTCTCTCCAGTGTCTCTCTCTCTGGTTCTCTCTCTTGTCTTTCTCTCTCTCTCTTATGTTTCTCTCTTTTCTATCTCCTGTCTCTCTCTCTTCCATCTCTCTCTCTCTCTCTCTTCTGTCTCTCTTTTCTCTCTGCTGTCTCTCTCTCTCCTGTCTCTCTCTCCTGTCTCTCTCCTCTCTCTCTCTCCTGACTCTCTCTCTCTCCTATCTCTCTCCTCTCTCCTGTCTCTCCCTTCTCTCTCTCCTGACTCTCTCTCTTTCCTCTCTCTCCCGATGCTGTGTCTCTCCCCTGCACGCTCTCCTGCATGAGTCTAGGCCAGCAATCCTCAAGTGCACGTTCCGGCATTTGCGTCATTCGTCGGCGCGCATGTGTTCGTTCTGACCACCCAGCAGCAGAGAGTGCGTGCACGCATTGCTATCTTTAACAATGTCCGACGCTTGCGCAGGGGCCGACCAAATGATTTTGTGCACCTTATACACCCCATGGGCCTGACGTTCCCCACCCCTGCTCAAGGGTCTAACTAGTAGAGCTCTGGTTCTGCTTGAAAATTAGTCTATAACTTTGTGAGTGGTTTTTTTTTTTTGCTTTTGTACACTGGTTACTCTATTTTTTAAGTTTTTGCTGATTCCATAGAAGAATAAAGCTATCAGAGTAAAATAAATGGCTATTCGTTTTAATAACCAGCACAAATGTAACTTATAAAGATGACAAGATATCTAATAGCTACATGATCCGTTCATGTCTAGAAACCTTGTTTCATTAATGTCTTTAAGAGACCAGATGATAAACCATACTCTTTGATGTAAAACAGAGTAAGAACAAATGTCGGTTAAATCAGCTCTTTTAATTTTAAGAACTTTTATTTGATACACCGCCAAACGTCCACTGCCGAACAATAAAACAATCTAATAAAAAAGCTCTGTAGTGTACTGTTAGAATCATAAAAATGTACATGAAGTTCATAAAAGCTCTTCTACATCCTCAAACAGAGCACCAAAAACAAGTGGTACTTCTGCTCTCAGTTAGTCCTCCTTAAAGGACCATAAAAGTCGCCATATGTGTTCTGCACCATCAACTAGAGGGTCGAAAATCATATGGAAAACTTGTTTACACTTTTTAAAATTGGTCAAGAATTCACATAGATATTCTCATTTTAGTTTAGCCCTTGAAGACGTCTCACAAGAACCTGCATAAATAATATGGCTGGATCTGTACCTGTTACACATTCTATAATAGATTTACATTGTCTTAAAAGCAAAGTGTAGTGGGAAGTACTCTGTTTTAAAGATTTGTTTCATTGGTAAGTCATAGGTTTGATGCCTTCCATTTGGTTTGTTTTTGTTAATTATTGTACTTATTTATTTACATGTACATCATACGTGTGTTAATAAATGGAACAATTGTTGTAAATGGAAACATTTGGACTAATGTGGTAAGTGGGGTTCCTCAGGGCTCAGTATTAGGTCCCCTCCTTTTTAACATATTTATTAATGACTTAGAGGTGGGACTGGAAAGTATTGGCTCCATTTTTTCAGATGACACTAAGTTGTGCAAGGTAATTAAATCACATAATGATGTACTTTCACTGCAAATGGACTTACATAAATTAGAGAATGTCAGATTAGATTTAACACAAATAAATGTAACATGTATTTGGGAAAGAAAAATAATCAAGCAATTTATAATCTAAATGGAATGAATCTAGGCATTTCAGAGATAGAGGTGGATTTTGGAGGCTTGTGGACAACCACCTAGTTAACAGTGCTCAATTCCAGGCAGCACCTGCAAAGGAAAGTAAAATATTAGCATGTATTAAGATGGGTATAGGAGCAATGGAAGCAATGGTTCTCAGCCACCGAAGGTTCCATATATTATAAACTCATTCTAAATATTCTCTCCATTGCAATAATACATTTTCACTTTTTGGTAGCAGGTAACAGTTTGTATTGCCCTTGTGGTTGGTGGCCTTTTTTTAGAACCTGTAAATCTAGGAAGCTCCACACTCATTATTTGAGGATTAACTGGGCTGTATAAAACTCTTAAAGCAGTGATGTATAAAACAATTTTAAATTATTTTTAAGTTTTTTTTCCCCGCTTTCATTTATGTTCAGGAGACCAGATGATATACTATAGCCTTTGAAGAATAAATGTTGCTCATTTACAGCATTTTTTTTTTACTCGTTTTTTACTCTTTTTTTATCATCTTTTACTCTGCCAAGAGAACAGTATTTTAATAAAACATTTCAATATAAAACTGTATTATTACAGTCATTCAAATATTTCAATTTGCTCTGTACTTTCTCGTCTTTATATAAAGTGGGTGTGCAATAGTTTGCAATCATCTGAACCTTATTGATCTCTTCTTTGCTAGTCCTGAACTTGTGTCTCCAACAATGATCCGTATACTCTGAATCCCTACACTCACAATCCCTTCCAAACTATATACCCAACCCCTTCTATGGCTCTGTCTCTCTACTTGCACCTATTCGCTGAAATAAACTCCCACATCACACTAAACAGTCTCAAAACCTGTATAACATTTCACACCATTACTTCTTTCTGTAAAACCATAATATAACTTAATTCAACTTGCTCTAATCTTGACCTCTCAGCTTTACCTATTGCACCCATAACCCTGATCTTACCTCTAGCCCACGTACGTTTCGTCTTAACTTGGGCCTTGTCAGTGAGGTGTAGCTGAACTCCCCAAGGCACAGTAAGTAAGGGGTTCACATCTGGAGTCCCCTATAACCCTTTGGGAGACTAAGTCCTAAGGCTTATTTGAATAAGCAAAAAAAAATAAAAAATAGAAGTACATCAAGCAAATGTCCAATGAAATTCAACTAATTCCTTCCAATGCTTCCAGTCCTATCACACACTGTGTCAAATCTTGATTCCAAATATTGTTAATCCTTGCTAGTCTTGACTGGAAAAAAAACTTGCATTACTGAATATGCACTTTCCACCCCCCCTAGAACAGTGTTTCCCAAACCTCTCCCCAAGACCCACCAGACAGGCCATGATTTAGGTCAAACACTGTGTGAACAAAACAAAGGTGAGGTATCTAGTATTCTGCCAGTGGTGGAGTCTTAAATTGCTTCACCTGTATTTGATGTAAATCACGGGCTGTCTGGAAGAGAGGTTTGGGCACCACTATCCTAGAAGACACCTCTTGTCTCCCTATCTCATGCAAATAAAAGATAAGGACCATAGACTATGATTATCTTACATCTCATGCGCTCTACTTAACATTGAAACCATGGTAAGACTTGACTCATCCACTGGCCCTTTGCACATTTTCAAGATAAAAAATACATTTGGACATACTCTCTTTCCAACTAATTTTATTTCCACTGCTGCTCATAAATACCAGAAAATAACATCCACAAAGTAATTTTTTATATTTACTATAAGGTTTGTTTAATTTCTGCAGTACCTCTCCATGTTAGGCGATTATTTATTGCACTGTGTCCTTTTAACACAATGGTCTCAGTAATGTATGACAGGTTAAATTGTGATATTTAAGTCTCCTTAGAGAATATTATTTGTGCCCAGAAGCTTTAAGTAAATGTTTCCATACGGCCTCTAAACAATGTGAATAAAGAGCTTGAAAGTATCATTTACAGCTGGAGTGGTCAATGTTTCTGTTCACAAATGGAATAATGTTGTTCCCAGTGGGAGATACGTACACTGTAAGAGAGGCCTCTGAACAGGAGACAGCAACATGACCAACATAAAGCAATATACAAGAAATAATATTCAGAACTAGAAGAGAGAGAGATCTACAACAAAATGGAAAATTCCATATATTACAAAAGATTGAACAGGCTCAAGTTGGATTTATAGTACCACAATTACCCCCTTCCTTGGCTCTCTAATGCATTTCTGACCCCTTAGTCTTTGAAAGGTTTAATATGAAAGGTTAGCCACTTTAGAACCAAAGGAAGAGAAGCTGGGAATGATTCTAACCATTGACATCTTAAGATTGAAGATTTCATGACCAAGAGTGTTGAGTGCAAAGTTATTTAGAATTGAATCTGGACAGTCAATTTGAATCTCCATTTAGTGGTAATGGTTTACAGCTTACTGCTAAACATAAAATGACTGAACTGATGTTAATTGCAAGATAACCCTGCAACAACTGAGCCTGTGAGGTTAGTTGCACTTGAATACCAGTAAGTATATTACCATTTTTAAAATGATGGTTGAATAAATAGGTGTATTGAATAGTTCAAACTCAGTGGCGGAGCTAGAGAATGGAGCACTGTGCACTGTGTAAAAACACATTTTAGAACGCCCTACATCTGGGGTTGTACTGACTCACTCAGTGCCCCTTACAAGACCCCTTTCCATAGCTCCCCTTCCCTTACCGCCTGCTCAAAGCTCATCTGCCCGCAGCACATCTCCAGGATACTGGAGCTCTACTTTCTTGCGACATCCTCTACGGAAGGAGGGACTAGTCTTGCCGAGTGGCAAGGGTGGGGCCCTACACTACACTACATGCATATATATATATATATATATATATATATATATATACATATATATATATTTTAAATAGCAGCCAGTCCCTCCCAGTAGCCAGCTTCAAATAGTACCTATGGCATTTCAACATCCACTCCCACACATCATTCACCCATCTTAGCATCCATCCGTAAATAGCACTCAGGCCTTGTCAGCGTTCATTCTCACACAGCACCCAACTCCTCTCAACACCCATCTCACATAGCACCCACCACTATCTCCTTTGCTCCCCATTTACAGTAGCGATTCCACATGTACTTTGCTGTTGCTTTGCAGCCCTTGCTCTCTCACATCTTCCCTCATATACACGACACCTCTTGGAGCTTCAGTAGAAATGCACTTTTATAAACAGATCCAAACCAATTAATGGCTAGAGGGGTGTGAGGCCAAGGCGACCCAGGGGGCTGTGGTGGGTTGGGCATTAAATGCCCCACCAAAAAAGTACACAGCACTGGTGCTTTCTTAAGGGGGACCCTGACACATTGCACCACCTGTGCCACTGATAACTCCCTCCCTGAATATGACAAAACACTGAAGATTCTGGCTCAAAATGTGGAAGAGTAGATGTCTACTGCAGAATACAAGACAATAAAAAGGTACTTATTGTAATGCTAGAAAATATTTTCTGAGGTTTAAACTATACACTTTATAGTTCAGTTTTTGCACAACACTGAACTGTAGATGAACTGCTTGCTTATAGCTAACTTGCAGTGCTGAGGATTAGTAATTTACACACAGATGTTGTGTTGCAGATGTTTCCCGTAATAGTTTGAGAGTCATATAGTTACCATGGTACAGATAATAAGATGATATGGACTTTCACAATAAGAGCAAACATGTGGCAATGGTAAATACTACATGCTGCAACATGTAACATGGGGAAGTATATGAGACACTAGTGTATGAGCAGTTATCATCCTTTTAATAAGTGTTGTAATACCCTTTTCTACAACTAAAAAATCACTTGCTGTGTATAGCATCCCATGATACTTTGCTGTTGAGACTGATTCCCAAACATTGCAACAAAGTCTTAGCTGCCTCTGATTGCCCAAAACTGGTTATGAATCTTATGCTGATTTAGTTTGGATTTTTAGGGGAATTTCTTCTCAAATTCAAACTGCCAGAAAACTGAAACAAATTTGCAAACCCTAAGATAAGTTCATATATGATTATTTGGGGATCTTTTTCATGCACCGCTGATTCTCACCTATCAGATGCATTCATAATCCATGCAACTTCTATATTCCAAATTGTTGGCCAGCAATGAGACTGGTCAATTGTTATTAGGGTTTAGAGGGAATACACAAATTTGGCACAATATTTTATATGACTTAACATCAGTTTATTATAAAATTTAAGCACAATCATGCAACAAAATATATAATTCCTGTAGATTATCTATAGATTGTTGTTTTTAAAGCAAGAAATAAAAGTTAAGTTTTATTATTTCTGAATTACAATAGGACGTTTAATGTATATGCTTGTCTCTTTATATGTACTGTAGGAAAATGCAATTTTTACATAACTCAGCTGATAAAGTAATTGATATTATACAGTACAAAGTAAAATGTTACCATATATGGAACCTCTGCTGTGTCATGTTAAAGTGCGCCCTCTTGTCTTGTGAATACTTATTGTATCCTCCACAAAATGTCTTAAGCTTCAGAAAATGTTTCATTTTGGCACAGAGTGCTTATTAAAGAACAACTGTAGTGATAAAAACTCATACACTTGTGAAGTATCTAACAAACTAATATCATTACAGGAGTGTAATTCACGAGCCCCCTTCTGGATCACTACCTTGGTGAAGGGGCTTGTGTACTTCAACGAAGCTGTGAGCTATACCATGTAAGGCCACCCAAGATGGGCAGGTAATAGCAGAGAGGTCACACAAATCACTGTCCACTGGAGAAGGAACTTGCAACCCACTACAGTATCTTTGCTAAGAAAACCTTATGGATTAGCACAACCAGACTTTCAGCCTTATTAAAATGCGACTCAGCCAATTGAATAGGGCTCTATATAAGCACAGAGCATATATTTTTTTACTAAAGTTTTTAGTTAGTGAACTTCTATCCAAAAGCAAGGTCTTCACTAACTAAAAACTTCTGTAAAAAATATGCTCTATGCTTATATAGAGCCCTATTCAATTGGCTGAATCGCATTTTAATAAGGGTGATAAGATGTGCCTGGCACGCTGCAGACCATAAGATCACAGAGAGTCGGATATGACTGAATGATTAAACAACAATAATCCACGAGCATAAAATAATTTTTAGAGAAATTCATAAATGTAATGCAAGAGACTCTGTATGTATCATGGGTGCTTGGATAGCTAGCGTGTTTGTAGCCTGAGTAGGACAGTTATCCTAATGGTCACGCCATACTGTATTAGCTGCAAAATAAATAAATAAATTGGGATTTTATGGGTTTGAGGCCTGCATAAAATCAAAGCACCAGCTGTTCTGTTTAACACACGCACTTAAATCCATGTGTTAGAGTCCTTATAATTAGTTTTTGCCAAAATACTGTGCATTACAGAAGTGAATAACTAACTGTGTGTGAACAAACATATACAATCATTTTGTTCACACAAGGAATAAACAGGAAGAAAGTATTAAACTTTCTAAAATAGCTGTGATTATAAACACATGCATAAAAACAGAGATTAGGCAGCAGATAAAATGTGGTTTACCATTTATTCTCCATTCTACTAGCTAATATGCTAGGCTCAAATAATCCTCATGGTGGCCTAATACCTAATTATTATTTAATTCCCTTGCCGTATTTGCACTTACCGTGTCCACTAGAATTCTATTCAGCTAACCACTACCCATTACATAAAAGTTAGTACATCTGCAGTTATCTCCAAATTTCCTATCCTCCAAATTCATATTATGTTCTTTTATTTTACTCAATTTGGAAAACAATAACTTGATCCATATAGATGAAACTGGTTAACCATTTTCAAGTGGAAGATCCTTATATCACTATGCCGCTCTTGTAAACTAGGAGTTAAATTACATGACTCCCGTAAGGCTGCCTCAACCCACTTTTATGTGAGATTTTACTGAGCTATTACATTTTCCCTTTAGGCCAATTAATTCACTCTAAAAGTTACTTTCACATAGCTAGGTTTTTTACATTACACAAAAGCAGCTATGAGTATGGACCAGCAAGAGCCAATAAACACAGTAGTCCCTGTAGCAAGTTATATTGGTAACAATTACAACATGGAATCTACATGCTTACCATTCAAATGTTGACTGTGCCGTTCTGTGAAAGCTAACCTAAAAGTCCCAGCAACAGAGGTTTTTTTAAAGGGCGAGAGCAAGAGCTTGGATTAGAGAGTAGGGGCCTCATTCTATTATCGGTCGTAGGAGATGCGGGGCCGCAAGGACAGGCCGCAAGCTATTTGCCTATTCTATTCCCCTCCGGCCGGGGGCTCCGGCAGGCTTGCGGCCGGCGCCTTTTTATCCCTTGCGGCCGCTCGCGCTGGAGGAAAGCCTTTGATCTTAAACAGCCGCAAGAGTTTCGGCCGCAAGAAAATCCTATTTGCTATTCTATTGCACCGGGAACCCTCTCTGCAAGGCTAAAACCGAGCCGCAGCTTACTTGCAGGAAAGAGGTCCCGCTAGCACCAATTAAGCACATTTTAAAGCCATAATATAGCCATCCTGCACTCTGAGGAGACTATAAAGTGATTGTAGGTGTTAGCAAAAATAGCACAACATTCCCCTACACTCAAATCCATAAATAAATTATTTTTCAATATATGTCAAAAATCCATTGAAAAAGTCCTGAGGGCTTGGAAACCTCAGACACGCCCACGCTGCGGCCGGAAAATAAACGGTTAATGTAAACTCGGATTTGGGCTGATGTGCAAGCTTGAGAGGGGGTTGCTATTAATCCTCATATCCCAAAATATGATCCCTAACATTTACAGAGCTGTACAGTGCCGTCTTGAATTTATTTTTGCGTTTTACGTTTTCTGAGCTTACGACCGGTTGCAAGATATACGGCCGGACGTAAGGGGAGATCCTTGAGGGGCCGTATAATTGAATTCCAAGATAACGGAACCCCTGCAAGGAATCGCAGCCTTGCGGACGTTTTACGGCCGATAATAGAATGAGGCCCTAGGAGTTTGGTGCAAATCTGTACATAAGTTTCCATACAAATTTACTTGTAAATTATATACAGTCTACATACATATTAATAGTGAAATACATTTCATAGGCCTGATCCCTATCCAATCTAAATTATACTCCATACCCACCCCTAACACATACCCTCTACCCATACCCCCATGGTACATATATTGTACTATAAAATATATAAAAACATAAATTAGAAGAATGGGCATCTAAATGGCAGATGAGATTTAATATGAATAAATTTAACATTATGCATCTGGGAAGGAAAAATAGACATGCAATTTATAATCTTAATGGAGCAAATCTAGGGGTATCAGATATTGAAAGGGATTTGGGAGTGCTTGTGGACAACCACCTAGGTAACAGTGCTCAATGCCAAGCAGCATCTGCAAAGGCAAGTAAAATATTAGCATGTATTAAGAAGGGAATAGAAGCACGGGAAGCAAATATAATTCTGCCACTATACAAATCTCTAGTACGCCCTCATTTGTAATATGGAGTACAATTTTGGGCACCACTTCATAAAAAGGACATTTTAGAGCTGGAAAAGGTACAGAGAAGGGGCAACAAAACTAATAAGGGGAATGGAGGGGCTAAGTTATGAAGAAAGACTAACCAAATTAAACTTATTTTCTCTACACAAAAGGCGTCTAAGAGGGGATAAAAAATTCCCTATATAAATACATCCAGGGTCAGTGTAAAGATTTGTCAAGTGAGCTTTTTGTGCCAAGAGGTTTACAACTGACAAGAGGACATCAATTGAGGTTAGAAATAAAATGATTCCAGCCTTAAAGAAAGGAAAGTGTTTCTCTTAATAAGGGTGGTTAATCTGTGGAGGTGGTGACAGCGGATTTAATAGATAACTTTAAAAAGGGACTGGATATATTTTTAATCAAAAAGGGAATTTAGGGTTATCCTGGTTAATTAGAGAGGGAGTATTGATCCAGGGAGGAATATGATTGCCAGTATCTGGGGTCAGGAAGGAATTAATTTGTTTCCCTTTTGAGACAATTGGCAAAGTTTCAGTTTATTCCTGTTTGCCTTCCTTTGGATCAATTAACAATTAATCTGCATATTGCAGATAAGAGGAGATCTTAAAAGGTTGAACTTGATGGACTAAAAGTATTTTTTCAACCTCAATTACTATGTAACTATGTACTACATAGAACACAAAAACCCCTATTACATACCTCATACTACATATTCAGGTTAGCTGAAACTTTTGAATTAACTCTGGGTTCCTGTTTGTGCTGAAAAGCAGCTTGGAATATGTAGTGTATCACTGATATGTGCTTTATATTGCTGCTAACATACAGAAAGGAAGCTGCAAGGAGATTGGCTGAGCAAGCAACAGCAGGTAAACAGTGGGTTAATATTGCTCCCCTGATGCTGATTGAGGGGGAACAGGTGCCTGTGTAGACACCGCCTGGAAGTGTCAACATAATCATTAGAGGTATTTTTAGATACTAATAAAAATAAAATGTTTTATGACATGTGCTGCATACACACAGGCTGGTTTTTGCCTAAAGAGTGCAGAAATGTATTAATCCATGAAACGTTCATATCCCTTTAATCTCACAAGACAACCGAAGTTGCAGCAGACTATGTGACTAGCCATTATAATAAGTTTTGACCATGTTAGACAAAAGAAACCAGATGTTATCTATATGGAGTGGATAATTTAAAACATGGTTGAACTTTTATGCTCCCGTTGTATTCTTGTATCAGGAAGTTAAAAATGAAAGAAGAAACTTTCTTAGGTGTGTTCCCTGAGGGAATAAAGTACTTAATCTTAATTATGTCTTTCATGTGACAAATATGATTACAAGATGTTTCAGTATAGAGTCACATGTACTAGAGAAGTCAAACATTGTAAAACTTATCAGAAGTTAACACGCCAAACTGGAGACCATCTGACTGAACATGGAGTATTGGACACTAGAGACCATATGAAAATTATGTGTGGAAGAAAATGACTTGGAAAACCTCACATTGATATAAGTAACAAAACATATACTTTATAAAAGTAATTTTTTGCGATTGATACTATAGATTGTAAGTTTGCAATTTTTCAACCTTGTAAGGTGCTCGATGTACGTTTGACAAGGTCCTCCATTCTATTGCAATGTATTAAAATGTTTTTTGTCTTGTACCAGCGCTACAGAATATACAAAAAAAGGTTAATAATAATAACAGGCATAATGAAAGTGTCCCTTACAATTAGAAAAAAACTCTTCCTTAGAATATCATTTCAGTTTCTGTAACCAAATAAAGAATGGGGATTATAAGGACATAATCTTGACAACAGAATAGGCCAACAGGGATCCACTTAACAGAGCTTACCCAAGATAGCAGTGAATGCAAACCCTTAACAGTCACCTATACATAAAAGAAATCAATAATATAACACTGCCATCACCAAGGTAATTTAAGATATAACAATATTTTAGTCAATTTTGGTCATTTGGTCAATTTAATCCCATATCATCTCTACAATATCATGGGAGCGCAGAGATAGAGCTTAAAAATGCATATGTTTATTATGTATAAGTGTGCAATATATATGAACAAAATACTTATACATGGATTTACAATGATATGAAGTACAACTGATAATTATTAAAATAAAACCTGGATAATGTAATAGAAAATGATGTACTTCAGTTATAGATCCAAGCTAATTTCATGGGAATTTATGGTATTTTGGTTGTATGCTTAGTCCCACTTGTATCTTTTGCTGGTTCCTCAAACAAGGCAATAAATTGAACCTTTATGTAATATTATTAAATGCTTTGGGTGTAGTCTCACATCTCTTTCTCCTTGACATCACTTTCCTCTCTCACTCTTGTGCACATGGGTGAGCTGTCAGAAAGTCGTAAATCATACATGAGAATGGACTCTACAGACTGTAATATGTCATTCCTGGCACCAACCAAACATGACTTTGTCACATAGAACATAAAGTAAATGGGACTGTTTAATCATTAACTACCCAGTTACAGCAAGCTGTAACCTCTTCTCTTATTATTCATCACAATTGTGTTATAGTTAATGAAGTTAACTGATAGAATGAGACGGTTACTAGCTGCGTGCACCTCTTGGATAAATGTTTGCTCTATTTATTAATTATTGACATTTTGAGTGGAGCACCCCAGGGTTCAGTCCTAGGCCCCCTCGTTTCTCCAACTATACACCCTTCCTTGGTACCCTAAAAAATCTTTGGATTTCAGTATCATCTATTTGAAGATGACACTCACATCTACCTCTCAGCACTAGATCTATCCCGCTCTCTTCTGACACGTGTTCCCAACTGCATCTCAAGCATATCCTCCTTGATGTCCGCCCATCAACTCAAACTCAACATGTCAAAGACTGAGCTCCTAATCTTCCCACCATCTACCACAGCTTCACCTTACTACAGCAAATATATCTCACTATTGGCAATGCCATCATCACTCCCAGCTCCCAGGCCCATTGTCTTGGGGTTCTTTTGGACCCTGACCTCTCTTTCACTCCTCACATACAATCAATAACAAAATATTGTCTTTTTTTACCTAAAAAACATCACCAAAATACACAATTCACTAAATTCGATTCACCTCTCTCATCATATCTTGCCACGACTACTGCAGCTCCATCCAATCCACAATTAATGCATCTGCTAGACTCATCTATCAAACTCAATGCTCAATGTCTGCAGCACCTCTCTGTCAGTCACTCCACTGACTTCCCATAGCCTCCAGAATAAAATTTAAAATCATGACTCCCTTAATAATAGTACTACCTCTTATATCTCTTCACATGTCTTTAAATACTCCCCCAACTGCCCTCTTTGTTCTGCTAAAGACCATCGTCTTTCCTCCACTCTTATCACCTTCTCGCACTCCCACATTCAGGGTGTTTTCACTTGCTTCCCCTATTCTTTGGAACTCCTTGCCTCGTTACTCTAGACTATCCTCCTGCTGCAAAACCTTCAAAACCATCTGTTTAAAGCAGCTTATCACCTTCAGCCTTAATATACACAACACATCAATCGTCATCCTATACCCCATCGATATCCTTTAGACTGCAAGTATGTGAGTTTTCAATATTGCTATGTGCTTTAGGGAAAGCACTGTGTAAATGTGATTTTAAGCTCAGAGACAGCGCCCTACTTTCTTCATTGTGTTAACATTGTTTTTGACCCAACTTACCCCTGTATAGAGCTATGGAATATGTTGGTGCATTACAAATAAAGGAAATATAAATAATAATAGCTGTTCATATTCATGGGAGGTGTAAAGAAAGGGGCTCTCATATAGCAGATATAATAAAGCTCACAAGGGAAACATGTTTCAGAAGAAATTGAATTCTACCACAAAAATTACTGATGAGTTGGAATGGTCAGAGCAGGGAGGTCTGGATCCGCATCCACAGGAGTACAAGAGGCTGGAGCCAAACACAGGGCCCTAGTCACTGAGATCGGTTTTGCAGATATGGATGTGAGGTCTGTAAGGCATTGTTACAAAGACAGCAGGGCAAAGGTCAGAAGGATGATGGAGGAGGAGGCCACAGCAGCGACATCTACCAGTGGTGGCCTTACAGTGACTGTCCGTTTCAAGCAGCGGGAGAGGATGCTGAAGGAGATGATCGATGGAGGGACCGTTCCTGGATCTCCATACCTGGTGGCTACACAGCATCATCTTAAAACTCTTGCTGAGAGATGCTCACTGATTGGTTAGTATGACACAATGGAAAAAACTTCTGTAGAGTATGTATATGCATGTGCTGCAGGGGCCACACATCAGTTACAATCAAGATATATTTATGAACGAATAACAAACAAGCTCATTATATAAAGATATGATTACATCCATGAACAATTAACTGACAATCCGAGTGCATGATAAGTGAATGTCAGATATATAGGAACACACATCTATCAAAAGATCATACAATGTTGTTAAGCATATACCATTCTTCGCTCATTACAGCTCTCAGGAGGCAGTGGCATTGGCTAATCGAAGGCAGAGGCTGCAGGCAATGCCTCAGCCCTACATGCTCCAGGAGAGGAGGAAGAGCCCATGAGAGGATCTCATGGACCCAGCAGGTGAGGTGGATGACTCTGTAATGATGTGGTCAGTGGGGGGACTGTCAGGACCTTTTGTCACACCAGTGGCATTTGACCCCACTGCCCCTCTCCTACCACAAATTGATTCCCCACCTTGGCCCAGCTATTGGACCAATGCCAAGGTCATGCCACCATAAGCTCCTCCTACCATTGCCATCATGCCTTAGCAACCGCCACCACCCGGCCCACCACCACCAGCAGCTTCCTCTGATCCTCATCACCTCCCCACTTGGCCACCACTACCGCCGCCTCCTCCACCAGCCATACCCGGCCAACAGAGACCTCAAGCCCCAGGCCCACCTTTGGTGGCCACCACAGTGGAGATGCCGGCCCTTATCAAAGAATGCAGAGACAGTATGCTAGGATCCAGGCCTGCGTCTCCTCCCACCCGGTCTTGGTAGGCTACAGTCTTTGGCTGCTGCAGGCCGTGTAACCCAGCTGATCATGGACATTGCTAAGCGTGCTCTAGTTCCCATTGCTGCCTCCTCCACCCCAGAGACCTCCTCCACAAACCTGCATGCCTCCTTGACTCCCCCTCCACCAGTGCTGCTGTCTCAAGGGAGATGGCTCCTCTGCAACTCCCCTTCGAGTAGGCCGTGTGGCAACATGGAGGAGGTGATAGGGGCTGCACCTGAACTTTTTCAACAGCACTCCTCAATGACCATCAATTTGTCCAAGTGTTGACATAATCTAGCCCAGCTACACAGTAGGAATATTTTGTCTTTTTTAGGCACAATTTAGATCCATATAGGCATCCTCTTCATTTGTAAGCAGTGATATCAAATAATGTGAGTGTGATATATGCTCAGCAGATTTACTATCAGAATGATTTGACACCGCCATTAAGTAATCAAATTCCATGTTCAATAACATCTGTTTGTTGTTAAGTTCAACTCCTTGCAATGTAGATCTGGCGTGGGACTATCATAGTCCAAACCCGACTATTTATTTTAAGGCACCATTAATACATGCGTTGAAATCTCCTAGAGTGATGGTGACAGTACTCTGGCCCCACTGAATATGGTCACAGCTAAACATTTCATGTGAGACATCATTACTTGTGGTGATGGCAAGTTATTTCAAATGACAGATAGAGATCATTTTCACAGCTTGTGGATGAAGTAAGATTCAGGTAAGTTGGTTAATGTACTGTACATACAGCTTTTTATTACACACTAAATTGGATTACATAATCATTGATTTTCAGCATCTCTCTAATGTAGCAGATTTAGACATGATGTATGTGCTATGCCTATTAGTGTTTACTTTCATTATATGGAGATTTTCATGATGATATTTGTTTTCTATCTGGTTACTGTGGTTACTGTGGTTACATCTGGGTTCTGTGGTTTTTCATGCGGTTATAGTAGTGTAATAACCACATGTGACCCTAGTAGATGCTATGCACCATTATTAGTATACAGTATTACATTGATCCCTTTAGGTTTTGTCATTTCTTCCAGCCTCTTGTCCTTTCAGATCCGTCCACACTCATGATATTAATACACTGTCAATATGTTTATGACTGTGCTCTATGTATTTAATAAAGGATGATTTTGTTATAATGTTATCCATGTTTCCATGTGTTGCTGAAGCTAATAGATTAGTGACATCAACATACATAACAATTATTTAACTATTTTGTTTTAGGATATTGGTCATCATCCTGTATAGGCATCCTTTCATGCATGTTTATGAATCCATAACATTCAAGTGTGGGTTACCAATGATCACATGTTTTAATACATCTAATATGTGGTCACACACTTCTTAACATTATTTCCACCCTATTTTGTGAAACACAGGTGAACTAAATAATTATTAATTATTAGGAGTTAATAGTTTGATACATATACATAGTGACACTAATGAGCCTCATTATTCCACTGCAATGATGTTAAGCATCTAACATGTGTAATTAATGCTCAATTGATACATTAGGAGTATCCGTAATTGTCACATGCTCATTAATGTTATATATGTTTGCACTTGCATAATGGCATGGGACTTCCAAGCAAAGGTCCAGCCAAACATATTTTTTTTCTTTCTTTCTTTTTTTATTAACAATTTGTATCTTAATAACATACATATTTACAATCATAAAAGCAAAACAGACTCAAAACCGATTCACTTCTACACAGGAATACAATACCTCGAAAAGTATCAAAGTTATTGTACATGTATATTGCAATATAACATTTTCTATCTTTCATATATTTATCTCAACTTTGCCATTTTAAAGATGAATATAATAATATATTTTCCAATTCTCTATTTTCACTTAACTTGAACTAGTTCTTCCCAGGTTGGTATATATTTCTGATTCCACCATTTGATTACAACCCATTTTGCTGCCAAAAGGCAGTGTGAGATCAACATTTTTTTTTGCCAGAGGAACCTTTTCATCAAACAAATGAAACAGTATATGACTTGGCGTGAGTGGAATAATCATTTCAGTTTATTTTGAAATCTGAAACGCAAATTGTTTCCAGAAAATCTGGAATTTATTGCAATTCCACCACATAAGTAAATATGTGCCTTTTTCCAAACATTCCCTCCAACATAAATCAGATTTACTTTGATCAGATTTATTAATCTTATCTGTAACTAAATACCATCTTTGAACTTATCTGAAAAATGGTTCTCTTTATACTGAATATTGAGATGTCTTTTTGACTATTTTGAAGGCTCCTATCCAAATATCCTCTGACCATTCTTTGGCTAACTTTATTTCCATAATATTATGACATCTAACAATTTTATGATCCTCACAGACTTTTAAAACTAAGTGTTCATCTGTACTCATTTCTCTAAAGTTAGTAAATTTATAACCCCACTTAAAAAGCTGGTGTCCAATTGCCAAAAAATCTAGCCAATAGAGCTTGTATAGCTTTTCTTTTTTGAAAGGTCTCTAAAAAGTGCATGGCGTCCTTTTGATATAGATCCCCTATTATAATCACACCATTATCTTTCAAAGTATATATACATGGGAATCCCTTATTAAGATGGAAAGCTAGAGAATTTTAACTTATCCCTATGGGTATACCAACATTTAAGAATTGACAAGGTACTATTTGGTAATCCTTTACATTTCTTAATTTCTAGAGCTGGTAACCACGTAAAGAGTTGTCGATGTGTATCAGGAACCAATTCAGCTTCTATAATTACCCATTTAGCTTTATTATGAACACTATTCCATCCTAACAGATGTGAAAGCACTATTGATTTGAGATCACCTGATGAATACACCTCATTACATAAGGTATTTCAGGAATAATCATATTTTTTACAGCTGCTATTCTATGTGTCCAAGATAAATTACTAGTTTTTCATTCTTGCAAAATATGTCTTAAGTGATTATGTACCGATAATACATTATCTTTCAGCAGATTTTTTAAATTGAACATAATTCTTATTCCTAAATGAGTAATATATTTGCAGTCCCATTTAAATTGATATGCTGGTTGTAAACTTCCCAATTTAGTTCCCTTTGCTAATCCCCTTAAAAGCAATTATGAGTGCTCTAACTGCAGAATAAATCCTATATACCGTATATACTCGAGTATAAGCCAACCCGAGTATAAGCTGAGGCACCTATTTTACCACAAAATACTGGGTAAAATGAGTGACTCGAGTATAAGCCCAGGGTGGGAAATGTGCTGCCCCTGTGTCCCCCCTCTCTCTCCCGTGTCTCTTCTCCCCTCTCCCTTCTCTTGTGTCTCTTCCCTCCTCCCTTATCACCCTCCTCAACCCCCCTCCTCAACCCCACTCCTCATCCTCAACCTCCCTCCTCATCCTCAACCTCCCCCCTCATCCTCAACCCCCCCATATTCAAACCCCTCCTCAACCTCTACCCCCCTCTACATCCTCAACCTCCCTCCTCATCCTCAACCTCCCTCCTCATCCTCAACCCCCACCTCAACCTCCCTCCTCATCCTCAACCCCCTTCTCAACCTCCCTCCTCATCCTCAACCCCCCTCAACCTCAACCTCCCTCCTCCTCATAAACCCCCTCCTCAACCCCCTCCTATATGCTAATATATGCTAATGACGCAGCGCGCATGTGACGTCAAGAGCAGAGGCCGGAGAAGAAGCAGGTAAGTGAGGGGGAAGTATTTAGAGGGAAGACAGTGAGGAGGGGGGTTGATGAGGAGGAGGTGGTGTTGAGGATGCGTAGGGGGGAGGGAAAGAGACACAGGGGAGTAGAGAGACACGGGGGGTTAGAGAGACACGGGGGGTTTAGAGAGACATGGGGGGGTTAGAGAGACATGAGGGGGGTTAGAGAGACACTAGGGGGAGTGACTCGAGTATAAGCCGAGGGGGCCCTTTTTAGCCTTAAAAAAGGGCTGAAAAACTCGGCTTATACTCGAGTATATACGGTAGCTATGCTAATCAACCATCCCTAAAACATTGTGAGAAAACTGCTCCGGGTCACTGCTACGAGTGAACTTCATGACAAAGACAAAATGCAAGGCATAAATCTCCATTGAGTTTTGCACTGACAATAAATTACGACTTACTCCCTGACACTTCGACACTCAAACCCTATGCTAATAAGAATTTAAGGATCACTCACAAATCAGGGTAGTGCCGTAACTGCAAAAAGCAGAAGAAAGATTTACATGTACCAAAGACAACTCGCAAGTGCTTTTAAAGCCTTTGCTGAGTCTCCCAGAAGCATTTAAAGTGACAGTATTGCACAAAAAGTAATGATGACATTTCAACATTTTTTGACACTGAACAATCCGATATTAACAAATGTGTGATTAAAAAATATGATATGTTGGTATTAAGCCTGTTTTATGATACAAAATCCAGGGTAACAAACAACCCAATACTCCTTTATTTAGTGAACCTATAACTACAATTGTCACATATTTTTAATATCAAAATATATTAATAAATAAAAAACAATTACTTTATATATATATATATATATATATATATATATATATATATATATATATATATATATATATGCTCCCTTGCTGTATCTAGTTACAGGCAGTTGTTCCTGCACTTTCCACTCATTATAATATTTATGACGTTCACATTTCCTATTGGCTCCTAGGGCTGTCTCATCCGTAAAGCTTGGTTTAGCTGCGCCCTGCACAGAGCCGGATTTACGGAGCTGAGTGCTGTAATCTGGGGTAGTGAATGATTTGAATTAGTATAAAAAAAGCTCCCACAAACTCTTTACTGCAATCCCCTAATTTAGAGCACCAGATTAGCATAGGGATCTTAGCCCCTTGTAAGTTGCTTCTGATTTTAGGTAATAACTTTAAAATATGACAAGTAGCTATACTCTTCCAAAATTTTATTTATAGGCATATCTACATTTCCAGGATTAATACATTTCTCCACTCCTTAGCCAAAAAGCATCCTTGATACATTTCATAAACCATTTTATTTTTATCAATTTTAAAAATCCCTTTAATCATTATGTTGATGCTCCCAGGAATGTCTATACAGGCACCTGATGCCCCCCAATCAGCATGGAGCATTTGGGGACCAATTTTATCCACCTGCTGTGTCTTTCTCAGCATATAGGAGAGCACTGACGTCAGCCCCAAAGTGCCTGCAAGGATGTGATCCGCCGAGCTGCTTCCTGTGTCTGCTGTGCACACTTTCCCCACCAGGGATCAGCATAGACAGAGCTGCGTTGTATCTGTGAGTGCTGAAGCTATCACCAGAGAGTTAGAGCTTGGTGAGTGTGAGTGGTGTGAGGAGTGTGGAGTTGTGAGTGAGGAGTGTGGAGTGAGTGGTGGGTGTGGAGTGTTGAGTGTATAGAGAGTATATATTAAGCATCCAATTGAGACTCCTTGTATGAGTGTGGCCATTGCAGCTTATGAAGATACAGACTCAGTAGGGATAGACATGCAGTATAGTGTACTAGCCTATCAGGGAACCTCTCTCAGCAGCATGTTAACAACACAACTATGCTTGAGAGATGCTCAGTGATTTGTTAGTATGACACAATGTACAGCAAGTTATAAAGAGGCCAGACCTAAGCACAAAGATACTGTTTTGAGCCAATAACAACCAAAGCATTCTAGCAAATGATAGCTCAACAGAATAGCAATAACAACAGGATGTCAGATAGATAGAAACACACAGCAATCACATGATGATATAATGATTTTAACTCACTTCAGAGTCAGGGGCGGGGGAGTCGGCTTAGTCAGAGCCAGAGTTTGGTGCCAGTGGCCCTGCCCACCAGCATCCGTCGCAGGAGGAGGAGGCAAAGAAAGGATTAGTAGGCCTAGGATCAGAGGAGAACTCAAGATTTATGTGGTCAGCATTTGACCCCACTGGCTTACTCTTCCCTCAAATAGACTCTCACCCTGGGCCCACTTGATGGACTCAAGGTATTTTCCCCCTCCAGCACCTACACCACCATCATCTCCTCCTTCTCCCAGCAGCTCAACATGGCTCCCACCACCACCAGGCCAACCAGCTGATGGTCCAAAGCACCTCCCCACTGGGCCACCACCACCGGCACCTCCTCTTGCAGCTATGATTGGCCTACAAAGACCTCCACGTCCACTGTTAGAGGCCACCACGGGGGACATGCTGGTCCAGATGTAGGAGACAGCATACAAAGGGACGCTATCCTAGGGCTCTATCCACCAGGCCTCGGTGGGCCACAGCCAAAGGAGGCTCTATAGGGAACTAAGGAGGCACAACCAGCACATGGAGTCATATATGGTCAGGCTGCTCCAGGCTGTGCAGAACCAGGGTGTGCTTACCCAGCTGAGCGTGGACATTACCCAGCATACTTTGATTCCCAGCACCACTCCCCCAGCACCACTCCAGAGGCCTCTCCTCGCTTGCCTCCATGCTTCTGCCTCAACAGGTGCTGCAGCCTAGTGAGGGAAGGGCTCCCCCTGCAGCCCCCCTCATCTAGGGACAATATGTGAAGGAATGGGGGGGGGGGGCCCTGGGCAAGGTGGAGGAGGAGATAGCAGCTGCACCTAGGATTTAACCTTCTCAACAGCCCTCCTTAGTGGCAATTTATGAATCCAAATGTTAACATAATCTAGCCTCGCTACAGAGTAGAGGATCATCGTCTATGTGATGGTGATATTTTTTAACCAAATAGCTACCCCTCATTACATGGTCCATGATCTTCTTCTATGTGGACACGCAGGGTTATGTTTAACAATTGATGGTCACTGAGGAATTCTGTTGAGAAGAGATGATGCAGTCCCTATTTTTGTTTGTTCCTTAGTATTAATCCTTTTTGATTTTTTGATTTTAGACACAATTCAGGCCCATGAAGGCATTCTCTTCATCTGCATGCAGTGCTACCAAATTGTGTAAGTGAAATATATACACAGCCACTATTAGATATCATGTTTTATAACACATGGATTGAGTTAAGCTTAACTTATAACAATGAAGATATGGCGTGGGACTAGTAAAGTCAGACAATGTCATTTTAATCAAAGCCAGCATTCATACATGTGTTAGTTAGCCATCATCAATATGAGAACAGATACTTTTGTCTGATATAAGTAACAGACATTATGGCTGCTGACCTTACCCTCCTCTTAGTATTAGTGTATACGAGATGATACATCTTGCAAACTGTGGTCTATATTCCCCTGGACATTGTAATATGTTATGTGGAGGTATGATATTGCCAATAGTTAGTGTTCCATTATATGTGTGATGAGTCAAACATATTTATATATATATATATATATATATATTATATATATATATATACACATATATATATATATATTATATATATATATTATATAGCAATCGTTTATTATTATTATTATTATTATTATTATTAACTTTTATTTGTAACGCGCCAACATATTCCTTAGCGCAATACAGGGGATAAAAAACAAGGAAAAATTCAGCATTAACAACCTTCAAAAAATGGAGGACCCTGTTTTGAGCTTAGAATCTTTGCAGAAAGTGCTTTATACCAAAGCATCCTAGAAGACTGAAAACTCGCCACCTACAATCGAAAGGGAATGGAAAGGACAGAAAACAGGGAAATATTAAACAGATAAGGAATAACAAGGGTCAGAAGAGAAGTGAAAGTTAGAAAGGTTTTTCATTTAGAGGGAAAGAGAAGGAACAGAGGTGATGGCTCTAGCATTTAATATGTTGTCTGCCCCTAGTGGTGAGATAATATATGCAAGTAGGACTGTCAGGTGATTCCCATTCCACTATAAATGTAATCAGAAATGGGGTGGGAGGGTGAGGGACCGGAGAGAGAGAGAGAGAGAGAGAGAGAGGAAGGGGAAGGGAAGGGGGAGGAAAGCCAGGCAAGATAAAGTAAACATTTGTAAGAGTTTGGACTAATTTTAGAAATAATTATATGTCATCAAATATATTAACAAGCATATAGTAGAAATATTAATAAAAGATATTGGCTCCTGGGAAGACGCAGCTTTCAAGGTCTTCTTCATACCTGCTGGTGTGTATGAAACTCCCAGAATTCAGAGTAAGCAGTGAGGCCTACTGAGACCAGGATGCAGGTAACAATTGTGGCTGCTGGTGTGTAATAAGTACAAGCTAACCCCTTTCATTGCAGCTGAGTCCCAACAAAGCCCAATTTCTGTAGAGATGTTTTATGAGCTTAAATTAAATTTTCTGTCTCTTTCAGTAACCCAATATCATATGTATCCAGAGAGCTGTGATGCCACTGGAGTTTTGCTGGATTTAGAAGTGGTTTAGTGTGTGTGAGACACTCCTCTTGTTAAAGAACCACCACATAATGAAATGTGTTTGAAAACTTTGTCTTAGGCAGGAAAACGTTTCATATCACGTTCTTAAATTAAGCTATACATTGTAATACCTCGGCAGGACCCTGGAGGGATCCATGATACGTTGGTGGAAGTTGTGTGTATGTGAGAGGAGGGCATTTGTCTACATTTCTGTAAAGCTATTGGTGCAGTGAATGATGAAAGGGGTCTGCCTCTGGCTAGTGAGAGAGAATGGGTGTTATGACATTTTTTGTCTTATCTTTAAAATATCTCTCTGTTCCCCTCCTCCATTATTCTCTCCACCTATATATAACCATTATAAACTGAGTCTTCAGAAGTTCAGAATTTTCCACAAATGCTTTTTCCCATCGCGTACGCAGCTGCTGAAATTGTTAATTTGGTACTTACTTGACAAACAAGTGTCTCTTTTCTTCAATTGCAAGAAGTAAAATACAGGAAGATTTCCAACTGGTGATTATGATATGGATTATCCTTTTGACATTGGCCATTCTAAGTGATACTCCCATTACCTAAATATGTTTTGCACATTTTGGACTTGCCTTATTCTAAAAGTATTCTTTTTAGACTAGTTTGATGTCAGCATCGTGCACCCAATGAAATACTAATGTGACGTGACCTGGCTTGGTGGGTGTATAAGGTGACATGTAGGTAATCTGCAAACATCACTTTAATGGGAAAACATGTGCTTTATCTAACTTTGAAATGGGAATGATCATTGGCTTTTGGGCCACGGGTGGCAATATTTCTGAAACAGCGCATTTGTGACCTGTTTGTGTGCTGCTGTTAAAGGGCCCAATTCAATTGCCCAATTCGGAAATGTATTTAAATATAAAATCACTCTTAATATTGCTACATATTTGGCAAATATTACTTATTGGCACTAATTAATTCTTAAATCAATAGAATGCATATAAACATTTATAAAAAATACACCCGAAGCCTAATTTATAAATTCAAGGCATTTGCAAGTAGCTAATAGCATATGGCCCAAAGTGTACCGTGACTGGACAAACGGCACTATTAAGAATAAAATACGTTGAAACTGTGGAGCACCACGTGCCGTTGATGTCAGAGATGAATGTTGGCTGCCAAGGTGTGTGATAGCCAACCGACACGCTACAGTTGACCAACTCACCATCCAAACAAACCTAGGGGCTTCCAGATGTGTGTCTAATATTACAGTACAGCCAAAATTGTTGCGTTTGGGGCTCCAAAGCAAATGGCTGGTCACTGCACTCATGCTGGCGAGGGTTCATGACAGTACCGAAATTGAACCTCTTCTGATTGTTAACGGGTTGCCTTCTTTGATGTGTAACACATTTTATGCTCCATTGACTGGACGGATGCTGACGTGTCAGGTGAAAAAACTCTGAAACTCTGAAAAAACGAAAAGACTTGAACCCTATTGAGCACTTGTAGGACCAACTCCATCGCCGTATTCGCGGTATGGATCCTAGCTTGTGTATAATCCATCCTTAGCTTTGGCCAAAGCTATGTAATACAGCAGACATTTCTTTTATAATAAAAATTGCATTTTCAACTAAACTTTTCTGTTTACATTAAATGAGGAATAGAGGTTGAACAGACATGATCTCATGAGAAACACAATAATTTAATTAATTTATATGTTTTAAATAAAAAAATCTAAGAAAGCTTTATTGTAGAATAATAAATACCACATTGTGTTTAACAAATCCCCAAAATATAAAAATGTAATGTAAAATGCCATGGCCTTCACATTACAAAGGGCAAGGGTAATGGTTTGATTTTAATAACTTGCATGTAGTAAACATCAGTCAAAATAATATTTATTTGTATAATTATTATGTTTATCTTAAGTTTAGTTTAAAAATTTAAAATATCTGAGGTTCCCCTCCACTTATGCCTGAGATTCTGTTTTACTTCCACTTCCTTCAGCTGCCTCATTGCTCCACAGTTAATATATTTTCCAAAACAGTGGTGGGCCACAGGCCGAGCTGTGCGATGCATTAGGGCCCTACTCTAGGGGGGCAATGCAGTCTATTTTTTATATTAATTTATTTATAATTTTTGTAGTGTAGGGCCCTGGCCCATACCCCCGGCCCCCTGGGTCCCCTCGGCCTCACCTCTCCCACCCCTTTGAGGGCATCCTATTCATATAGAACATGTAGGCAATGGAGCCCTCCATTCGCTAGCTCCACCATTGTGGAGGGCAACAGTCCAGGGTCTTTCAACATGAGCATATTTGAATCAATCAGGCTGAAATAAAATAGAGTAATGCCAGTATTAGAATACAGAGATAACCCAAAAACACAAACAGAGAAACACAGAAATCCTGGATTGTTCGGGGCCAACAACTTGCTGACCACTGCTCTAAGATAGACTAAATTGTCCATAATATATATTTTCACTCCCCTTTATATTCCTTCATTACAGTACCACACCCCCTAAATAATGCTCACCCTTTTAATTTTTTTACAGAAGAACATTGAGTTCCTGATCTACCATTAAATCAGCCTCAATGAGCTTTCGTTCCAGTGGCTCTTTTTGCCTTTTCTGTTCCTGTAGCAGTTACTGAACTCAGAGAATAAAATGAGACAATGCTTTACATCCTGATATCATATCTTGTCTGTAGGGACACTATATTTCAACTACAAATTACTTTGTTTCCAGGGTCAATGGCCTTGGTGGTAAACCCATGATTTTAACTGTGAAAGCAGCCTCTTTCATGTAGGATTATTATATAGATGTTTAGTGAAGCTTTTTACAACAGTAAAAATGTCAGAGTCACACATATAAAGCTCTAAGCAGCTGAGAACTGAATAAAACCAGACAGCTGTTCCAGTAACAAGGACTTTACACCAAGCTGCAACAAACAGAAACTTGTGGGAACTCTTCTGATGAACAATGATAGATATTGCGTTGATATTTCTGATTGTTCTTGTGGTGTTTTGCATTGGGATGGAGAATGATGGGTACATTTCCATCCAACTTCCGTGATGAATGTCTTTGCTATCCATATGGACTGTGCATGTTGCCTGAGTAAATAAACATATAATCAAGTAAGCTCTATGATGTTCAATTTTAAAAAGATGAAGATATTGGTAAACAGCGATCTCAGTTCCTGGCAAATAATTGGGGAAGAAGTGGAGGCAGTGACAGATTTTATTTTCCTGCAATCTCATTAGCTGGTAGCTGCGGCCATGAAATTAAAAGATGTTTGCTTCTGGGGAGCAAAGTTTTGGCAAGTCTGGTTAAGCTATTAAAAATAAATATATTATATCAACAAAGGTCTTCATGATTAGAACTATGGTATTCCCAGTAGTAACATACACATGTGAGAGCTGGACCATGAAGAAGTCTGAGCACCGGAAAATTGACGCCTTTGAATTGTGGAGTTGGAGAAAACTGCTTAGAGTCCCTTGGACTGCAAGAAGATCCAATCAATCAATAAATACAATCTGTTCACTTGAAGTTTTGATCATGAGGTTAAATCTTAAATATTCTGGCCATATCATGAGAAGACAGGATTGCCTAGAGAAGATTATGATGCTGGTAAAGATTGAAGGGGTAGCAGAGGCGATATGGATAGATGCGGTAAGTGAAAATGAGCTTCATGGATCTCAGAGGGGCTGTAGCTGACCAATGTGGCGTGCTGCAGCCAATAGGATCATGGAGAGTCAGACACGACTGAACCACTAAACAACAACAAAATTCACATTTATATATATATATATATCCCAGTTATGAGGATTCAAGCATGATAGAGATGGCTTAATCAAATAGCAGTTTTATTGGAATAGTAAGCAGTATATCACCATGCAATAACCACACAATATACACATCTATGCTTCCTTGTAGGTTCTGCATTGAAAGAAATCATAACAATCAATAATTAATAAAAAAATCACGAAAAGTACATTATATAACAAGTTATTACTAATAATCAACACTGCATGGTAAAAGCATTAGAAACAAATTAAAATATAAAATATATCTATGGACAGACATAAAGATAAATAAGTGTATATAAGTTGACGGATCATATTCAAGTCTGTTGTTACATTGTCATCAAGTCTGGCTCCACCACCAACATACACATCAACAAAAAAGGTTTTCTAAAACTCATTACTATAGTATTATCTGTTCATTTGCTAAAAAGGTTGTTTTTTGTTGGTTGCCAAGCATTCAACTTCACCAATTCCCAAATAGAATTTCTACTAAAACACTAAAGACAATGGTAGAGCTAGTTAATGGAGGACACCGGTGGAAAGAAAATTGCCCTTAATCCCCAGTGCCAACTTAAACACCTCCACCTTTTCCCCTACACCAGGGACCACTCACAAAACAATATTTACCAAAAGCCCCGCCAAGACCCCTTCTGATAGCAGCTCTAGTCCCCCCCCCCCTCTCTGTTGATTCTGCAAGGGGGTGGGGAGACTTTGAAGGCCTGGGGTAGCCAGGGAATTACAGGTGACCTTGGTGGAGGGGCCTACAGTACAGGAATATAAAAAAAAATTAAATACAAAAAAAAAATACACATCACAGTGTAGCCTGTCCAACTAGACCTCCTGTGCTCCCTGCCCCTACAACTTGTCCACTAGGACTACTTGCTACCTACAGCCCACTGTCCTGGACTTCCTGTCCAGTTTTCTGGATCCTTCCTGCTACTTGTCCTTTCTCTGATTTACAGCCCTTTACAATACGTTGGCCAATTGTATCTTATTTTATTGAAGACTCTTTATAATAAATATGTGTTCAAATATTATTGAGGAGAGAGTCAAAACCCTTTCTTGCACAATTCAAATATATGCTAGAGAGGAGGGACCATTTCTTGGATGCATAGCATATTGAAATGTTTATCTTTCTATATGAAAAGGATGGATGTGTATGCTGAGTCTCATAAGGATTTATATGTCTGTAACATATAAACACTTTTCTGCTAGTAAGATATTTTTAATTTCATTGTAAGTTTGTAAAAATGAAGCTCTGTATGTATTTTTCAAATCAAATCAAATCTATTGGGCAACACATGGGCCCCTATTCAATTGAGAAATTGTTGGTTACTGGTGCCCATAAACTAATTTGCTATTCAACTGGCGTCTTTTAGCGAGATGAAAACGATCTACGAATTACAGGCTGAAAATTGCTGCGGTTGTTAAAATCATAATTTACGAGCCCCATCTAAGACTTTGATCTTTCAAGCCTGCTAAAGTTACAATCGCTAAAATCGCAAATCGCTATTCGATTGCTACAATTCCCCAAGGACGCAATTGTTTTCACACCCATAAATGGCAAATGTAGAAGAAAATCCTACGGGTACCAGATAGGACTTGCAAGGGGTTAAACACCTGTTCATACCACTGTGAATGCAAATAGATCAATACTGCACTTTAGAAGACGGGGAAAGCGATTTTAGACATTAGAATTAATTGCACAACAGTCTCAAGCTCGTAAATCTGCAATAAAAAAAATATTTTTCTAATGTTTTATTTTGTTTTATATTGATCCCAGGAATCAAGGAGTTAATATCAGGCCACCCACCCACATGGACTAGAACAGTATTGGCATTCATTTTTATTATTTTGTATTTTGAGGTTTTGCCAGTATGATCGCATATCGCAAATTGGTTGACATGTAACCTCCATCTTATACTGCTGTAATGATGACGGTCTCATTTTCTATTGGCTGTTTCTAAATGGGTAGTTAAGGTCTTGCTTAATTGATCAAAAATTTGAGAAATGGGCATCTAAATGGCAGATGAGATGTAATACAAATAAATGCAAGGTTATGCATTTGGGAAGGAAAAATAGCCACGCAATTTATAAACTTAATGGAGCAAATCTAGGGGTATCAGATATTGAAAGGGATTTGGGAGTACTAGTGGACAACCACCTACGTAACAGTTCTCAAAGCCAAGCAGCAGCTGCAAAGGCAAATAAAATATTAGCATGTATTAAGAAGGGTATAGAAGCCAGGGAAGCAAATATAATTCTGCCACTATACAAAAACCTAGTACACCCTAATTTGGAATATGGAGTACAATTTTGGGCACCACTTCATAAAAAGGACATTTTAGAGGAGGGCAACAAAACTAATAAGGGGAATGGAGGGGCTAAGTTATAAAGAAAGACTAACCAAATCCCACTTATTTTCCCTAGAAAAAAGGCGTCTACGAGGGGATATGATTACCTTATTTAAATACATCCAGGGTCAATATAAGGCTTTGTCAAGTGAACTTTTGTGCCAGGAGATTTTCAATTGACAAGAGGACATCCGTTGAGGTTAGAGGAAAAAAGATTTCACCTTAAAGAAAGAAAAGGGTTCTTCACAGTTAGGGTGGTTAAACTGTGGAATTCTCTACCAAAGGAGGTGGTGACAGCAAATTTGATAGATAACTTTAAAAAGGGGTTAGATATATTTTTGAATAAAGAGGGCATTCAAGGCTATCCTAGATAACTAGCGAAGGAATATTGATCCAGGGAGAAATTCAATCGCCAGTATCTGGGTAAGGAAGGAATTTAGCTTTTTTTTTTTTACCCTTATGAGACAATTGGCAAAGTTTCAGTTTGCCTTCCTCTGGATCAATTAATGATTATTAACAAATTGTCCACATATTAAAAGGATCAGAAGAGATCTAAAAAGGTTGAACTTGATGGACTAAGAGTCTTTATTCAACCTCAAATGGTATGTAACTATGTAACTATGTTCACACTCTGAAATGCTAAATACGATTGCATGGTTTATGGTTTTGGCTTTCGGCTCGTAACTTGCGGGCTTGTTCAATTGAATCGCTCTATAATTGTTGCAGAGATCAAACCTGGAGCAAGCCCACAGACATACGACCTGTATACTGTGAGTTGCGGCCTTGCAATTGAATGAGGCTCATGGTGCCCGAGTCAATTGCAAGGCCGCAACTCGATCGGAGTAGGCCGTATGTCTGCGGGCCTGCTGCGAGCCTGCAACGGCCGCAACTTATGGTGCTATTCAATTGGCCGTACTCTCAATTCCTTGCCCGCTAGCACACATCGCAAACCATGCTATCAAAAGTATCATTTGCGAGCTTGAACATGATGGCTGACGCAAGGCTGTAACTCGCGGTTAGAAACAGCAAATGGAATGTGGGTCGATCTGTGTTTCAAGCCCGTATGACTTTGAAATCCAACCTCCATTTTTCGTTGAAGTCCTACTGGCTTGAACTACGAGTCCTGATCGGACCCACATTCCATTGGCTGTTTGTAACTCAAGCCCGTAGGACTTCAATGAAAAATGGAGGTTGGATTTCAAAGTCCTACGGCTTGAATTATGAGTTACGATCGGACCCACATTCCAGATATAATGCAATATTGATAACGCCATAAATATGATATTCCAGTCCATGCAAAGTCCATTATATGTATTAACACATTCATTGCCAGGATCAATATAAATTGAAATTGAACATGAAATAAAGTATTTTTTGGGGCATATTTGTCCATCTTGAGAATGTTGTGCTATTAATTCTAAGACCTAACATCACTTTAACTTTTAATTTAAGTACAGTATTGATTTTTTATTTGCGTTTACAGTGCTCCATACATGTCATTAGGCTCTTTGCGAGACCTCCTTGGTACCAGTAACTTGTGGCTTGACTTTTGCCATATGTGGGCTTGACGGAGTGGTTAGCGAGGAGGAATCAGAGCAATTGAATAGCGATTTGCGATTTTAGCGTTGCAGTCCGATTTTAGTCTTACAGTCATGAAAGATCAAAGGCTTAAAGGGACATTAACTTGCAATTGTAAAAATCGCAATGAATCGTAAGCCCGGAGCACGTAATTTGATCGTAGCCCGCAAAAAGACACCCATTGAATAGCAAAGTAACTTGCGGGCTCCATTTCTGAGCCCAGATCTCACAAAAGCCTCAATTGAATGAGGCTCATTGTCTGTATAATGTAATCTGCGGGCTTGCAATTGAATAAGGCCCATGGTCTGTGAGCCACATGTAGTATGGAAAGACTTCCCATGTGGTCATCATTCACTAGGAAAATATTTTTTCTTCCACAGCATACATTTTATTTTGTCTCTACACAATTAGCATATTAATCCCACTTTTTCTCACAAAATGCTTCTGCTCACTATCAGCCCCATTAAATTGGGGCTACATTTTATAAGATAGCCCATAACTCCAAATTTACGGGTTACAAGTATAAAATTAGCGGACTTGTGTGTTAACGCGCAGGACACCCGTGAATAGGCTACGTGTTGAGCAACTTTGAACTTCACGGCCGTAATTCCTTTGATCTGTCAAGCACGTAACCACTATGTTTTCAATTTAGCTATTAAATTGCAAAGAAGTCACATGTGAGCAAGCACATAACATGCAAATGGAGCCCCAAAGGGGGGAAAAGTCCAATACGTGGCACTTGTAAAGCAAATAAAAACACACTACTGTACTAATATTAAAAGGGAAAGTGATGTTAGGTCTTAGAATTAATAGCACAGCATTCGCAAACTCGCAAATCGGCCCCGAAAAATACTTCATTTCATGTATAATTATCATGTTATATCGATCCTGTCAATCAATGTATTAACACATATACTGTAACTCGCATGTGATAGAATATCATATTTACGACTTTATTAATATGGCATTATAACTGGAATGTGGGTTCGCTCCTAGCTTGTAATTGAACCCAGTAGGACTTTGAAATCCATCCTCCATTTTCTTGTGACGCAATGATGACGATCTCTGTTGCCATTGGCTCCATCGGAACCTTTAATGACGTGCTTGCTTAATTGTATGCGTTCAAGCCAGCAACTCCGACGGCCGAGAACTGGTTTACGTGTTAGCATCTCTCGCTCGTAAATTCGCCGCACTTTTAATTTAATAGCGGCGTAAAACGTCCAAATTTCAAGCACGCAGGCGTTACGGGCTACGCGTTGGACTTCAGAGGCTGGAATTTAATATGGCCTTATATATTGCTAATTTATGTCTTTCTCTCATAAGTTTACCATATTTACTACAGTGAGTATCCAATTAATTATACCTAGGTAGCCAATTTAAGGACTCATATTTGGCTTTCGAAGTGAAATAGGTTGTCAATCCCCATCTTAAAGGGAAGAAGTAAAAGATCTAAATATGGAATATTATGGATAGTGAATATTATTAAAAATGCATTTTCTTACATTAAACTTACATTAAACAGTGTAACGTGTTGGTGCATTACAAATACATGTTAATAATAATATAGAGTATATGATATTGTTTTAAAAAATCCTTTCAGGAAATATAGCAAATAAGTTTAGAAATATTCAAAAAATATTCACTTCCTCACCTAGTTATTGATGGAGAGAAGAAACCATTGATTTAAAAGTCTGCAAAGAAAAAGTGAATATTAATGATATAGAAAAAATGTCATCAATTATATGAATATAAACATTTTACAAAACAAATGTCAACCTCTGGTTAATAAAATCAGTGTGTTAGAAGAGCTGGCAAGACATAAAACAGAAGAGTTACTCCTCCAGTACTCTCACTTGGTCTAGTGAGTCATGTACGTCATGAACACGTGTTACAAATCACATCTGTAACTAACTGAAATGAAAGGAAAGTCTTGAGGCCTCATTGGCGTCACAAGGAAATGCCTAAGCGTCTGTGTCAGGAGAAAGCTTAACAGATTACGCTACTATAACATAAAACATTGGACACTTCTGTTCAAAAGGGAAAGTTGGCCATGTTATGTATATAGTGAAATTAAACACATTTCTAAACTATAATATTCTATTAAGCCGTCCACAATTTTCTCTTATTTTTGCTTAAAATGTTGTTTTAATGCTGTATAATTATTACCAGTCTCCTCCAACATTAATAACATTTCCAGATGTAGCTGCTGTTGGATAAATACCTGGATACATTATTGGGGTGTGACTCTAGTAATATAAATTATGAACAACCCCCCTATAGTTTGTACAACTTATAGATAGTTATTAGAAAAATATGTTTTGAATGGTAGTCTTTCAACTCTTCTAAAATCATCTTGGATTGACATGTAATAAAAAAAGAAAGAAGAGTCGACAAAATGAATGTTCGTGAGAATTTTCCTGGAAAGTAAATCATTTTTATTGGAGATTCTGCTCTCCAAGAATCTTAGGAGATATGTAGGACCCCATTCAAATGCAATTTGTCCAATTGAATAGGGCTCTATATAAGAATATTTTTTTACAGAAGTTTTTAGTTTGTGAACTTCTATCCAAAAGCAAGGTCTTCACGAACTAAAAACATCTGTAAAAAAACATGCTCTGTGCTTATATAGAGCCCTATTCAAATGGCCATACCGCATTTGAATTAGACCGGTAGTGATCCAAGATATACTGAATCCGACTTAATGTATATTTCTCATTCAATTATTTTTTTTATATATTATAATTTAGATTTATATAGGATTTTCTATCTAGAAATCGATGTACAACTGATCGTACTACAGCTGTGAAATGTTGGATAGTTAGTTTGGGTTAAATTTGGGTTTGCTACGGAAATGGTGCAACTTGGCCATGGCCTACCTCACCCCCATATCAAGTATTTATTTTTCGCTTACCCTTCCATTTCCCTTGTTTTCTTTTCCACATTTTCCCTTCCTATTACTCTTCCTGTAGTGTTTCCAGATAAATATCCAAATGCTGCCATCTGTGGGGTGTAACAGACGTGTTATAAATTATAGACAGTCCACCTTGCAATTTACTGCTAGCCATTAGGAAAATCTGTCTTGAATGTATTCTTTGAAGTCTTATAAAATTGATTTAGAAGGAGATGTAACAATAATTAAGAACAGCAGACAAAGGTATCCAACACTTTTCTTGGAAAGTTCTTATGAAAAACTTACTATTGATGGGTATGTTGCCCTCCAAGTTTTTTAGGAGACAGAGAGTATGCTGATATGTGTTTGCCTCATACCCAGATTTATATATATACATATATATTTATTTATTTATATTATATAGCACTTTTATCCTAAGTACTTTATAGAAATAAAAAGTGTATCATAATTTTTAGTAAACATGGGGAATATAGGACAGTTAGCAGAAGGTAAGGAATGATGTTTGGGTTTATACTGAAATGTTGCAAATGGTCCATGAGCCAATATATCAAGGCGCAATGGGCCATACTTTTATTCTCTTACACATCTTTACTTCTTTCTTCTCTTACTTCTCCCTTGCTCTATTTTGCTTTTTTTTAACCCTTCTCTCTTCCTTCTTTGCTTCTTTTTTCCTTTTGGTACTTCTTTCCAATATTGTCTAAGTCTTTCTCATAGGCTTCCATTGTTTCCCCCCTTTTTCCCAGTATTTCTTTCATTGTGTCTAGACTGCAACCTTAGCTATTACTTATGTACATACTCCCTTGACGTTTTCTGTTGTCTATTGTATCTCCATGATGAGGCCTTTCTTTGGTTGTTCTCTTGGAGGTTATTTCATATGGATAACATATCCAGATAAGTACATAAACTTAGCAGTTCTGAAATTAGTATACATATGTTTATATCTTAAATAATTGTGTTTTGTTTGCTTCTTAGTGCCTGTGAGCCTGCCCTGGCTGTAAATTATTTTTTCGTTTGCTCCTGGCAAGCAGATGGTAGTAACTTCAAAGAACGTTTACCAAGACACAAGGATTGCAGATGTACATACTCACGCACAGGGAAAGTTACAGTGAATGTAAGGTATATTCAGGCTATTAATGGATATATACTTCCATGGACTGAGTACTTCTCTTGTAACCTCATCTCTATGTTATTGTTATGAAGAAAACAGACTATTTGTGTTAAACATTAAATTGCTCACTAAAAGAGAAGGTCAAGTAACCATCTAGCAAAACTGATAAATGTTGACATGTGTCCTATCAACCAAAGTAACCCAAGCCCCAACTTCTTGTAGCCTATATTTTTATTTTCAATTTAAACCCTGGCTACTCTATAACATATACTAGGACTAGGACTTAACAAACGATAATGAACAAAGCAAAATATTATCAACTCTTTCTACTTAATTTCTTTACCCCAATTATATTTATGGGTTGCAAGCATCACAGATTTCATTATAATTAGATAATATTACTTAATACTACAAAGGGTACAACTAGTCACTAATATATCATAGCTCTTTACACATAACTTTACTGAATATAGATCAGAGCTCTCCTCTCCTCTTTTATGCTCCCATGAGCTACTCTCGTTCCTCCATTCACTATCTCCTCCCCCTTTTAAAGCTCATAAGCAGAAACACCTCTGCAAGTCCAAATCCCACCTTCTCTCCCTCTCTCTCTTTCTTCTGCTGGCTTCTTGGGACGTACCTCCTAACACAGGCCCCTCACCTGACACTCCCACTCGCAGATTTTAGTATCTTTTTTATTAACTTTTATTTGTAAAGCGCCAACATATTCTGTAGCGCAATACAGGGGATAAAAAACAAGGAAAAATACAGCATTAACAACCTTCCAAAAATGGAGGACCCTGTTTTGAGCTTAGAATCTTTGCAGAAAGTGCTTTATCCCAAAGCATCCTAGAAGACTGAAAACTCGCCACTTACAATCTAAAGGGAATGGAAAGGACAGAAACCAGGGAAAGATTAAACAGATAAGGAATAACAAGGGTCAGAAGAGAAGTGAAAGTTAGAAAGGTTTTTCATTTTGTTTTTCAATGGAGGACCAATAGGGGCAGATAACATATTACATACTAGAATCACTCACCAAATTACTTTCTCAGATGCTTTCCTTTACCTTCTATATGAAAAAAAGCATTCTAACTTTGCATACCCTCCGACCTAATGAGACTTCACTTTCTTCCTGACCCTTACTATTTCTTTTCTGCTTCTTCCATCCCCTTTAGATTGTAAGTAGAGAGTTTTCAATCTTGTAGGGTGCTTTGGGGAAAAAACACTTTCTACAAAAATTTTAAGCTCAAAACAGGGTCCTCCATTTTCTGTAGTTTGTTAAAATTATATTTTTCCTTGTTCTTTTCCCCTGTATAGCGCTACGGAATATGTTGGCGCTTTACAAATAAAAGTAATAATAAATAGTCTGGTCAAATTATATACAATCATAGTTATGTACACTGTATCACATATTTTAAAATATGTACATTAATTCAACAGAAACACGAAACACAAATTTGATGGAACATTAAAACCAGATTTTATGGTGAATCTAGAAGGAACAGAATCTTACACACCATAAAAATGATTGACTGCATTTATGACCCATAAAAGATTCCTTGACACAAGTCATGGGTAAGATAATTAAGGATTCCCACATGTTGAACAGTGTATTTAGAGCTACCAATAGATTATGCTGCTAACCACAAATTTATTTAAAGTATGGAGGAAAGTCATATGGAAAGGAGTCTGAGTGACATCTGGCGCTCTTGTCTCACAAGTGTAGGATGTTCGCAAGTAGTATTAAATGTGAATAGCAGCTTGGTAAATTGGAGGCACCACCCTATGATTACGCCATCTCCTATTCTAAAACACTCTTTGGATGCATTTATCAATCAGGGTTAAAAGTTAAGTTAAATATCTATATTTCCTATGTTTGCTATAGGAGATAATTATCAAACAAAAGTAAAGTTGATGCCTGCATTATAAATAGCTCCCATCTAAAAAATAGGAAGTGTGGATATTTTATGATTTAATTACACTTATCCTTGTGTATCTACTGGTCTATTCCTGCTTGTACCCCAATTTGTTAAAGCCTATGTGGAACATTCTGTAATATATTCCCATTTAACTTGTAAGTACATTATAATATATTAGTTAATACGCTGTTTTCAAAACATTCTTTTACATTTTTAAATTGTTCTAAATGGCATAAAAGGGGGATATTCTCACCGATACCATACATACAAGTAACAAAGAAGCCCTAGAGGACCTGGTGGCCATAATATAGGGGGTCCACAATGGTCAAATATGTTTGCCAAACGGAAATTTATGTTGTTTACACAAAAATACTAATTACATGTACGGTAGCCTCAGCAGTTGTTGGCCGAGCCACTTACATCAAGGAATACAATGGGAGTGAAATGCCTCTCTTACATGCTATTTGGAGCATATTTAAAGTGCATTCTTTTATAAATCTATTTATCTTTCAAAGAAATATGTATGATGTTTACTGCCTGTTTAAATAGTTGTTTAGTTGTTCTTTTACTAGGCACTTCAGAGTAATATTTAATTTAAGACTTAAGTGATTTTTTTACATTTTGGAAAAATGAGTTGCTACCTGCCAGCCAAACTTATGATATTTATTATTATATCATTATCTCTGGATCCTATCCCCCCCGGTTTTCATAACCCAAGATGTTGTTTTTAAGCTAAATGTACATGGTTTAACGCATCTCAAATAACGCTATTTCACATATTTACTACTCTTCATACAATGTAGTGCATTGACAAATTACGTATTTTTATCTCTTTTTCTTGTATTCCTCTATTTTTGGAAATGTCTTTCCTTCCCAAAAATAAGCTCAAGAGCCCAACAAAATGATGTTAGAAAATAATACACACACACATACATACATATATATACATCATTAATCAAATACTGTATTATATGAGGTTACTTGGGCAGTCATTGCTTTAATATTTATCTACTTTATAAATAATTGTATTGAATGAACTTAAACTAAGGAGTGCCAGCTTTTAAGTTAATTTTATTACCAGAAACCTTATCAAGGCCCCATCCCCACGGAAAAAGCATATATGGATATATATGCTGAATCTACTACCCTCTGGTGCCTACTGATCGGTGGGATAGAAGGAGGTCTGCAAACACTGTCCACTACTCATAGGATCAGTGGTCCAAAGTAACCTTTACTTTTTGATTTGAGCCTAGTCAATGCTGCCCTACCAGAAACCTAATCATGGGGTGGTTAAATTCAAATCCCCCATGTAATATACTGTATATATTATTATGACCAACTCCTACTTTTGATGTCAACAGCACGTAGCCAATCAAATATGGCAAGTGTCGTGAGCTGGCTTGGTGGGTATATAAGGTTATTTGTAGGCATTCTGCAAACATATCATCCACCAATGTATCTGACTTTGAAAGGAGATGATCATTGGCTTTTGGGCCAAGGGTGGCAGTATTTCTGAAACAGCGCAGTTTGTGAAATGTTCACATGCTACTGTGGTTAAGGTGTACTGTGACTGGACAAATGGCACCATTGTGAATAAACGGCATTGAGTACCGCGTGCCATTAATGTCAGAGGTGAGGGAAGGTGTGTGAGGGTCAACCAACATCCAAACAAACCAGGGGGCTACAAGACGTGTGTCTAAAATGACAGTACAACGAACCCTGTTGTGTATGGGGCTCTGAAGCAAATGGAGGGTTCATTGTTAGAATCAACTTCAATTTGCATGACATTGCCAAAATTGGACCTCTTCTGGTTGGCAAAGGGTTGCCTTCTCTGATAAGTGACTTTTTCTGCTCCATCGACTGGACAGAAATTGGCGTGTCAGACAAGAAGCCTCCAAGAACAAACACTTTGTAACCATTGTTACAAAAACACTAGCTGGTGGCGGCAGCTTTATGGTCTGGGAAATTATTTCTTGGCATTGTCTGGGTCCACTCATGCCTGGAAGGCACTGTCAAATGATTGGGTTATCTATCTATTCTTGCAGATCAAGTACACCCATACATGTTGACTGGTTTCCCTGGAGTGGATGGGATCTCCCAGCAGAACAATGCAACATGTCATATAGTCAGAATTGCCTGGGAGTGGTTGGAGGAGCATGATGAAGACTTCAAAGTACATCCCTGGCCTCCAAATTCCCCAGAGTTGAACCCCATCGAGCACCTGTGGGATCACCTTAATAGCTATGTTCGATATCCTGGGAATTAGTGAACTCATATGGACTGGAATTAGACTTTTCACATCAGAAAACCACCAGATCTTCTACTGTGATCAAAAATTCTGTAGAAGAAATGGAAAAGCCCTTATAGTCAATCAAAGGGTGGCCAAAGTAGTGCTCAGTTACAAATCAATAAATTACAGAAAGATTTCAGTTTGAATTCATGGCAAGCCAGTTAACATCACAGTGATCCAATTCTATGCTCCAACCATGGATGCTAAAGAGGCTGAAGTTGTCCAGTACTACAAAGCTATTCAACACGTTGTAGATACCACCAAGAAAATATTTTACTCTCATCATAAGAGACTGCTAAAGTAGGGAACCAAAAGATGCCTGGAATAACTGGCAAGTTTGACTTTGGAGTCCAAAATGAAGCAGGTCAAGATAATTCTCTGGTAATAGCAAACACCTTCTTCCAACAGCCTCCGAAAAAACTCTTCACATGGACATCACCAGATGGACAACATAGAAATCAGATTGACTATGTACTTTGTAGTCAAAGATGGAGCTCTATACAGTTAACAAAAACAGGACCTGGAGCTGACTGCGGCTCATACCATGAGCTTATTATTGCAAAGTTCAGAATCAAACTAAAGAAAAGAGGTAAAACCATCAGACCAAGTAGATACAAAATAAATATTATCACTTGTGGATATGCAGTGGAGGTAAAGAATAGATTTAAGGGAGTAGACATGGAAATAGAATGCCTGAAGAACTTTAACCGAAGTTTGCAACATTATTCAGGAAACATCCCCAAAAAAGAAAGAAAACTAAGAAGAGAAACTGGCTGTCTGATGAGGCTTTGAAAGTAGCACAGGAAAGAAGGAAAGCGAAAGGTAGTGGAGATAAGAAAAGATTTGTCCAACTGATTGCAGAATTCCAGAGGATAGCAAGAAGAACCAAGGAGACATTCTACAATGAGCGATGTAAAGAGATAGAAGAATATAACAGAATGGGTAAATCAAGAGATCTCTTCAAGAAAATTGGGAATCTTAAAGAAACCTTTCAAACTAAAGTGGGCGTGAGAAAAGATAAAAATTACAGAGACTTAGCAGAAGCAGATCAGGTAAAAAAAAGGAGATTTCAGGAATACATTAAAGATCTATACATAAAGGATCTTAACAGCAGTAATGACCTCAATAATTTGTCCAAGGAGCTGGAGCCCGACATCTCGGAGAGTGAACTATTCAAAATCCTACAAAATCATGCTGTGAAAGTATTGTCCTTGCCTTATGCCAACAAATTTGAAAAAAACTTAACAATGGCCAATAGACTGAAAAAGTCAGTTTACATCCCAATCCCCAAAAAAGGCAGTGCCAAAGATTGCTCAAATTATCAAACAATTGCACTCATTTCACATGCCAGCAAGGTAATGCTTAAGATCCTACAAGCTCGGCTCCAACTAAATATGGACCGCGAACTACCAGATGTGCAAGCCGGGTTCCGCAGAGGAAGAGGCACAAGAGATCAATTTGTCAATATTTGCTGGATAATAGAGAAAGCAAGAGAGTTCCAAAAAAACATTTACTTCTGCTTCATAGACTATTCTAAGGCATTTGACTGTGTGGATCACAATAAGATGTGGCAACTTGCTAAAGATATGCGAGTACCAGATCATCTTATCTGCCACCCAAGGAATCTGCATGTGGACCAAAAAGCCATTGTCAGAAACGAACATGGAACAACAGAATGGTTCAAGATCGGCAAAGGAGCGAGACAAGATTGTATATTGTCACCTTATTTATTAAACTTGTATGGGGAGTACATCATGCGCAAGGCTGGACTGGATGAATCCAAAGCCGGAATCAATATTGCTGGAAGAAATATCAACTACATCAGATACGTCGATGATACTAGGAAGAAGTGGAGGTAGTAACAGATTTGATTTTTCTGGCATCCAAGATCTCTTCAAATGGTGAATGTAGCAATGAAATTAAAAGATGTTTGTTTCTGGGGATGAAAGCTATGGCAAGCTTGGACAAGCTATTAAAAAGTAAAGATATTACATTATCAACAAAGGTCTCCATAGTTAGAACTATGGTATTCCCAGTAGTAACATATGGATGTGAGAGCTGGATCATAAAGAAGTCTGAGCCCATAGCCGAGCACCATAGAATTGACGCCTTTGAATTGTGGTTTTGGCGAAAACTGCTTAGAATCCATGGACTGCAAGAACCATTTTGGCTATATCATGAGCATATAGGATTCTCTATAGAAGACTCTGATGCTGGGAAAGATTAAAAGGGGGAGGCAAAGACGGAGATGGATAGATGAGATCATTGAAGCAATGAACATGAGCTTTTTGGAGCTCAAAGAGGCAGTGGCTGACAAATATCATATTATTTTAATTACACATATGTTGATATTGGATTGCTATGTATCAAATAATATTTAAATTTCATCATTTTGTAGTGCTTTCACTTTAAATGCTTCGGTGGACTCAGCAAGGGTTTGAAAACCAGTTGCAAGTGGTCTTTGGTACTTGTAAATCTTCCTTCTGCTCTTTGCAGTTATGGTACTGATCTTATTTGCGAGTGATCCATAAAATCTTATTAACATAGGGTTTGGGTGTCAAACAGCCCTATTAAATACCCTCAACGTGTAAACCGTGGCCCGTCAAGTAGCCTGCAAGACTTACAGCTATTTATTTTGCCCCGTAAAGCAACCCGCTAACGATCTGCGAGTTACAGGCGGAAAAACCCTATAGGACGTAAAAATTTGAACTCCGCGGCCGCAAATCCCTTGATCTGTCAAGCCTGTAACTGTTAGTTCGAAAATTGCTATTAAATTGCTACGAATCCACTAGCGTTCAAACCCGTAACCCGCAAATGCAACCAAAAAGCCAATGGGTACTAGAGAGGACCCGTAAGGGGGTTAAACTCCTATCCGTAGCACTGTAAATGCAAATATAAACACACTACTGTACATACAGGGAGTGCAGAATTATTAGGCAAGTTGTATTTTTGAGGATTCATTTTATTATTGAACAACAACCATGTTCTCAATGAACCCAAAATACTCATTAATATCAAAGCAGAATATTTTTGGAAGTAGTTTTTAGTTTGTTTTTAGTTTTAGCTATTTTAGGGGGATATCTGTGTGTGCAGGTGACTATTACTGTGCATAATTATTAGGCAACTTAACAAAAAACAAATATATACCCATTTCAATTATTTATTTTTACCAGTGAAACCAATATAACATCTCAACATTCACAGATATACATTTCTGACATTCAAAAACAAAACAAAAACAAATCAGTGACCAATATAGCCACTTTTCTTTGCAAGGACACTCAAAAGCCTGCCATCCATGGATTCTGTCAGTGTTTTGATCTGTTCACCATCAACATTGCGTGCAGCAGCAATCACAGCCTCCCAGACACTGTTCAGAGAGGTGTACTGTTTTCCCTCCTTGTAAATCTCACATTTGATGATGGACCACAGGTTCTCAATGGGGTTCAGATCAGGTGAACAAGGAGGCCATGTCATTAGATTTTCTTCTTTTATACCCTTTCTTGCCAGCCACGCTGTGGAGTACTTGGACACGTGTGATGGAGCATTGTCCTGCATGAAAATCATGTTTTTCTTGAAGGATGCAGACTTCTTCCTGTACCACTGCTTGAAGAAGGTGTCTTCCAGGAACTGGCAGTAGGACTGGGAGTTGAGCTTGACTCCATCCTCAACCCGAAAAGCTCATCTTTGATGATACCAGCCCAAACCAGTACTCCACCTCCACCTTGCTGGAGTTTGAGTCGGACTGGAGCTCTCTGCCCTTTACCAATCCAGTCACAGGCCCATCCATCTGGCCCATCAAGACTCACTCTCATTTCATCAGTCCATAAAACCTTAGAAAAATCAGTCTTGAGATATTTCTTGGCCCAGTCTTGACGTTTCAGCTTGTGTGTCTTGTTCAGTGGTGGTCGTCTTTCAGCCTTTCTTACATTGGCCATGTCTCTGAGTATTGCACACCTTGTGCTTTTGGGCACTCCAGTGATGTTGCAGCTCTGAAATATGGCCAAACTGGTGGCAAGTGGCATCGTGGCAGCTGCACGCTTGACTTTTCTCAGTTCATGGGCAGTTATTTTGCGCCTTGGTTTTTCCACACGCTTCTTGCGACCCTGTTGACTATTTTGAATGAAACGCTTGATTGTTCGATGATCACGCTTCAGAAGCTTTGCAATTTTAAGAGTGCTGCATCCCTCTGCAAGATATCTCACTATTTTTTACTTTTCTGAGCCTGTCAAGTCCTTCTTTTGACCCATTTTGCCAAAGGAAAGGAAGTTGCCTAATAATTATGCACACCTGATATAGGGTGTTGATGTCATTAGACCACACCCCTTCTCATTACAGAGATGCACATCACCTAATATGCTTAATTGGTAGTAGGCTTTCGAGCCTATACAGCTTGGAGTAAGACAACATGCATAAAGAGTATGATGTGGTCAAAATACTCATGTGCCTAATAATTCTGCACTCCCTGTATAATTAAAGGGAAAGTGATGTTAGATATTAAAGTTAATAGCACAACATTCTCAAGCTCGCACAACTGCAATATAAAATACATTTTTTATGTTTAATTTCCGTGTCTTATCGATCCCGGCAATCAATTTGTTAATTCATATAATGGTACTCGCATTGACTAGAATATCATATTAATGATTTAATAATAAACTTGTAATTAAAACCCGTAATACTTTGAAATCTAACCTACATTTTTCAGTGCGTAATGATAACAATCTCTTTTGCCATTGGCTCCGTCTAAACCCATAACTATGGGTTTGACTAATTCATCATGTTGACGGCCGCACATGCAACATGCACAAGAATGGTTTATGGGCTTGTGTCTACGGCCCTTAACTCGCGGCATGGTTCAATTTAATAGCTCTGTAATGCAGCCGAATTTCAAGCCAGTAACCTCTGTGGGTGTGCTGATGCCACTATGGGCTTCCAATTTAATAGGGCTGAAAGTGTCAGAGAGTAACAAAACTCAATGGAGATTTATGCCTTGCTTTTCGGCTTTGTTGTGCAGTTCACTCGTAGCAGTGACCCGTAACAGTTCTCTCGCATTGTTTTAGGGATGGAGGATTAACTTGGTTGGTGGGATTTACTGTGCTGCTACGGCACTCGTAATTGCTTTTGCAGATATTTACATAGGACCCTAAGAACATTGGCAATTGTGTAAGATATGAATATAAAACAATTTTAGACAAAAGTAATTTCTGTTATAGAGTGTTTCCAAATTTTATGTTTTTTTCTCATAAAAATATTTTAAGGCGTACATATATTTTTAATTATACAGTGGTCTTTTAACTGAGTTCTGGTATTAATTTGATTGCCTATGTTAACATATTTAACCAATGTAATGCAGTGATTCAAATATTTTTTTTTATTATTGGGAAGATGATTCATTTTTCATTACTAATGTGATCCATGGATAGAAATGTCTCACACATTCACAAAATATAAGAGAAAATAATGTATGAATCACTGTGAAATGTTCCTTCTTTCATCACACACACAGAAGACTAATTTAGCAAGTCATGAATTTACATGACATCACAATTAAATCGTTTTCTCTTGAACCTTTGTGCTGACTCATAAGAGTCTCAGCTATCAGAGCTAAAAGTGATTAATGATCAAATGCATATTCATTATTTCTTGTGAACTGTGCAATTATTCACTGAAACTACTACAAGGAACATATTGCAAATAGACATTTCTGACTTAACGGACCACTGTTGTTCAAGAACAAAAAACACTTATTTGTGAATCATGTTATTTAGCATCTGTTTTAGGTATGAACCTAAAACTATTTGAGTGAAAATCTGAAATTTGAAGACCCTGTTTTTGTATGGAGACATGCACTTTGTCTTCCTGAGAGCTTGAGGATGAGGGTTATATTTTTATTATTTCATATAAGGAGGAATGGTAAGGAGGAAAAAAGACGTTGTTAGGATTGGTCACAATGTGCTTGACAACAACCCTCTTCACCCGCATATGCTCAGAAGCAGGCAAGCTTGCATTAATAGATGTAAGCCCTGCTCTTCATAAATTTAAACTCTCCTCTCACAATCTCACCAAAGTATGATGGATTCCACCAGTCGAGGCCTCAAATTGTACGTATTCCATTTAAAGGGTCATTTTATGTCAATTTGTTTTTTGTTTTGTATGAATGTTTTAACAAGATGAATAATAATTATGGACACTTTATTACTTTATAGAGTAACACATCCCCCAAGTAGGCTTTACACTATCTTGTCAATCAGCTTAATCAGGAATACCTCCAATAGCTCATACACTCCATCCAGTATAGAATGATACTGTCCCAGCCACGAACAAGCAAGATAGAATTACAAAGCAACTTTCAGGGTCAGGTCCCATTCTTCAGGCTAAAGTTAAAAACTAAAGCATATATAGATTTGAAGGCATAAATGGTGATAAAAAAGGAAGCTCAAGTAAACAGATGTGAAAAGAGCAGAAGTCTTGAAGAAGCTCAATGAAACATTACAATGTTTTCCATGAACTAAAACAGTTTTTTTATGTCGCTCCTAAATGAACAATTTTACATGTACAGCATGCCATCTCAAGTTCCATGAGCAAAGACGTGACCCCTCACTTTTTTCTTCCCTCTACCTTCCTACCTTTTATCCTCTCCATCCATTGGGTTTCTTTCTCCCAATTACCTAACCCTCACCTAATTTTAAACAGGTTTCAAATACTTTATATAATACACTTTTTAAATATACCCCTCAAAACATGATGAAATGATGACTCACTCAAGTGTACCCCCCTTACCTGAATGTTAGGGTTAGTTATGTTTAATTTAATATGTTTTAGGTTCATCTAGTTAATATGTTTTACTGAATCTACAGCTACAGTCAAATGGAGAAAAGAAAAAAGGAACAAAAGATCTACAACAACATTTTTTTTTATACAAAGACTTTCAGATTTTATTAAATGTAGTTTATGACACGTGTATTTCAATTTACAAGTATGAAAAATGGTATGACATATTACTGTGAAAAATAAATATATATAGTAAATATATAGTATAGTATGTATATATAGCAAATACATAGTACATCTGTGTTCACATTTAAATGTCTAAAGAGAGTTAAAAAACCTGCTTCCAGCTCAGAGTTCCGAGAAATACATTATTACACTGCACTCTGGGAAGCTGAGCCCACAAATGCCTCACTCTTCAATCCATAGCCATTATCAAACTTGGCTTCCTTTAAGCTTATGCATGCTGTATTACACAGCTTTAATGCAAAGCCAAGGTTGGATTAAACACAAGCTGAGAATCCTATCCATGTACAACTGTTTCAAGCTTACTGGCTATCATCAGCACGGAGCGGGATCTCAGCTTGTGTTGTGGATTTATGAGTAGGTAGTTCACCACAACAATCATTTATAATATGGTGGGCAAAAGAGCGATAGAAGCCCTCCATCGTAGGGAGAGAGAGAAAGAGAGAGTATTGATGCATACCTGTATACCAGACTGAAGGTGAATGAAAGGTCAGAGCTTATGTTTCTTCCTGGAATCTAATGTTAGATGAAGTAATATCTTGACTTAGCTCACTGTTATTCAAGTAATATATACATTATGTGTGTGTAATCATTCAGTAATCACATGTATTCTAATAGAACATGATTGTGACCACAGAGCTAAGTGTGGTTCACCAATTCCCAATTAACCAAGTATTTTCTAAGTTTTCTGTTTATAATCCATGGTGAATGATTTTAATGATAAGAATGTATATTAGGCTTTGAGCTCAGGACCAGTGTTTTCACCCTTCTTAGATGTTTTAACAAGCACCAGATGTCATAAGTTTTTAGCATTAGCGTAAAAGACTCTAATGTGAATAAAGATTGTACTATCCACAAGCTAAAAATGTGATAATGTAATCACTAATACTGAGTAACTCAGGCATTGTGATAGTGTTTGATAGAGAGAGATAATAGACCTTCCTTCAAACTGAGACCCACGTCCATTTGGCAGTAGAATAGAAATACCTAGACTATTATATTATTAAATATACCTAGATGCATACATGTGCTGAATCTTATTTCAAAGATTTTCACCTGTGTGGCATTGACAATCATCTCCATTGGTTTGAATATATAATGGGATTGCCGTTTACTTAACCCAGTAAAAGGATGAATGTCATAATCTAGATGAATAATCAGAATATTGCAGTATATAGTGATGCCTTTTTTATTGGACAAACATATTCATAATATACTGTAGCAACAAGTTTTCTATAGATAAACCTGGCACAGACCAGCATTGTAAATAATGTCCTGATAGGTCTGTATATTAGTCTGTAGATCATGTTTTATAAGAACACAGCAGAGCCATAATTAAGGGCCATATAACCTGTAACAATTGGTCTCCATGGATTGCCCGGTTTGTGGATCGTTGGCAGCATGTAGAAAGTCCAAGTTGTTGGATTAGCAGATATGAGCTCTTGTTGCACATTTGTGCGGAACGTTTGAATTCCTTCTTGAATTTAGTCCTCAGTGTTTATAATCACTACTGTGCCACCTTTGTCTGCTGTTATAATGGTAATGTTAGGGTTTGCCTTAAAGCTTTTTATGGCAGCTCTTTCTAATGGAGAGAGATTGTATAAGCCTTTTTTCTGTTGGGATGTTACTTGGGATGGCGTTATCAGGCAAAAGCTTTCTATATAACTGTCCAGTTTAGGGTCCATCCAGTTGGTGGGGTGAACTGTGTGTTCTTTTCCTTTCTGTTGTAATCTAGTGATGGTGTGGTATGCTCTTTGTTCTTTTTCTTCTTTATGAGATCATGTTGTTGTTTCATCTGGATATGCTGTATTTCCTTTTCCACTTGTTCAGCATCATGTGTGTTGTGTTCCCTTAGTTGAAGGTTGAAAGAGGGATAGTAGTTGGTGCTTTAGTTTTTGTTTCCTGCCATAAAGTTGGTGGATCAGTTTGTTTCTCTTTGAGAGATAAAACTCTCTTTATCATGTCAAAAGCAATACTAAAAATATGCAGAGAACAATATGCACTAAAGTGGACACAAAAAAATGGAAAAAAATAATTGGGCAGAGATTAGAGAGGAACCATTCTTGCATTTAGACAGCCACGATATGTAAGAAAAACATTGGTGAACAGAATATTGGCGAATGAACAGCACCACAGAGAGAATGGCACCAAATCCTGCAATAAAAATTGCTGCAACCTAGGTCAACACATCTACAAAGAGGACCAACTCACACATAATAATAAGACCTATAACATCAGAGGGTCATATTCATGCACATCATTCAATGGGGTGTACATAACACAATGTACTGTATGTGAAGGGGCTGTTACATTTGGCAAACCAATCTAAAATTATACCTGAGGATGAATCTACACATAATTTCTATCATAAAGCACAATAAAGACAGTTACTGCACCCCAGTTGGGCACCATTTCACCCAAAATCAAAATAATCAGAGGGAATTTCAAAACTATCCAACAGCAGAAAACTTTCAAATTAAAAATTATTATTTTTTTTTAATACAAAGGATACCAAGATTAATATTGATTTAAGTTTTCTATCCCACTTTTAAAATGTTTTATAATTGCTGTTTTTCTAATCCCCAAATTGTGGGGACATTTATGGCCCTGTACTATTCCTCTGCTGTGTTCTTATCTAAAACCTGATCTATAGATACACATACTGACCTATCAGGACATTATTAACAATGCTGATCTGTGCCTCTATAATCTGTCCCCAATAATTTTTTTTCCAATTTTTCTTCCGCCCACTTTTTTACTTCTCTGCATATTTTTATCAGTATTGCTTTGGATTGATGAAGAGAGGTTTATCTTTCACAAGCTTATTTTGAAAAAGTTTGTCCAATAAAAAAATGTTATCACTATAAACTGCAATACTTTAATTATTCATATATATATATATATATATATATATATATATATATATATATATATATATATATATATATATACATATATATATATATATATACTGTATAAACATTACAAATTATTAATTATAAGCTTGCAAGAAGTTTTATAAAGAAAATACCTTGCCAAACAGGACTTCTACCACCCAACCTTAACATGTACGAGCCTTTTCATATCATCACCACAAAGCCCCCTAGGATTTATCAAACATTCTTAAGAATACCATAACGACAGACTAATATCATCATCCATGATTTAGCCTTCCCACAAACAAATTCCATCTGTTCTTCATCATGAACTTTGCGTCTGTGTGTGTGAAATATGTCGCTTGCCAAACACCTCCTCGATCTCATTGCCATAACCTTGGCCAGGAAGTAAACGTTGACACACATTGCAAGACTACCCAGCAAATGTAAGAAAATCTCCCTATATACAGAAGTGCTTGGAATTCTTGCCACCACCATTACCAAGACATTTGGAGCGCACCATGTGAAATATAGTGAAAGTGCTTGCAAGCCAAGGTCAATGGTGCTGTCTTCTCCATCTGTGTTTGGTTAGGCACGAGCCTCCCGGTATGCAGACTGCACATGTAGATTTCAAGCAAGCAGTTTACTATCATTGGAAGTCTATTTTACCAGATTATTGTTATTGTCTGGAAACACGGGGGTCTGATATTTTAAACCAAATTATATTTACATAAAAAAGAACAATGAAGTGGGAGTGGGTGGTTATTTTAAGACACAGCTTTATTGGGTCTCAGAGACAAAGTACAGTACCCCTGTATTTAAGCACTTAGAAATAGATTTATTAGTCACAGTAATTTTATCTCATGGGAAAAAATAGAGCAAAATATAAATAACTGTGTGTAATACGAATACTTGAACTGGTTGCAAAAATGTATAAAAATAAGCAACCCTAATATTGCTTCAAAACAAGAAAAGGAAAGGCAGCTGACATTGGCAACTGCAATCCGATTCTAATTAGGCTTCTTCTAAGTCAACTCTCTTCCACATTATCCATCTCTTGTATACTCAGCAGGATCCCCAAATCTACATATTGGAGTGATGACTTAAAATGTAATAGGGGCCACCCCGCACTATCTGGGAGACAGAGGACTTTATCTATTTCCTAAAAACGTATAGGTTCAATTTTGGGGGTCAGAGTGTTTACAGAACTCTGTCGTCCATAGGTTAAAATTATAAAGGCTGAAGAACTGGCTATACATTGCACCGGATATGTATTCTAAACCATTAGATGAATTGGTGTGCTACTTAATGACACACTTTCAGCCTTATTAAATTGTGATTCGGCCATTTGAATAGGGCTGTATATAAGCACACAGCATATTTTTTTTACAAAAGTTTTTAGTTAGTGAAGACCTTGCTTTTGGATAGAAGTTCACTAACTACAAACTTCTGTAAAAAATATATGCTATGTGCTTATTCAGAGCCCTATTCAATTGGCCAAATCACAATTGAATGAGGCCCTCAGTGTCTCAGCGTCTCCATTCACTGTGGAGATTCACGCTTCCTGGTTGCGGAATGCGTAATGACGTCACACTACGCCTGCCTGCCTCCTGAATGAAGTATTGTGACTGCAGTGGAGTCGCCTAGGTGTAATGGCTATCTAAATTGCATGCCACAGCTCAGTATGATAGTTGGTGGTTACTAGACACTATCAGCCTTAAATGGGGATCTCGGACAATTGAATAGGGCTCTATATAAGCACAGAGCATATTTTTTTACAGAAGTTTTTAGTTAGTGATCTTCTATCCAAAAGCAAGGTCTTCACTAACTAAAAACTTCTGTAAAAAAATATGCTCTGTGCTTAAATAGAGCCCTATTCAATTTGACAAATCGCAATTTAATAAGGCTGTTTATTTGCAAACACATAAACAAACAAGCACAGCCTACTCCCAGGGTTATTCTGCAGTTAGATCCCCTCCATCGGTTTTATTAAACACAGTGAGACACATACTAATATATCAATGCAACACAAATAATGCAAAATATGTCAAGAACTTTTAACTTTATAGAGAAATGTGTATAGCCATTGGTAATTCTCTTTAGGAAGAAACAGCTATGATATTGGGATGACAGTGTCTCTTTCACTATAATATATTAAGAGATTAATATCGGAGTCCATGCTCCCCTATTTTTAAGCAACATCCTTGCAATCTCACATTTCACTCATGGAAATGCATTCAGTCAGATAATTAATAAATAACTAAAAAACAGTGTTTCATGGGAGTATGATTTATATTTACTGTTTCAATTACTGTATTAACACTGAAATGATTGAGTGGGTAGACTTACGGCTGTATTTAAGTTAATATTCTGGGCCAAATTTTCGAAATTTTCCCAGAATGAGACTGCCAAGAGATTACATTTTGGGATAAACATTGATGGGAAAAGGAGGAAGAGAGAGGATGAAAAGAGATGGGGAGCTGAGAAAGAAATGGAAGAACGAGGATACGAAACCCTGGCCTTGTAGACCTTTTTGGAAAATTCACCCCTGCGTAGGCGAGGCATAATGCCTCCACAAATATTACAACTTGATGTGTGTGAAGCTTGCTGAAATTAAAAAATATGTATATTAACAATAAATAGAAATATATAAATTTTTTAAAAATAACCAACAGCCTTATTAAATTGCAAATCAGCAAATTCTAAAGTGCTCTATATAAGCACAGAGCATATTGTTTTTTACAGAAGGTTTTAGTTAGTGAACTTCTATCCAAAAGCAAGGTCTTCACTAACTAAAAACTTCTGTAAAAAAAAATATGCTCTGTGCTTATATAGAGCCCTTTAGAATTTGCCGAATTGCAATTTAATAAGGCTGCATATGTCTGCGGGCCTGCTGCTGGCTTGAACTCTGCTACAATTATGGAGCGATTCAATTGAACAAGCCTGCACGTTACGGGCTGAAATTCAATTGAACAAGCCGCAAGTTACGGGCTGAAATTCAATTGAACAAGCCGCAAGTTGCGGGCTGAAAGCCAAAATCGGAAACCATGCAATCGTATGTAGCAGTTCAGAGCGTGAACATGATCAATTAAGCAAAGCTGTAACGACCCATTTAGAAACAGCCAATAGAAAATTAGACCGTCATCATTACGGCAGTATACGATGGAGGTTACATGTCAATAAATTAGCGTTTAGAGGTCCGATATGCGATCACGTAAAATACAAAATAATGAAAATGAATGCCAATTCTGTTCTAGTCCATATGGATGGCCTGATATGTATTAACTCATTGACTCCCGAGAACGATATAACCCAGAAATTAAACATAAAATAAATTATATTTTATTGACGATTTGTGAGCTTGAGACTGGTGTACAATTAGTTAAATTAATGTATTTCATAGTTTTTCCCATCATTTACAGTTCAGTGTTGATTTTGTATTTGCATTTATAATGCTACGCAGGGCTGGATCATCAATTAGGCATTATAGGCAGTAGCCTACAGGCTGGCCTCTAAAAGGGGTGCCTCAGTTTCACTGTCTAGAACTAAATACAGGAAGTACTGCAGTCACAGGAAGTGAGTAGGGGACATGGATCTATCCTGTTATGTGAACGCACGGCACAGGAAGCCTCCAGGTGCTGGTCGTGCTTGCGTACCACGTCCTGATGTACTACCTAAGCCCCTAACACCCTACACCCCTTGCCGACCCTAACTCTAACCCCCTACACCAGTTACCTGCCCTAACCCTAAACCGAACCCCCTAATCCTAACCCTAAGCCCCTAACGGCAATGCCCTACACCCCTTGCCAGCCCTAACCCCCTACACCACTTACCGGCCCTAACCCTAAACCTAACTCCCTACACACCTTGTTGGCCCTAACCTCCTAACCCTCTTAGCCGGACCCTAAAACCCTAAAAGTGACTTCCTAACCATAACCCTAACCCCCTAACCCTAAGCATCTAAACCCTCACCCCCTACATCACTTACCGGCCTTAACCCAAACCCCCCTAAGAGACAGCTACATTGGGACATCAGCAGAGCACTTCCCGTGCATGCACATAACAGGATAGGTCCGGGGACATTTTACCCAGAGCACCCAAGAAAGCAAGATGCCGGCAGCCCTCCCATTTCCCCCTGCAGCGCTGCTTCTGCCCATGAAGAGCAGGACATTCCCCAGCCTTATCCTGGGTTTCCAATAGAAAAGAAGGCTTTATATTAAGTTCTGCCAAGCTGCACTCCAGTAAACTAAATAAATGGAAATGGCGTGTGTGTATGATGTGTGTGTGTGTATGTATGTGATGTGTTTGTCTGTGTGTGTATGTGGTGTGTGATGTGTATGTGTATATATGTATGTGTAGTATGTGTGATGTGTATGTGTGTCTGATGTATGTGTATGTATGTGGTGTGTGTGATGTGTATGATTGTGTATAAGTGTATAAGCTTGCAAAAGGGCTATTAGTCTGGCTAAAATAGAAAATGAGAAGTCAGTTGCAAAAGAGAGTAAGACTAACACTAAAATATTTTTTAAATATATTAATGGGAAGAAGGCGAGGAAGGAAGCTATAGGAACATTACAATGTGACACAGGCCGTGTGATAATAAGTGACCAGGAAAAAGCAGATGAGCTAAATAGGTTCTTTTCTTCAGTTTACACAAGGGAGGTACCAGTGGTTGGGACACTGCAACATCATGGGGCGACACTACCTTCACCAAATAACTGGTTAACACAGGAAGTAATCCAAAAGAGATTGGAGAAAATAAATCTTAATAAAGCCCGAGGTCCTGATGGAATACATCCAAGGGTACTGAGGGAGCTGGGTTCTGTAATAGCCAAACCATTATATTTAATTTTTCAAGACTCACTCACCACAGGGTCTCTACCAGATGACTGGAGAAAAGCTGATGTGATACCTATATTTAAGGAGGGAGCAAGAGCAAATCCAGGGAATTATAGACCAGTGAGTCTCACATCTGTAGTTGGGAAGCTTTTAGAAGGGTAAATAAGGGACAATATACAAGAATATGTCTTTTTGAACAAGATCATAGGTAGCAGTCAACATGGATTTATGAGGGATAGGTCATGTCATACCAATCTAATTAGTTTTTATGAGGAGGTTAGTAGGAACTTGGATCAAGGCAACTCAGTGGATGTAGTTTTTTGGATTTTGCAAAGGCTTTTGATACAGTGCCACATGGGAGACTTTTGAGCAAACTAAGGGATACAGGAATTGCAGTAAATATCTGCTCATGGATTGACAGCTGGCTAAAAGACAGGAAGCAAAGGGTTGTTGTAAATGGAACATACTCAGATTGGACTCATTGGTAAGGGGGGTTCCTTTAGGGTTCATTATTAGGTCCTCTCCTTTTTAACATATTTATTAATGACGTAGAAGTAGGACTCAAAAGTGGTGTCTCCATTTTTGCTGATGACACTAAGTTGTGTAGGTACTTTCCCTACAAAGGAAATTTCATAAATTAGAGAAATGGGCGGCTAAATGGCAGATGAGATTTAATACAAATAAATGTAAGTTTATGCATTTGGGAAGGAAAAATAGCCATGCAATTTATAATCTCAATGGAGCAAATCTAGGAGTATCTGATATTGAAAGGGATTTGGGAGTACTAGTGGACAAGCACATAGGTAACAGTGTTCAATTCCAAGCAGCAGCTGCAAAGGCAAGTAAAATATTAGCATGTATTAAGAAGGGTATAGAAGCAAGGGAAGCAGATATAATTCTGCCACTATACAAATCTCTAGTACGCCCTCATTTGGAATATGGAGGACAATTTTGGGCACCACTTCATAAAAAGGACATTTTAGAGCTGGAAAAAGTACAGAGAAGGGCAACAAAATTAATAAGGGGAATGGAGGGGCTAAGTTATGAAGAAAGACTAAGCAAATTAAACGTATTTTCTCTAGAAAAATGGCGTCTAAGAGGAGATATGATTACCCTATATGAATACATCCAGGGTCAATATAAAGATTTGTCAAGTGAGCTTTTTGTGCCAAGAGGTTTTCAACTGACAAGAGGACATCCCTTGAGGTTAAATGAAAAAAGATTTCACCTGTACTTTAGTTAGGTCACAGCGAATTCGATAGATAACTTTTTAAAAGGGGTTAGATATATTTTTAAATAAAGAGGGCATTCAAGGTTATCCTAGATAACTAGTGAAGGAATATTGATCCAGGGAGAAATTTGATCGCCAGTATCTGGGTCAGGAAGGAATTTTGCTTTTTTCCCCCTTATGAGACAATTGGCAAAGTTCCAAAGGGGTTTATTTCTCTGTTTGCCTTCCTCTGGATCAAATAACAATTATTAAGAAATTGCCCACATATTAAAAGGATCAGAAGATATCTAAAAAGGTTGAACTTGATGGGCTAACAGTCTTTATTCAACCTCAAATATTATATAACAATGTATGTAACTATGTACGTGTGCATTTATGTGGTGTGTGTGTATAGGTATGTGGTGTGTGTATGCATGTATGTGGTGTGTATGTGTTGTGTATGTGTGTATGTATGTGGTGTGTGTATGTATGTGGTGTGTGTGTATGTGTATGTATGTGGTGTGTATGATTGTGTATAAGTGTGTATGTGGTATGTGATGTTTGGTGTATGTGAGTGTGTGTGGTGAATATGTGTGATGCGTGATGTATGTGTGTGATGTATGTAAGCACAAGGGCGCCTTAGAGTTCACAGGGTCTCCAAAAATGGAAATATGGCCCTGGTGCTACGGACATGTCTTTTACCCCTTTGCGGGTCCCATCTGGTACCTATAGGATTTTAGAGACGATCAAATAAGCAGGTATATGTTCCACATTTTTCTTTTATTGTTACAATCATTTTGTATATTAGAGATGGCATAAGAACGTAGAGAGAAATATCTACCATGGGTAGTTTTATTAATTCTTGAACATTTTAACCTTCTATTCAGCTTCAAATGTCTGTAACGCCAATGGAACCGATCTGTACCTAATGTCAGTTGTTTCACAACCACCTAAATGAAACTCACTGACTTGTTGTCAGTTGAACAAAATTCCAATCTCACTTGATATGTATCCATATGTAGGGTATATATCCATATGTAGGGTATGTCCAATGTATTTTAGGTAAGTACCTTGTGGCAGGAAATTACTGCTAGTTAGTAGTTCAAACAAATATAACAAAGGACAGAAACTCATACTTTTTAACAAGCCGTCCCCATCTAAAATTAATCATAGGTAGATAGAAAATATGATTAAAATATGACCTTTATTGATAGTAATTAAAAAATTCCAGACTTAAAATCCACACTATTAAAATATCATCTTGCCGGATATAGAAAGCCTAAAAAATAATGACAACTGGGAAAAATAGGTTAGTCAGTGAATGCGTATATGATGTAGTTAATGTTCTAATATCAAAATGTCAAAAAATATAAGAGTTGATTAATGTGGTGGCATGTGGGTATTTATAAATCATGCAAATACAAGAGGGAATTTTGCACTAATAGTACTTCCCCATAACAAATCACCTTATATCCCAACGGGAAACCCCACTGGGTTTGTAATGGGGTGAAAGATTCAATCAACTATAACACCTCACACTAAGCTAGTTTGCAGTCCTCTAATATAAGAAACTATTTTATTATAATAAAAAAAAATGATAAAAGTTACAATATATATATATATATATATATATATATATATATATATATATATAGTAAATAAATAGTATGTTTGGTGCCAGGAACCTCACCCACGTATAGCTGTTTGTATAACTCATATTTAAGACATATATATCTGTCACATACTGTGAAGTCTCATAATCTAGCATTGTAATAACCCATATAATATTAACCTATAGTTGCTCCTTCTAAAAACTTTATCTGCTTCTCTATGTCAGTTGTCTGTTTCTGAACTGTCTTCTACTGCAATCTAAACTAAAATTATTAATTGCAATTTATTATTTCTCCATTTTCCAGCAAGTGTTACTATTGCAAATGTGGTTGGAAAATTGTAAAGAATTTATGGCAGTTTGGATAGACACGATTGATTATTCATGTTACAGTGTATGAATTGTCATAGTAATTGGATTATAAGCAGATAATTATATTATTACTAGAGAATTGCCCGTCAAAAAATTACGGCAATCAAATCGTAAGTGAGCTAATGGTGTTTGGTGTATATAATGTGGCTGATGTAGCGTCGTTCGTTTTCTATGTTGTGCGACTTTTTCGGAATATCCGTAGCTATTTGGTAGTGTTTTGCGTGTTTAGGGACCTTTAGCCTTGTGTTCGTTTTGTTGGCCAGCCATTTTTTCTTTTGCTTAGGTGATTTCCGGGTCTCTAAACTCAGAAAATTTGTACTTAAATGGAGGTGTAACTTGACTTGCAGAGGTCCTCGATGCCCCCCCCCCTTGCTGTGAGTAACCTTTTTATGTGTTTGTTGTTTGTATTTATTGTGTATGTAATGTTTTTAGGGTTGCGCGGGTTGCGTCCTTGTTTTTTAATCTCATAGGTGTTTTTTCGGCAAATACTTAGGTGTTTGGTGGTGTTTTGCGTCTTTAGACTGCTGTAGCCTGTAGTTTTCGTTTTTTTTCGGCGGCCATTTTTTCTCTCGCTTTTAGTGTCTTAACTCTTTTAATTTGACTTAAATTGAAGTGTAACTTTAGTTTTCGAGGTCCTGGATGCTCCCTCTTCCTGTAAATAAGCTTTTTATGTATTTGTTGTGTGTATTTGTTGTATTTTTCATGTTGCGGCCGATTTTTGCAAGGTCGTAATGGGTCGTAACGTGTCTCGTATTTTCTTTGTGTTATAACGTAAATTTTGTGAGGGCCTCAGTTGCTGGCAAGGAGCGCCTTCGGGGGTTCGCGAGGGCCTCAGGCTCGCTATGCGAGCCCGCAAGCGTGAGCAACGGCTCGTATGCTCACAACTATATATGTGATATGTCTTACTGTAATTATTTGGAAATGTTAATCCTTTCTCCTTTGCTGCAAACTAGAACAATGGCAATATCATAAAGTCCTACGCATTTCACTATTTAATTTCTATGTCAGTGGAAGCTATTTATGGTAAGAAAACACCATTTTTAAATATCATTTAATACATATAGGTTTTGATTATACTGTGTTTGAAACCTCTGATTTATCTCTTTACCATTATTCGTAACCTTATCTTTCATAATATTTTTTACTTACAAATTTTATGGTACTGTTTGAAAAAGTAATTTAAATGTATATCTTTATAATTGGTAGGTTACATAAAATAGCCCAGCAATATATAAAAATGTAAATAGCAAAAATAAATAAAGAGTTTATTATATGCGGATAATAATGCTGCCCATTCCATCTACCTAAAACCTTGGCGTAATTAATTCTGAGGATAGTCCTATGCTTATCCCAGACATGCTTAGATTCCTCAGCTATGTCTGACCCTACCACTGACACAGGAAAATTCAGGAAATCAGTTTGAATTTTGAATTCATCTTTTTGGCGAAGGGGAAAAATTATTTCTCCATTATTGAAACATTTTGTGTGATGTTGAGGGGGCATTCCTAAATTGGCATTTGCAATATTTAAAAGACTGTCTTGATAAAAAATATAGGCTTTCAGTGTCCATATAAACATAACTTTATAATACATATTGTTAAATTACAAATGCTCCATGTTAATTATTTTTGTCCAGGTCATATATATCAATTTAACTTCACTGATACAAATTTGTGGTTTTATTAATTCTTGATCTTTTAAAGTTTATATTAAACTCACTAAACATTATATAAAAACTAGCGACTTGCCCATCAAAAATGACGGGGCAATAAAATTCTAAGGCAGGTAATCTTTGCCACAGAGAGTAAGTGTTTTGGTCATCTGAGATCCTTCGGCGCTCATCGTGTGGCTCGCAATGAGCGCCTTTGGTGCTCATTCCGAGCCTCTGGGTTGGTGTATTTTTTGTCAGAGGCACTTTTGCGCTTATTGTAAGGTCTGCGCTGATCTCCTTTTGGCGCTTATTGCAAGGTGTACTTTGTGTCCTATGAGCACCGTTGGCACTCCTTGTGAGGCACGAGGTGAAGGTCTTTGTAGTTTTTTGTGATACTGTGGTGGTTTTTTTTTTCTCTATATTTGTTTTTTTATGTTAATTAATTAATTTATGAAATCATAAATTAATATACTTTACCTATTTGTAAGTAATATATGCAGCAATGAATGTGCTGAAGAGCTAACAATCTGTTTTGATGTTCCTGCAGCATACAATGTAGATTTGCAGTGTTGTTGAGCTGAGGTGTAAGTGTCAGCAATGTGTGCAGTGTGTAGTGTAAATAGGCTGCGTGTGCGAGGGGAAGCCATTAGTGTAGCTGTGTACTTCCGCATTCTGTATGTTAGTGTTGTAAAATGGCGGCGAATGTGTATGTGGTACGCGGGTGTGGATAATTTAGCGCCCTTGCTAATGGTGTATGTTGTACCTCGTACGGGTTTTTGTAAAAGTCGTATGTGCTTGGCGGTGTTTTGCGGCTTTAGGTACACTGTAGCCTTGTTTTCGTTTTTTTCGGCTGCCATTTTTTCTCGCTTAAAGGATTTTTGAGTGTCTAAACTTTTTAAATTGAACTGAAATTGAGGTGTAACCTGACTTGCAGACATCCTGGGTGTCACCCCTTGGTGTTAAGGTCGTATTTTTGCGAGTCCATAATCGTGAAAGTCCCGCGGCTCGTATTTTTTTGTGTAAGTATGCAGTTTTTTTTTTTCAAAGTCCCGCGGCTCGTATTTTTTTTTGTAAGTCCGTATTTAGTCATTGAGTGTTTTTTTTTTTTTTTTTTTCAAAGTCCTGCTTCTGTGGGCATTTGTAACCTCTTGTCTAGCGCTGTAGAGCCTCCACCTACGCTAATACGGCCCCTGGCTTCGCGAGGGTCCGCATTTGTGGTCCGAAAGTCATTTGGGGTCGTAGGGATGAGCGCCTATAAAGCAGGGTTATAATCAATTTTAAAACTAAATTTGATGAGAACCTTTGGCGATAAAATTGAAGATAAAGTTATTTTTCAAAAATAGGATTTTAAAAATGGCTACCAAATACATTTTATGTATGTCTGCTCAAATGGACATCTGTAGAGTCTCAGAGGTTTAGAAATATTGGATGATAATAGCTCGACATCCTTGTCAGCTTCCTCATCTGAATAAATTGCATCATTTTGGTCAATAAAACATTATGTCATCCCATGACATCACATCCTATGATACCATTTTATGAGGTTGGATTGTTATCGGTTGTTAAAAAGATTACTAACTTGAAGTAAGATCAATACAATATAGGTATCTCGAAATAAATTCACTACCAAGATATGAATACCAGTTGAAGCCAAGAGTAAACTCCATATATAGAGACTCTTTATTTTACTCAGCGCATTGTCCTGCTTCCCAGATCTGTTACTTATCACCAGTAAGTAATGTGAATTTGTTTAGTTTGTTAGACAACTTAATTTTTCATTGGATTAGTCTAAAAGCTGAACATTAGAAGAAATTTAGTCTATTGTAGTTTTTGGCTTAAGTAAAAGAGCATTATAAAGGCGTGGGGCTATTTTTAGTTCAACCACACATCCAGAGATTCTACTTAAACCCAAATTTAAAGGTCAGTAATGAACAGTGTAATTTTCTAGTTTGATCTTGGCGTTCCCGGCAAATAGATGATAATAATGTTTAGATTTTGTAGCTATTTTTAAAGTTCATATGAATTCTCAACTAATGAATTAATGGACCACCGCAACTCATGAAAAAAGACACTTGTTTGTCAAGTATGTACCAAACTAACAATATTAGCAGCTGTGTAAGCCCTGGGCATCAAGCATTTTTCGGGGACAATCTGAGTTTTTGAAGACCGTTTATGAGTACAGGAATACATCTAATTTGTTATGTGATGGGAGTGTTTCTAGTTATCAGAGGATTGAACAGGTAGAAGTCAAGAGTCTTGAATTCATAATTGGATATTATCAAAATTCACACCACTCCCCCTCACTAGCCCAGAAGCACACCCTTGAATCATTCAATGCAGCCATATCCCACTCTAAATGAAGATGCCCCTCTCACGCCCACAACTTCCGCCAACCATTTATTTTTTTCAAATTATTAATTAGCTTTATGACTTTTTTTTCTTGATTAATTATGCTCTCACTTAGACTTGAAGTTTTCAAACTGGTCTCTACCAGAAGGTCAAACTCTGTGTCTGTCTGCCTCTCCTCTGTGTCTTGGTTATATAAGCTCTCTGAGGGGTGTGCAAAGCTGGATTTTACTGTCCTGCCTATAACTTTTTAAGTACACTGAACTTTTCTATATAACACATATTTTCTCATAATCACTGCCTGTTTCTTACCGAACATTTGAAACCAAGGAAACTTATATATACCTTAAAGGGAAATTTGCATAGATATTTTGCACATCCTCTGTCAAACTCATGAATATTACATTGTATCAAATATCTGGAATGCATTTAAACATATTGTTTTATTTCAAAACTATATAAACTTGGAATGGAGGAAAAAATCTTCAGCTGTGTATCCTCAATGGGATTCTATTACATTTCCTCAAAATTTATTATTAAAACTTCCATTTAATGCATGCTTTTTGCACTTTTATATTTTAGTTCATTGGCTTTGTTTTACTCTTCCACTGTTTTACTCTTTTACTACCAAGATGATGTATTTAACTTTAGTGTATAAAGTATATGAAGTGTCATCATGGCCAAGAAGAAAAGCTTTTGAATATATATAATGGATAGTCACGAAATACAGTCAATTATGGTGGATGAAGATATGATTGAACTACCCTCCACTTAAAATGCAGCAATGCAATAAACATTTTGTTCATACCTGTCAGTACATGAAAGAAAATGATAGAAATAATAAATATAGTGTGACTTTGATCTAGTTGTCTATGGGTATTGATAATTCTATCTGTTGGTTCAAGGACGTTGGTCACGTTGCGTCGTAGCGAGCCTTGTGAAGCAAGGTGAGCAGTTGACTGCGAGCCTCGAAAGGCCTGCGGGACTTAGGCTGCAATAAGTGCTGAAGGACTTAGGACCGAAGCACGTAAAATGGCCAAACCATGCAACTAGAATTGTGAGCCCCGTCGGGCTTAGAACTGAAGCACATACATACAACTGCAACGTCGCAAAAATACGAATTTAACGGCCGACCAACAGAACTGGAAAGCCAGGGAGCCTGTGAGTGATGTTGCAAGTTAGATTGCGGGATATTTGGTGTTTTTGTCGAGAAAAAAATGGCTGCCGAAAAAATGTAACAGGACAAAAACGAGTCTAAAGGCAGAGCCCAAAGCGAGCCAGTAACACCCAACCCAAGGCAGTAACACTTAACCGAAGGCAGTAACACTTAACCGAAGGCAGTAACACTCATCGCGGGTACACAGGGGGGAAAGGCTACAGGAACAGCATTCCCAGCCTTAAAATGTTATTCCCGTAATTTTTGACAGGCAAGAAGCTAGTGTATAAAAAACTGAAGAAATAACAACTGAAAGTAATGTAAGTGTAGCTCCCATATTATAAGCATGAAACCAAACAAAAATATGAAATATAACTATTATTCATTTTATAGACAGCAAATAAAAGTTATATTTTAATTTTCTTTGCTAAATGAAACTATAAATCTCTTTATTTCTAGGTGGACACATAATTGCTCAGTAGACATTGCTTCTGCGGTAGCTAAGGATTCTGGGTAGAGATATGTAAAGGACACTTAAAACATAGCATTCTTTTTCCTCAATTTTAAACCTGGATCCCTAAGGTATATTGTCACGACTCAGATTTGAGGGGGGATATCAGGGGCTCAGTACACCCCTAATTCTCCTACTGTAGCTTAAAGGAGCAATCTGCAGGTTGTGACTTTATGCTCATATCAGTATAACAGCAATTTAGATATGGTCATGGAGCCACAGAGAAGTCAGACCACACCGTTTTTAGTGCACAGAAGACTGCTACTTTTACTTTTATCACAGATATTTCTGACCCACACCCTTTCTGTTACAGGAGGTCTGAATTCTTAATGTGACCTCCTCACCCCATCACCACCCACAACCCCCCTCCCATTGCCAGATACACAAGAGCTGGGGGTTATCTGGCCAGATCACTTCAGATCCCAGACCTGTGTTTTGATGCTTGGTGAAATGCATCACTTTATGACTATACTTGACTAGGGAGTAGAGAAGCATCTGGGAATTTCACCTCAGCACCACAAGTTTGTGCTTAATGTATTACCCCATATCTCCCTCCACAGCCTCCTCTGACCAAACAAACATTCCAGGTGGCCATATACACAGTCAAATTCCTACAGAGTTAACTCTTTGTTGTCACAATAACATACATGGCAGAAAGTCCCAGATAACAGTGGTACATGTGAGGTACGGGGGGGGGGGGCCATTATGTCCCCAAAATCAGTCATGACATAAATGTTTATTCTCCTTGGATATTTCAAGAAACTGACTCCAGATTCTGGAGCCTTTACAGTAACTTCAGCTTATACACTAATAAGTCATTAAATAGTTTAATTCCCACGAAAATGCAGTTAACCTCCTCCCATTAAAAATTCATCCCACAGGTATTACTGGAAAAAAATGTCAGATGACCCCATGGAGACTGCAGATGTTTTAAAATTATTTTATTAGTCTTTTGTGTATTTACAACTAGTACATAGAAGTGACTCAATTTCTCAGCTGGACGCCTAAATTCCACCAAGACTGTGGTGCAAGCAGGAGGTAATGTTTTCTTCCTTGCTAAAGCCAAACCAAATGTATTGGTCGCACATTTTTGTAATAGCTGGACTTACAAATAACCTTAAAAAAAATTTGCTTAAATAATTGCTATTTTGAAGAAAGAAAAAAATATACTTAAAATGTAAAAACTTAAAAGGACAAGGAAATATTTTTTTTATTGATAGGGTGGTGAGATTTTATAAATATACATATAAACTCATAAACACAGTCTAGAGCAGGGCAAGTTCAGTGCTTGAGGGCGACACACAGGCCTGGATTTGATGGTTTCCTTTCTGTGCACAGGTGAGTCACTCAGGATGGCTGAAGACGCGACAGTCTTGCCTGTACGCAACAGGGATATCCTCAAAATCTGGTCTGTGTGTGGCCCTCCAGAACTTGCCCATCCCTAGTCTAGGGGTATGGGTGAGGTATAGAAAGGTGAGGTACAATATATTGTGCATATTAAGACTATGCTTACAAGCTCTGTTTATACTCAGCAAAACCTCCCAATTAGTCTCTACAAAGCTCCACCTCCTGCAACTCATGAATACAGTGTCTGTATTGGTACTATATGTACTAGCCAATCACAGACTATTTTGCAACAGCATGTTTTGAAATGCTGCCGAGAGACAATCTGTGACTGGTTAGTACATCTAGTACTACAGAGACATTGTGTACAAGGGATACAGGGGGGTGATCTTTACAGGATCTATTTATAAGGTTTCAATCACTAAAACAGAAATTTTTAGCACTTGTTAATAAAATGATGATTAGATGCAACAAACTGGTTTATTTTAGTATTAAAAATAGGAAACCTTCCATATGCGTTTAAAGTAGCAGACACATGCCCTTCTAGTCTTATTAGCCATCTTCATAGTGTTATGTGTCATTGACAACCTTCATCTATATTCTATTTCCATGACAATTGCTAGATTTATAAACTGTGATTCATCAAGTTCATGTTCATCGACCTCCTTGATCCATCTCCACCTCTACCATCCTCTTCTTTGTGTGCCTTCAATCTTTTGCAGGGATCAGAGTTTTCTCTAGAGAATCCTATCTAATCATAATATGGAAAAAATAGAAGATGGAAGGAGGAGAGAAGCGCACTACCTCCTGGTGCAAGTAAACAACAGTAAAACGTATACTTTTTATGGTTTACTGTCCTTTAGCTGCACAAGGAGATGGTGCGCGTCTCTACTCTTTCCCTATTCTGTTTTTTTCCTGAGATATTCTTGGCACACAACTTGGACAGTGTTCTATAAAGAAGCTGCAGACCTCCATTCTTTTGTATTATGGTTTATCCAGTAGAGATGGTTTACATATTTCATAATCACACTTGAATATGAACTATATGCCTTTCCCTTTGCGAAGACTGGGGAGGAGATGGATGTTTGATCCTGTCTTGATACATCACTTTCCGAAGCTGGACTTGATACAGGAGGACTATTTAGTCCCTGGTGGACCTATAGTTTTTTGTTTTGTGTGCCTTATATATTGGTTTATGTCACAGCTTCTATATAAATAGTAGAATTGCCAGGGCTAAGATTTGAGTACTTACATTTAAGGTGTAGTACATATTTTGTCTTCTCATGATATAGCAAAAATATTTGAGCTTTCACCTCATGATCATACCTTCCAGTGAACAGTTTGGCTTTATTTCCTGTAGTATTGATTTATTGGATCTTCTTTCAGTCCAAGGGACTCTTAGCAGTTTTCCCCAACACCACAATTCAAAGACGTGAATTCTATGTCGCTCAGACTTCTTTATGGTCCAGCTCTCACATCCGTATGTTACTACTGGGAATACCGTAGTTCTAACTATGTGTTAATAATGTTAATTATGGCTACAATCTCCATCTGCAGAGATCTTGGATCCCAGAAAAATATAATATCTCATATGATAGACACCTTTACATTTATCAAATGACCTAATAAGGTTCAGGAGGAAAGAATTTTCCAGAAAAAGAGGAATATAAAACAAGAAGTCGTGATTTGAAGTTGGGAGGTGGTATATTTAGGGTAATATACAAAAGTACTACTTTACAGGAAATATATTAGCTATGTGGAAGAACAGATGAAGTGGGAGGGACAAACACAGTAAAATAATTCAAGCATGCCTGGGATAAGCATAAGGCCATCCTGAGTATTAATAACGCTAGCATGTAGGTAGATAAACATGACATACTAGATGTGCTTTTTGGTTCTTATCTCAATTGTATATTATGATTGAAACGCAAGAACTTTTGGGAATATGTAGGAAGCCTTTGAGAGTCACATTAATCCTATTACACAGTTAATTCACTTATATTAATATCCTATTATTCTCACAGGCACTCTCCATACTCAAAAAGAGACTCTGTAGACTCTGTAGAGTAACTGTTATGTTATCTCCTTTAGTGTATATAGCCCATTTTTTCAAATATGTGAATCAGTCTTATACAGCCTATAGTTAAATTATTATCAGTAATATATTGGTAAGGACAGTTATTTTTTAAAACAAATATATTTATTTCATGCTTCAAAAGAAAATAATGCAAACATTTGTATCATGGATCCCCTTAGTGAATCATGAAAATGATATATATATATATATATATATATATATATACTAGCGACTTGCCCGTCAAAAAATGACGGTCAATAAAAGAAAGTGTTGAAATGCTGTTTGTCACACAATGTGAGTGTACTGTGTGCCTCAAGTAACTAAATTCATCAAAAAGCAGAAATCTACATTACATAAAATAAGAAAAACTAAAATCACCAAAAAAAAAAAATGGACATTACAGAACAAAAAAAAAAACCTAAGTCACAAAAAATAAAAAAAGGAACATTACAGAGAATAAAAAAATACATTACAACCCCCCCACTATACATGCCACTATGTAATATACATGCCACTATCTAATATACATGCCACTATGTAATATACATGCCACTATGTAATATACATCCCACTATGTAATATGCATCCCACTATATAATGTAATATACATCCCACTATCTAATATACATGCCACTATGTAATATACATCCCACTATGTAATATACATCCCACTATATAATGTAATATACATCCCACTATCTAGTATACAATACTATCTAATAATACATTCCCCTATCTATCTAATATACAGTACATGCTATCTCTATATAGCAACCCTAATTCTAAGCTACAATAAAATAATTAAGACCACTTACCTTTGAGATGTTTCTTCAGATCAGCAACCTACGGTAAAAAATATTTTAAAAATGAATACAACACGTTTACATGAAATAACTAAGCATTGTAAACATTCTAAATATTCTAAATATTATACTCACCTTTCCAGCATGTCCCGTTCCAGCATCTCACGTCCCAGCATGTCACGTCCTCCATGTTCCGTCCTTCATCTTTGCGTCTTCTGCGGCGCTGCTCCTGTTAAAAAAAACATTACATTAGTAAACATACATAAACAAAAAACAAAGTGAAATAAACACAATCACCTTTCTCCCCGCAATGTCTCCGGCCTCCTGTTGTTCTTCTCCAGAAGCATCCGCGCGGTAAAAAAAACAAAAAACGACACACATCTGCCCTGGCGGATGTTTCCGACGCTAATGAGCTTCCTACGGAGTGTTCCAGAATAAAATTGGCAATGGCAGCTTCTGATTGGCTGAAAAGGCTGACTATCGAATTCAGCCAATGAGAAGACCCCAATTGTGAACCAATGAAAAAGTATACACCCCAAAATACATTGCTGATTGGATAAAACACCTGTCAATCTGTATTTGAACCAATCCTAAGGCTTTATTGCCATCAGCCAATCACAATGGAATATACCCCCACGTACTGATTGGTGAAGACATCTGCGCCTTCCCATTGGCTGTAATATTGATTGATATTAACAGTAGCCAATGAGAATGCGCAAATCCTTCACCAATCAGTACGTGGGGGTGTATTCCATTGTGATTGGCTATTGTCAGTGCAACCAATCAGAATGTGCAGAATGCTCCAACCAATCACCCTGTGGGGGTGTATTCCATTGTGATTGGCTGAAGGCATCTGCGCCTTTTTATTGGTTTAAATAAAGATTGAAAGGTGCATTATCCAATCAGAGTGCGATTTTAGGGTGTATTACCTTTCTGATTGATTCACACATTGGCGCCTCCTGATTGGGTGAATTTGATAGACCGCGTTTTCAACCAATCAGAAGGCGCTATTGCTTATTTTCTTCCGGAAAAGTCTCTGGGAGCCTCATTAGCGTCGGGGATGTCCGTGAGTGCGGATGTAAGTATATATATATATTTTTTTTATACAGGGCGGGGCAGAATTGGATCCGGAGGAGGCCGGAGACATCGCAGGGAGGTAAGTAGAATGTAGATTATGTTTATTTTAATTTTATGTATGTGTATTAATGTTATGTTTTTTTTAACAGGTGCCGCTCCGAAGAAGGTTAAAAGAATAAGGACGGGACATGCCGGAAAGGTGAGTAGAATATTTAGAATGTATAGAATGTTTCTCTATGTAGTGTAAATGTGTTGCACTAATTTTTTTTTTTTCCGTAGGTGGCTGATCTCAATGGACATCTGCAAAGGTAAGTGGTCTTAATTTTTTTATTTTAGCTTAGAATTAGATTAGTTTATATATAGATAGCATTTATTGTATGTTATCTAGGGGTATGTGTTTTATATAGATAGCATAGAATGTATTATATATTAGATTTTGGTATTTATTTTGATAGATTGGGAATGTATATTATATAGATAGGAAGATAGGATGTATATTAGATTATGGTATTTATTTAGATAGATTGTGTGATGTATATTAGATAGGGGTGTATTGTATTGCATTTTATGTATTTGTATTGTATTTGTATTGTATTGTATTTGTATTGTATGTATCTGTATTGTATGTATTTGTATTGCATGTATTTGTATTGTATGTATTTGTATTGTATGCATTTGTATTATATGTATTTCCTTTTCAGGTGTGTAATTTTTTTTTTCTGTAGTGAGGGGGGGTGGTTGTAATGTTTTTTTTTCTGTAATGTTCCTTTTTTTTGTGTGACTTAGGTTTTTTTATTTTCTGTAATGTAGTTTATTTTTTTTGTGAGTTAGTTTTTTTATTTCATGTAATGTAGATTTTTTTTTTGTTGTGACTAGGCTTTTTTATTTTCTGTAATTAGAGTGGTGGAGGTTATTAGGGGGTAGGTAGTGTAGGAGTTAATAGGTTAGTGTAGAGGGTGTTTAGTTGATATTTAATGTTTTATTGGGGGGTATAGTGCAGTGTAGTGTTTATACTTAGTGTCATGATGGTCCTTGAGGACCATCATGGCACTTGTGTGGTTAATGTAGGCCCATAATGGTGTTAATATACCCTTATGGGACTGATGGGGTTAAATAGAGGCTTATGAGGTTCTGTATGGACCCCATGAGTGAGGGGATTAATGAAGTGCTTATGGGGGTCTGTATTGACCCCCATGAGTGACAGGCTTAATGAAGGGCTTATAGGGGTCTGTATTGACCTCCATGAGTGACAGGGTTAATGAAGGGCTTATGGGGGTCTGTATTGACCCCCATGAGTGACAGGGTTAATGAAGGGCTTATGGGCGTCTATATTGACCCGCATGAGTGACAGGGTTAATGAGGGGTTTATGGGGGTCTGTATTGATCCCCATGAGTGACAGGGTTAATGAAGGGATTATGGGGTCTATATTGACCCCCATGAGTGACAGGGTTAATGAGGGGTTTATGGGGGTCTGTATTCACCCCCATGATTGACAGGGTGTCAGTGTATATTTTTTTTCTTTTACAACGGGTCCTTTAAGGACCTGTAATGCGGGAATTTTGAATTTTGATTGCAGCGGGGGTCCCCGATCGCGTGCAATCGGGACCCCCACTGCGATGGTTAATGTGGGGTTAATGCAGGGCTCCGAGCTTATCTCGGATCCCCTGGGGTTAATGCGGGTTTCCGAGCTTATCTCGGAACCCTTCTTGGGTAATTTGTACGTGGCTGGGCTGTGAGCTTCTTTTTCGTTTTTTTTCGGCGGCCATTTTTTCTCTCGCTTAGGGGATTTTCGTGTGTCTGAACTCGGTAATTTGGACTTAAATGGAGATGTAACTTCACTTTTAGAGGTTCTGGGTGCCCCCCATTGCTATGGGTAAGCTTTTTATGTAGTTTGTGTGAGTATTTGGTGTGTATTCACTGTTTTTAGTTGCGCGCGGGTCTGCCGTTATAGTCGTATTTTTTGTGCTTGTGGGTGTTTGTTACGTTAAGGTTGGCTCGGAGGTGGGTTTTTTTTCTAAGTCGTGCGTGTGACGTGTTTAACGGCTCGCCTCGCTACACGAGGCTCGCCAGCAATGAGCACCTTCGCCGCTCATTGCCTCTCATTGCCTAAGTGCTACGATTTAACGGCTCGCCTCGCTATGCGAGGCTCGCCGGCAATGAGCGCCTGTGGCGCTCATCGCTAAGTCGTACGCACTACGCAAACAGCGTGACGACGAATCGTAGTTGGACAATTATAATATGGGATATATATATATATATATATTTATATATACAGGGGCAAGTCACATTATTATACCCACCATCTACTTTTAAAATCAGCAGTTGGTAACCAATAAAATTTGGCATATGTCGTGAGCTGGCCTGGCCGGTATATAAGGCGACATTTTGGGTTTCTGCAAACTTATCAACTATTGCTGCCATAGGTAAAACGTGAGATTCATTCGACTTTGAAAAGAGGATGGTCATTAGCTTTCGGGCAAAGGGTGGCAGTATTTCTGAAACAGCCCAATTTTGTGAATTGTTCACGTGCTGCTGTGGTTAAAGTGTACTGCGACTGGACATCGCCACTATTTCAAATAAATGGTGTTGAAACTGTGGAGCACCATGTGGCATTGATGTCAGAGGTGAACGTCGGCTACAGTTGAGCAACTCGCCATCCAAATGAACCAGGGGGCTACCAGATGTGTGTCTGAAATTACATTACAGCCAACCCTGTTGCGTGTGCAGCTCCGAAGCAAATGGCTGATCACTGCATCCATGCTAACGAGGGTTCAGTGTCGGAAACGGCTCTAATTTACACGACAGCGCCAAAATTGGACTTCTTAAGATTGACAAAGTGTTGCCTTCTCTGATGAGTCATGTTTTCTGCTCCATCGACTTAACGGACCTTGGCATGTCAGTTGTGAAACCTCCGAAAACAAATACTCTGCAACCAGTGTTGAATACAAGCTGGTGACGACAGCGTTATGGTCTGTGGAATATTTCTTTGCATTGTCTGGGTCCACTCATACCTTTGGAAGGCACTCTCAAGCGATTGGGTTATCTATCCATTCTTGTAGATCAAGTTATAACCTGTTTAGGAAAGATAGAGGCAATGGTAAATGAGGAGGAAGGATTTGTCTGTATGTTAAGCCTGAATTTAAGCCTATAGCCAGAGAAGATATTTATGGTGGACCTAGTGATAAAGCTGAATGTTTGTGGGTAGAGTTAAATAGCGGAGCAGCAAATTCCAAAAGAATATTAGTAGGAGTATGCTATAAACCCCCAAATATAGCTAAAAGTGAGGAAATGCAATTATTGTTACAGATTGAAAATGCAGCTAAGCACGGGCAAGTTCTAATAATGGGAGATTTTAATTACCCTGAAATAAACTGGATAAATGAGACCAGCAGTTCAGGGGGAGCAGGTTCTTGAGTACACTCAGAAATCATTATCTGGCCCAGGTTATACAAGAGCCTACTAGAAATGAAGCTATCTTAGATTTACTAATCACAAATAATATTGATATAGTATCTAATGTTGGAATAGGGCAACCTTTGGGAAACAGTGATCACAACACAGTCTTGTTTGAGATTGAATTAAAAAATCAAAATTTTAAGGGGCCAACGAAAACTCTTAATTTTAAAATATATAATATATTATATTTAGTATTTTATATGTAATATATTATATTTAATATATTATATGCAATGTATGTAATGTCATGTATTGTATGTCATGTATGTAATGTATTATATGTATATATTGTATTGTGTTTATCTGACTTTCCTTTTCAGGTGTGTAATTTTTTTGTTTTCTGTAGTGGGGGGTGGGGTTGTAATGTATTTTTTTGTTTTCTGTAGTGGGGGGTGGGGTTGTAATGTATTTTTTTGTTTTCTGTACTGTAGGTTTTTTTGTTTTCTGTAAGGTAGTTTTTTTTTCCTGTAATTAGAGTGTTGGGGAGGTTTATTAGGGGGTAGGTAGTGTAGGTAGGTAGTGTAAGTGTTAATAGATTAGTGTAGAGGGGGGTTAGTTTAGATTAAATGGTTTATTGGGGGTTATAGTGTAGTGTTTGTAGTTAGTGTCATGATGGTCCTTGAGGACCATCATGGCACTTATGTGGTTAATGTTGGGTTGTAACAGGCCCATAATGGTAATAATATACCCTTATGGGACTGATGGGGTTAAATAGAGCCTTATGGTGGTCTGTATTGACCACCATGAGTTAATGGGTTAATTAAGGCCTTATGGTGGTCTGGATTGACCACCATGAGTTAATGGGTTAAATAGAGCCTTATGGTGGTCTGTATTGACCACCATGAGTTAATGGGTTAATTTAGGCCTTATGGTGGTCTGGATTGACCCCATGAGTTAATGGGTTAAATAGAGCCTTATGGTGGTCTGTATTGACCACCATGAGTTAATGGGTTAATTTAGGCCTTATGGTGGTCTGGATTGACCACCATGAGTTAATGGGTTAAATAGAGCCTTATGGTGGTCTGTATTGACCACCATGAGTTAATGGGTTAATTTAGGCCTTATGGTGGTCTGGATTGACCACCATGAGTTAATGGGTTAATTATAGTTGGGGTTCATATTTTTAGTGCGAGTCCTTTCAGGACCTTTACGGTCCTTTAAGGACCTGCGAGGCGGGAAATTTAAAATTGAATTGCAGCAGGGTCACGATCGGTGCCGATCGGGGACCCCCGCTGCAGGGGGTTTATATGGGGACACTTTGGGGGTCCCGATGGGGACCCCCAGCATAGAGCGGGGTTTATTTTAAGTGCCGCGGCCGGGATTGGGTAATTGTGTGCCGCGGCCCCTTTAAGGAGCCGCGGCGGGGAATTTAAAAGTTTGAAATTCAGCGGGGGGCCTGATCTATGCAGATCGGGGCCCCCCCCTGCAATGGGTTTATGTGGGGACACTTCGGGGGTCCCGATGGGGACCCCCAGCATAGAGGGGGGTTCATTTTAAGTGCCGCGGCCGGGATTGGGTAATAGTGTGCCGCGGCCCCTTTAAGGAGCGGGGAATTTAAAAGTTTGAAATGCAAGGGGTTAATGTGGGGGTGCTGCAGGGGTCCTGATAGAGACCCCTGCAGCATGGGGATGTGTATAGGGTGCAGGGGGGAGCCTCACACTGCTGTCTCGGGCTGCTCCGAGGCAGCACGTAGAGGCTTTCGGATCCCTTGCGTGGAAAACTGCCTTTGCGAGCACCGAGAGAACTACGAGGGAGAATTTAATAGGGCCCTATGTAACTATGTAACTAAGTACACCCATACATGTTGACTGTCTTCCATGGAGCGGATGGGATCTTCCAGCGGGACAATGCAACATGTCATATGGGCAGAATTATCCGGGTGTGGTTGGAGAAGAACGACAAAGCCTTCCAAGTACTTCCTTGGCCTCCAAATTCCTTGGACTAGAACCTGATCAAGCACCAAAGGGACCACCTCGATCTCCATGTTCGCCGTAAGGATCCTCCACCATGTACTCTGCATGGCACCAGATACCCTTGCCAACCTTCCAGCATCTTATTGACTCACTACCATGTCATCTAGCTGCTGTCCCTGCTGGACACAGTGGTTATTTGGAATATTAGCTATATATATATATATATATATATATATATATATATATATATATATATATATATATATAGTTTTTTGTTTTTCCTAATTAAAAACTAGTTGTATTTTGGTTTCTGCTTAATTACACTCTTATTTGTTTTTCATTTTGCACTGACCCTTTAAGTCTCTAAATACTATAAAGTTAAAAAATATACATTCAGACCCCCTTTAAAAGGACCTCACTTTAGGAATGCAGAAGGAGTTCTCTACTATTATTTATTGTATAATTAACTGTAATTCTTTAAAATTGCCAGAGCAGACCTCTAGGATTAGTGGGTGACTTGGAGTATTCTAGGAATTTTATTTTGTATACAATAACTGGTTGCCTGAGTGGGATCCTCTGTTTTGAGGCTATGTCTTATAAAGAGGTTAGACAGGCTGTAAGTGATGCAGGAGGAGAGGTTACAGGAAGCTTTGATGTTCTCTGAAAACATGTTGTTTCTCATTGAAGATAAGATATAATAAATTGTATTGCTAGCTTGAAAAGTCATCCAACAACTTTAATATTATTTGTGCCAAATACTTGTGATATGCAGAATTACAGCTACTATTTCATTACCTGGCAAAATAACTGACTTGTTATGTGTTACTGCTGAGTGTGTTTGTTATGTGGATAGTAAATGCTGACCTCGACAGAATTACTAGATAAGGTGCAATGTATATTTAAACATGAAAGAATTTGCAAATGAAATTTGAATTTTAGCAGACTTTGCTAGGTCATGGATGAGGCCCAATGAAGACCGAAATGTACATCTGGGGTTTGCTGTTTCCCCTGTTCAGGATACAATTGTCTGCTATTTCAGTATGTAACCAGGCATATAGAACTATCCTGTTATGGTTATTCTGTGATTGAGAGCCTCTAGTTTTATTGTTGTTTATGTAAATTACTCTTAGGGCTTAATCTCCCTAAGGTTGATAGGGGGCTCCAGATGTGGACTCATTGCTCACTGTGCTTTTGGGAGTTCAGCTATACCTCACGGATGAGGCCCAAGGGAGGCCAAAATGTACTTATGGGATTGCTGTTTCTCCTGTTCAGGATAGAATTGCCTGGAATTTCAGGGCTGGATCACTCTTTTGAGTGAGACCAGACTAATATACTAAAGGATAGCACGCGTGGCTAAAAGAGGCTGATCTCTGAGTAGGTAACCAGGTGTATAGAACCAATCTTTTAAGCTATTAAGGTTAGTTTGTTCTCTGAGTGAGAGCCTCTAATTTGTTTTTTTTTGATGAGCATCAAAGTTACCAGGTAGTCATACTTCCTTTTGAAAGCAGAAGGGGAAGGTCTAAAACATGACAAGCGGGGCTTGCAAGTATACTTGCAATCTGCCTCGGCTAAGTCTATGGGAGGGAGTGGGAAAGTATCCTGTGCTGAACTCATGTTTGAATCCATCACTTGGTCAAGAAATCCCCCTCACTCCTCCCGTCTCCCTCCTTCTAATTTTGAATAGGTAATAAAAATTATTGTCTGAGGGCTTAAGATTTGCTACAATTACAGAGTAATTCAATTGAACAAGCCCGTAAGTCACAGGCCGAAAACCGAAACCATAAACCATGCAGTTGTATGTAGCATTTCAGGGCATGATCCAGATCAATTAAGCTAGGCCGTAACTCCCGATTTGGAAACAGCCAATAGAAAATGAGACTGCCATCATTACAGCAGTAAAATATGGAGGTTACATGTCAATCAATTAGCGTTTCAAGATCCGATATGTAATCAGTTCGCAACCCTGCAATGTACAAAAAAATAAAAATGAATGCCAATACTGTTATAGTCCATGTGGGTGGCCTTGTTATGGATAGGGATCCGTACAAAATGCATAACTGTATTCGTGCACCTACTTATATATCTTATCTTTGCAGTATTATCGTATAACCAAGTTTTACTAGTAAATGCTGAATCATTGGGAGACTCTAAAATGGAGGATTTGTCACTCCCCTTTCTTACACAGATGTAGGCAGCACTATTTCCGGTCTGTTAAGGATGACGAGCCTTATCACACACAGCAGAGCACGAGAAGGACAACGCCATCTTTCCTTTGTTCTAAACTTCTGACCAATGAGAGGAAGACTCATCCCCCTGTGGGATGAGTCCTAGAGACTCCTTAATGTTTCAACCCAATGTCTGATCAAGGTCTCATAAAAGCAGACACCTCAGAACCAATGAATTACCGAATAAACCTGATGTTTTGCCTAATTGTAACTTTTTATCTGATTACTAAAAACTATATAAAGGATGGCTTACGTAATAAAAGCAGCAGAGAGAAAGCTGTATACCAGAACTCTGTGTTGGTGTATTATTTCTCTAAGGTGTGCACACTATACTGGTAATTTGGCCAGGGACAGATATCTCTGAAAAATACTTTGTTATTTACTAAAACAGCCTGATTTGTATTAGCTCTTGGATTCCCGAGATCGATATAACACCAAAATGAAACATAAAAAAAATTTCTATTGCAGATTTGCGAGCTTGAGACTGTTGTGCAATTAATTTTAATGTCTTTCATCACTTTCCCTATCTTTAAAAATTACATAGTTACATAGTAATTAAGGTTGAAAAAAGACTTTCAGTCCATCAAGTTCAACCTTTTAAGATCTCCTCTGATCTGCAATATGAGGATTAGTTATTAATTAATTAGTTGTTAATTAATTATTAATCAACTATTTATTTATTATTTTATCAGGTGTGTCCTGTTCATATTGAATGTGTGTTATATTGCCCATCAGCACTTTACTCCATTGCCCTTGTGTACTTGCATACTTACCTTTAGGTATACCATATATCAGCACTTTATCACTTTGCATTGATTCCTCTCTATTTATCTTTATTAGCACCTTATTTCATTGCATTCATTGCACACAATAGCACTTTATCTATTATATTCTTTGCTTACCGTACTATTATTTGGGACGGTCTGTATTTACTTTATTTGGTACAACCTTTGCTAGTATTTTATATATTTCATGTACTTTATTTATTTGGTACCCACTCTCATGAATATTTGTTTTCTCTTCTGTTCTCATTTTTGTGTCCAATACTTACCCAAGAGTAGGTTCTTTTATTCGACGTGGTTGATCTTTTAACTTTACTATATTATTAAAATTGCAGTTTTATTTATATACTTTCTTACTGTCATGTTTATTATTTCACAGATCCATGTCTGCTTTCTTAAAGGACCGTACACTCTGTTTTTTGAGAAAACAGAAGTGGATCTGTGAAACCGGTCAGGAAATATTATTAGAGCATATCTGAATGCCCCAGCACCGTTCTGAAGGAGTCATAGACTGGACTCAGTATTGTATGTGCTTTTGTTCCAGCTGTAAAGACGAAAGTCTTAATACACAGGTGTGCTCTGTGGCATCTCTACGTGCTTTTTTTCCCTCTATTTCTCTCTCACACACCTATGGTGGTGATGCTGCGTGTCATGTGAGGGTCCCCATCCCCCTCATGTGTATGTCCAGACGTGTTACCCTCTGCCCATCTCCTGACACACTCGTGACATCGTCACGCCGGGGCCTCTGCCTGCTCCCAGCCTGTATTCCAACCCCTCCTTCTATATCCAGGTCCTGGAAGGACGATACCCTACTCCCCAGACACAGGTCGAGTACATCCGGTATGTATATATTTGGTATAAATCTAACAGTGTGTCTGCTCTATTCCTCAGCCTTGGTCTCCCTGCTTGGGTACAGTTTCTTAGCTTTGTTCAGAAACCTTTTGTTTCTGTCACCAGCCTCTAGAGCTGCCAGTGCTGCTACATGAGCACAGCACAGAGCATGGTCCCGGGCTCCTCTCCCTGTCCCTGCACAACTTTGTTGCATACAGCAGGTAACTGTCTCGCACAGGCAGTCTCTACCAGTCACTGAGCTCTACTGGTCCTGAAGGGACTATAAAGGTGCAATGCTGTGAAAATGCATACTAAAAAAAATGCTACTAAGGAAATAAATATTTTTCGATCCATGAGCTCTATCCAGTCGCTCCATCTCGGCGCTCTATCCAGTCGCTCTCTCCAGTCGCTCTCTCCAGGTTCTCTATCCAGGCGCTCCGTCTCGGTGCTCTATCCAGTCGCTCCATCTCGGCGCTCTATCTAGGTGCTCTCTCCAGGCGCTCTATCCAGGAGCTCTATCCAGGAGCTCTATCCAGGTGCTCCATCTTGGCGCTCTATAAAGACGCTCCGTCTCAGCACTCTAAGCAGGCGCTCTATCCAGGGGCTCTGTCTCAGCGCTCTATCTACTTGCTCCATCTTGGTGCTCTATCCGGGCTCTCTATCCAGGAGCTCTATCCAGGTGGTCCATCTTGGTGCTCTATCCAGGCGCTCCGTCTCAGCCCTCCATCCAGGTGCTCTATCCAGGCGCTCCGTTTCAGCACTCTATCCAGTCGCTCTATCCAGGTGCTCCGTCTTGGTGCTCTATCATGGCGCTCCATCCAGGCGCTCCATCCAGGTGCTCCGTTTCAGCACTCTATCCAGTCGCTCTATCCAGGTGCTCCGTCTCATTGCTCTATCATGGAGCTCCATCCAGGCACTCCATCCAGGTGCTCTATCCAGGCGCTCCGTTTCAGTACTCTACCCAGTCGCTCTATCCAGTCGCTCCATCTCGGTGCTCTATTCAAGCGCTCTATCCAGGCACTCTATCTAGGCACTTTATCCAGCCCCTCTATCCAGGCGTTCAGTCTCTGTGCTCTATCCAGCTGGTCTCTCCAGGTGCTCTCACCAGGTGCTCTCTCCAGGCACTCAGTCTCAATGCTCTATCCAGGCGCTCAGTTTCTGCGCTCTAGCCAGTCGCTCTATCCAGGTGCTCAGTCTCGGAACTCTATCCAGTCGCTCTCTTCAGGTGCTCAGTCGCAGCGCTCAGTCGCGGCGCTCTCTCCAGCCAGTCTCTCCAGGTGCTCAGTCTCGGCACTCTATCCAGTCGCTATATCCAAGCACTCAGTCTCGGAGCTTTATCCAGGTACTCTATCCAGTCGCTCTATCCAGGTGCTCAGTCTCGGTGCTCTATGCAGGCGTACAGTCTAGGCACCCTACCTAGTCGCTCTAACCAGACACCCAGTCTCGACACTCAGTCTCGGCGCCCTACCCAGTTGCTCTAACCAGAAACCTAGTCTAGCTGCCCGGGCTCGCCGCCCTACCCAGTCACTCTACCCAAATGCTCAGTCTCGGCGCTCAGTCTCGGCACTCTACTCAGTCGCTCTAGCCAGATGCTCAGCCTTGGCGCTCAATCTCGGTGACCTACTAGTCGCTCTAACCAGGTGCTCAGTTTCGTCTCAGCGCTCCACCCAGTTGTCCGTTCTCGGCGCTCTTTCTTAGCTCTCCACCCAGTCGCCCTCTCCCCAGACGATCTCTCGCCAGTCGCTTTCTCGCCAGTCACTCTCTCATCAGTCACTCCACACCAGGCGCTTTACACAGTCACTCTACACCAGTCACTCTATCACCAGTCGCTCTACCACCAGTCGCTCCACACCAGTCGCTCTACCACAAGTCGCTCTCTCACCAGTCGCTCCACACCAGTCGCCCATGCCATCCCTCCCATCATCCATGAACTAACCACCTTTTTGGCCTTTGCACCAGTTGCTCCTCACCAGTCGCTCCACACCAGTCGCTCCTCACCAGTCACTCATGCCATCCATAGCCTCATCCATGTACTAACCACCTTCTTGGCCTAGCCCACCGAATCAACCTACACCTTCCCTAATCTATAATAAAACCTACCCACAGGAGTCCAATTCTACCTCACCTAATCTCACCATTCTCTCCTATCCTCTCCCCAGTCAAACTCTTTCTCAAGGCCTCACTAGAACCTCCGAACCTACCAAACCCTCACGTCTCCCCATCGATACCTTTCCAAGTAAATCATTACCTACCTTTCTGCAAACCCATTCAGCAAAGTCATGTCCCTGTCTAGCTCAGCCGCCACAATATAGACCTTTCTCGGATTCCTACGTCCAAGCGAATTCACCACATCCCAATTTTAATCTGTATACCTTACCAAACAGGATAACTCATTCATCAAAGACACATTCCAAATCACCCTATCATCCACTAAAACAGCCGCACTCCAGTAACTATAACCTACTATCCTACTGCAGACCCATGGTGCCCAGTCACAACTTTTCGCCATCTCCATTCAGCATTACACCACAAACCAAGCCTTCACCCATTACAAAGCATCCCAAGCCAACCACTATCTACACCCACATTCACCCACTACATCAGACTAGCATTTGCCGCCTAGGCCATAACCATTTAACTACTCAGACCACTCCTTCAGAATCGGAGCAGCCTCATCAGCTTCATGTAATAAAACACCCGTCCATATCACAAAAACCATCGGACGATGGAAAACCACTGCTATGCCAGATACATACCTGACCCAAACTAGAGCTAAGAGAAGCTTTCAAACGGCTTACTTAATAAATGTCTAGCCAATTTTTTGCCCTCTTTTCAGACCAAGATGACGTAGCTTTGGCCACACACCAGCTAGCAGGGGAGAGGGACCCTACTACAAATAATCAGGTGAACACCTGAAATTGTGGGAGGGTCCCACTCCCCATGCCACCTATTTAAACCCCACTCACCTGTCCTCATCAAGCACACCGCCAGTCAACCCACGCACCTCTCCCCTTTTTCACAACACTCCTTTCTATGCCTTGGCCCTCTTTTCAGGCCAAGATGATGTAGCTTTGGCCACACACCAGCTACCAGGGGAGAGGGTCCCTACTACAAATATACATATATATATAAGTGTGAACACAGATGTACATTTTATTTACTGTACTACTGTACGGTGGAGGGCTTCTATCGCTCTTTTGCCCACCATATTATAAATGATTGTTGTGGTGAACTACCTACTCATAATTTCCACAACACAGGCTGAGATCCCGCTCCATGCTGATGATAGCCAGTAAGCTTGAAACATGTACATGGATTGGATACTCAGCCTGTGTTTATTCCAACCTTGGCTTTGCATTAAAGCTGTGTAATACAGCATGCATAAGCTTAAAGGAAGCCATGTTTGATGATGGCTACGGAATGAAGAGCGAGGCATTTGTGGCCATGTTTGTGTGTCCCAGCTCAACTTCCCAGAATGCAGTGTAATAACTGTTTTTTCTCAGAACTCTGAGCTGGAAGTAGGTTTTTTAACTTGCTTTGGACATTCAAGTGTGAACACAGATGTACATTTTATTTACTGTACTACTGTACGGTGGAGGGCTTCTATCGCTCTTTTGCCCACCATATTATAAATGATTGTTGTGGTGAACTACCTACTCATAATTTCCACAACACAGGCTGAGATCCCGCTCCATGCTGATGATAGCCAGTAAGCTTGAAACATGTACATGGATTGGATACTCAGCCTGTGTTTATTCCAACCTTGGCTTTGCATTAAAGCTGTGTAATACAGCATGCATAAGCTTAAAGGAAGCCATGTTTGATGATGGCTACGGAATGAAGAGCGAGGCATTTGTGGCCATGTTTGTGTGTCCCAGCTCAACTTCCCAGAATGCAGTGTAATAACTGTTTTTTCTCAGAACTCTGAGCTGGAAGTAGGTTTTTTAACTTGCTTTGGACATTCAAGTGTGAACACAGATGTACATTTTATTTACTATATATATATATATATATACATAAATTAGTAATCACCCTTCCATATACACTTACCGTATAATGTATCTACATGAGCCTTTTTAAATAGGTTATAACCTCTTTGTGCCTGGACAATGCACTTATATTGTAAAGTAATGGTTTTGTACTTAGTTTTTGTTCTGTGCATATTGATGTATTTATACAAATAAAAAATGCATACATATCTACATTTTGGTTAAACTTTGAGAGTATTTGGATTTATTCCCATTGCATTGACTCAATCCATCAATACTTCTATTGGTGAGTTCAGACCACATGCCTTGACTTATGTCTATAGGAATGTTATGGATATTTGACTCTTGTACAAGCATTATCGTCTATTGTACACAATATTCCAGTTTTTGTGCCAATGGACAAATCATGAAATGTACAATATGTTCAGTATGCACACCTTATTTGGAATGTCAGATACCACTGTTCTTTTTCTGAATTTTACACATCTTTGTAGCACTACGTAACCATATCGGTATTGAGTCAAGCCCTGTTTCAATTTAAAGGGTATATATTTTTTATTTATGATTGGCTTAGTTATAGCTTGGATAAAATCCATATAGTGATTCAATGGAAAAATGTATTGCTGAATCATCTTTAGTAAAGATTTATGAAGTGGCTCATACATCATTGCTTTTTTAGATTATCTTGTTTTGATTATTTTTTTAAATCTCAGTTGTCTCCATAGCATTTCTATGGCATGGTACCCACTTACATGAACACAATAAAGTATCCTAAAAAATAAACTAGCCTAACACCCTTCTAATACATATCTATATATATAATCACCTTCCCATGGCAGGGAAGGTGTTAAATAATAATATAAATTAATGTATTCGCACTTTACCCTCTATGAGCCTGGGTAATCCCCGGGATTCTCCCTTCATACCCGCTACCCCCTATGAGCCAGGAAATCCCCAGGATTTTTAGGCAGAGGCTCATTTCAAAGGGATGCAGATGAGGATCAGTGGCTTCAATCAAGAATTAGGAAGACAAAATCTTCGATCAACATGGATATGGTAGCTAATCCAGAGCCAAAGAGTGAGGTCAAGAGCTTTGGTAATCATAACTGGAAGGCATCCAAATATAAACTATATTTTTGCCCCTTTTAGGTTTAGTATATATTTTATTATAGTATTATTTTATTTTTTATAATATTTAGTGTCAGGGAATATTGTGGTCTTTATGGATCGCCATGGGGTTGTTGGGTTAAATCAGGTCTAATATGGACCCTTGTGGTGGTAGGAAGGGTTCTATTGAGGTCCATGGGGACCCACATTGTTATAGTTAATTGTACCATGGGGGTACCTTGAGGACCCCCATTGCATGGGGCTAATGTTAGGTGCCTTGAGGTTCGTTGAGGACCCCATGGCAACAGGGATTAATGCTTGTTAGATGCCATGGGTGTCATTGAGAACCCCCCGATGAGGACCCTCATGTTATGGGGATTACAGTATGTTTAGGTGCAGCAGTTTACTCAAATTCTCCTGTAGCAGAAGGGAAAAAATCATTTGTAGGGTTTACTCGTAAGGGTTTGCTGCAGGAGGACTGTAATAGCTGTGCGGCCCCCTATATGGAATGTCCACTCAAGATTTACTATTATTATAATGCATTGCAATCTATTGTTTTGGTTTATACTGATCAAGGTCAGATGCCACTTTAAATGTAGAGTAATATGGCAACTAAGACTGATTTTAAAATGATTAATGAAAAGCTCATTAATTTACACCTTCCTGAGAAAGTAGCACCAAAGTCAGGTTAGAAAAGAAAATCTAACATACAGTAAAGAATAAATGTATATAAAAGTTACATAATGTAACGGTTGTGTTTATTATTAAGGACATTATCAAGTTTTGTAATTCAAAAGACCATATAAAGAATTGCCCACAGTGGTTCTTTAATCAGTACCAGATTGATAATTACCAATTTAAATTTCTTAAATTTTTCCCACTGCCTCTCTCAGATATAGAGTCTGGAACCACTTCTTTGTGCAATAAATAAATGCTAATTCAAACCATTGCAGCATCACAGTCTGTTTAGTTTCACTGCAAGTGGCTGGGTGTCCTAATGCAACTGGTTTCATTCAGTTAAGTTTTAAATAAGGAATTGGAACATAAAATAATCTGTAGATGGAATGTGGATAACATTTTTCTGGTATATTTCTAAGATATTACAGAATAATAGGTCTAGTCATATTTCCACCTACTTATATGAAATACATTTTCCAAAATAAGGAACCTATCACAACATCATTAAAATTATAACAACAAGAAAAAAACGCATTTCACCCCACCACCTTATCGCAACATTAAAGTAGACCTGAGAACTTTATCTATTATAGCAACACACTATAAAAGACTTCCACAATCTCATTTCACCAGAGAGAACTACCATAAAGAGTTTAAAGAGCAACCCCAAGGTGCAGTTGTTATTATGAATACACAGGACTACATAAATTAAGCCAACAGACAACATCTACTACAAGAAACCGAACCAGGACCCTACAGAAAAATATGCTCTTCAACTTAAGAAACTCATCTAAACATTCCCTAAAAATGTATTGCAGCTCATACCTACCAACTGGGACTTTCTACCTGCTGCCAATAACGCACAAACCAGGAAACACATGGAGACCAATTGTTACAGGTATGGACACACTGACTGAACAAATATTTGGCTTTGTTGAAAACATCCTTAAACCATTAGTTAGTAATACCAGTAGCTATTTACAAGACACCACTGAATTTCTCAACTAACTCAGTCATATTAGAGACCTACCCGATAACACACTACTTGTCACCATGGATGTAGAGTCTCTTTACAGCAACATCCCACAGAAAGATGGCACTGAGGCATGCTTTAAGTTTATTTCAACACACATGCAAAACAATAAATATGGCCCTGCTATTATTAATAAATTAATAGAATATATCCTTACCCACAACTACTTTATGTTTAACAAAGATACCTACCTACAGATGATGGAGACTGCCATGGGTACCAAAATGGCTCCACAATACGCCAATCTATTTATGGCCAATCTAGAAGAAACATTCTTATCTGTATCCATTCACAAACCGTACAAATATTACCGTTACATAGATGATCTGTTCATCATATGGACAGAAGGAGAAAACAAACTCAGAGACTTTCATAATGCATTCAACGTCTTCCATTCATCTATAAAACTTAAAATGCATTTCTCCACAAACCGGGTAAACTTTTTAGACACTACTATATCCATCACCAATGGCAGTCTCCACTCATCTATATATAGGAAACCTACAGACAGATGTAATTACCTACACAGCTCCAGTTTTCATCCCTCCCACACCAAACAAGCCATCATCCATAGTCAAGCTATTAGATGGCATTGCATATGCACAAACACAGGAGACCGTGACAAACACTTAAAAACACTGTCTGAATCTTTCAGACAAAAGGGTTATAAACTGCCTATTATTACATAGAAAATAAACACTGCCATCAAAATACCTATATAACCAATAACACCTGTTAAAGTACAAAACCAAACACACTACTTCACGTATACCTCTAGTGACCACATACCATTCAGTTTTAGAAAAATACGGATAATACAGAAAATAATAAAAAAATTACAACTTTTACTAACCAAAGATGCACAATTAAAATTTCCCAAACTTCCCATGCTCACATTTAAACAACCACCAAACCTGAAACAAAAACTTGTCAGCAGAAGATTGGCCAATGAACAACTGTAAAGAAAAATTGTAACAAAAAGTGCCTGTACGTTATGTCAACACATTTGTGATGATGATACAGCCATAAATAACAACAAGACCTATAACATCAAATGATCATATACATTCAAATCCTCCAATGTAGTTTATATAATACAATGTACTTTATGTGAATATGTGAAACAGGCTCCTACATTGGAGAAACCAGCCAAAAAATGCACTTAAGCAACCCACCATAGCCCCTCTGGACCCCCCTGAATCCCTTTGGCATCCTTTTCTGCACCCCCCCCCCCCCCCATCTTAAATTAGTGTGTGCCTGCTTAAGAGCATTTAAACCGAAGCTCCAAGATGTATAGCAGTTCATCACACTTGGGATGTGTAACAGGAAAGAGGTGAGAGCAAAGGCTGCAAAGTGATAGCAAAGTACAGGGGGAATGTTCTCTGGTGAGGGAGGAAAGGAGATAGTAATGGCTGCTGAGAGGGTGTGGCTGCTGGGTGGGGAGGATTCTAAGAGAGGTGGCTGCTGTGCGGGGGTGATGTTCTGCCACCGGTTGGACACAGTTTTTGCCAGAATGATCACTCCATCCAAAACCTAAATATCAAATTTTTAGAGAAAATTTTAAAAACATCTAGGAAAGAAAAGAATTTCAAACGGCAAGTTTTAAGTGTTAATTTGTGTTTTTTAAGGTATATCTAATAAAAGTTTAAGTTTTAAACATCAAAAGATATCAGATTTATTAGTCTCTCTACTAAATAGTGACATACATTGTAGGAAAAATGGGTTACTAGCTATAAAGAATTAGTGGCAATTGGAAAATTTTTAAGATCCATTTTGGAAAATTATTTTTGTATATCAATCAAATTAGGGATTACCCTTTAAAGGATGTTTTTTTTTTTTTTTTGAAGTATCACTCAAATTTAGTTTCAACAGGAAGGATATCACTGTGGACTACAGTACTCTGTTTTTGCTTGCATATATTGATGTATATGTGTATACATGTTTCCTATTCTATGTTGTGTTGATTCCCCCTATATGTATTTACCTGATGATGTCAGATGCTGCCTCCACTCTCTCTACATCTGCTGTTTTTATTCAGACTGAGGGTTCCATCTCATGTTAGTATTGCTTCAGACTTGATAAAGAGAGGTTAAGCCTCTCGAAAGGTCCTCATTATAAATAAGGCGTTTGTCCAATACAAAAGGTATCACAGTAAATTGCAAATAATCATTATACACATTCACACACATATATATATATATATATATATATATATATATATATATATACATACAGACATACACACAAACATATCCCTATTATATACAGTATACTTCTAATACCAATTAATTCACCTTTACCACTCTAACAATGATTTTACCGGTTTTGCAACAAGGAAAATTAAAAAATAAACATTGTGAGGCCCTTTTGAAGACTATGATGCCATACATGTGACACTTTAAAGATAGGTGAAATAGATTGCCTATCACTCATATAGACAGTGCTGTAGTTTGGTGTTTCCACTGTTCTCTTTCATTTGTCATTGAGCCAGAAATATACAAATATTATACCTTCACAGGAATAATTTAGTAAAATACTGTCACCATTTTCAGTAACTCTACATATGTATAGCACCTACACACTTATTGTAAGCATTTGTATTTGATTGTCAGACGTGGAGTTCCTATTATTTATGAAACTATACACCGATAACCTTTTCTTAAGTGTATATCTATGTTTCCATGTCTTCACCTTTTTCTAATCTAACACCTGCTGCTTATATCAGACACACGCATCACATGGATTAATTCAATACACATACAGATTTATTTTATTTAAAAATACATTTTGTTTTCCACACCCACAGAGCTGCTTACATAGGCACCATCGACTAACCAATAGAAACACTGCATTTGGGTATGTATTTTAACCCTTTACTAGCGTTCAAGCCAATAGCAACAATGCAGAAATCCAAAGAGCAATGTCGTCCTTGCTTTCATGTGCATGGGACTACACATCGCCTTGCTGCACAAACTGTGTATTAGCGGCCTGTGATTGGCCAAAATGAATTATGATTTTTTTGCAAATTTTAGCAGTGAGTTTTTCTAGGGTGTTAACTCTGAAAATTAACTGCTTGCAAACTCAAGAGATTTAGCAAACTTTAAGTTTAATATTGTTTAATTTGGTATTTTTTTCATTCAAAAAATTATTTATATACATGTACTACTGATTCTCCTCTGTCAGTTGAACTAAAAAAAATCCATGACACTTAAGTATGCCTTTAACTATCACCATACAAATATTTGGCTTGTATTATTCTCTTATTTCAATGGAAAGAATATAAAAACGAAAATGAAATCTCATCTCAACTCCCTGACAAAGTCTTAGGACAAAACATGTCGGATTAGTTTTATATTGCCTTATTCTGCTTACATTTTTATCCTATATGTATACTTTGGTGGATTGTACCAGTATTTTGTGATATTTAAACTAAAGAATGAGATGATTTGCAAGAAGATATATGATGAGCCACCTTCATTTTTCCAAAACTTCAATCTAAGACCTAATAATTATAGATTACTATGACCCATAAAACTCCAAGGCATGAGCTAGATAAATTAGTTTTGTACAACACCTCTGTATATTTATTTATGTAAAAAATATATTTGTATAGTTTAAATTGTAATTTTCTAGTTGTGAATGTGTTTCAATGTCCTCTATTAAACAAATAAATAATAAACCCTGTATGTGTTCTGCAGTTCTTTTGATAAAGTGATGAATATGTTGAGTGTAGATGGTCTGTATCACTCTATACTATACAGCATGTGTGGTCCCACTCAGTACAGACTTGAGGGTCCAGCTTTGATCTTCAGTAGGTTTCCTGGTTATTGACCTTTGCTCTCTATTTCTTATCTGTTGCATTACTTTAGTCTATTATGTTATCATCTTATTCTTTGGAACCAGACATGATTTAATGTCTAGTCCAAGCCAAGACCTGAGTGGTAAATACATGAATTAAAGTGTCAATGTAGTTCAAAAATGTATATCCTGCATTTTAAACATTAAAAATAAGCTTTGTATGAAACATAGCGGTGGTCCATACCCCCTTCTCAAAACCCACCAGACAGGCCATGGTTTAGGTTCGCTGTGTGAATTATGGCCTATCTGGTGGGTCTTGAGGAGGAGTTTGGGAACCACTGGTCTATAGTCTAGATATTGACATTCATCCCTCGTATTTAGGAATGGGATGGACTTCAGGGAATTTTTATAGGACATCTGCAGGAGGATTGCGATTTTTGGACTTAGTACACCATTTCTTGTTGGGCTAGGTTTTCTGTGTTTTGCAATAGGTTGGTATTGATTTACTTGACTCGTAGGTCAGATTCTCAGAGGTATGGAATGGAGCCAATAATTTGGAAAGAAGCATATTTGCTGAAGTCTGAAGCACTATGGTTCAAATGTAAGTTTAATAAATTATAATGGATTTTCCCTCAATTATTAAATAAGCAATACATTGTATTGTTTTATCAGTACCCGGTTCAGGGCAACTTCTCAAGTGTATGAGTTATAGTATGGAACAACTTCCAACAACATGTTGGATACAATCCAAGGTGTTTTACTTATTTTCATTTTTCATCAAATCAACCCATCAGCAGGATATATGTTACCTTTTAGGACTAATGAGATTTTAATGTTTATTTTTTCATTATTTGCTGCAGACAGAGTTTTTAATCCTTTGGAAAAAAAGTCATAAGGGAGTTGGACCCCAAAACATTACACTTCTGCATTCTATTCCTCAGTGGAAAAATAGTCATTATTTTGTTTTTAAGTTTGTTTTATAGTCTTTTGTATATAAATGTCTGTTTCTTATTTATTACAGATGTGAAATAAAATCTTGTTGTCAAGTATCTTGTGAGTCAGCCTGCTTGGTTACATACAGATGTTGGTCATGCTTCTTTATTCAGAAGTGTAGCATTCCCCAGAACATGGAAAATATGACACAGCGGACACTTTAAGATCCAAGTTTTTCCCATGTACTAAAATATATTTAATGCTATAGTAATACTGGTAAATATATTTAGAATTTATTCTGCCTTAGGTCTATTCAAATGAGCTACTTGACTCCTCTTTACATCAATGGACTGATATTTTTATAGTGCTAAATCTGGTAAATCAATCAATTTGTCATAAGCAAGTCATGAAGATTTAAAAAAAAAAACTAATTTTGTGCCTGAAAATTTAGCACTGCCTGCTAGACAAAGCTACCTCCCAGTGTTAACCTTATGGTGGCCTGAAACCAACAAGTTTCTTTAAGTTTAATATTGATTATATATTTTAATAATTTAATATAGAGTTTATGATCTAATAAAAATAAATCTCAAGGAGGGACCAGCCGGACCAGCCAATGAATGGATCCTACTGGTTAGGTCTTCTACTCTGTTTCTTTCTATGTATCAGTGCTATGGATTGCCCTGGAAGTAGACTTGCCTCAGGATCTGTGGAGAGCAGGAATGAAGTTCTGAAATATAGATGTAGGATTTCTTGGTAGCTGGACTGGAGCAAAGGGATTTAAAAGCTCTTTCCTACCTCTAGGAAATAAAGCAAACATGTTATTTTTATATTTGGGATAATGCCCTTTATTGAAACACAAAGCACATATATTCCTATACAAAAGGGTCCCAGTAATTAAATTAGTTTGGGTGTACTATAACAAATTATAATTTAATTAAGATAGAAGCCTGTCTAACATAATTACTCAGCAGGAGATCTTCAAAGCTTAATAGCCCCATTGTGTTAGTTTCACAATGAGCCTCTTAGCCCTGTCCTTGCATAACTAGTGATGTCGCGAACATAAAATTTACGGTTCTCGAACGTGAACCGCCGCAAATGTTCGCGAACCGGCGAACCCGGCGAACCGCCATAGACTTCAATGGGCAGGCAGATTATAAAACCCACAGGGACTCTTTCTGGCCACAATAGTGATGGAAAAGTTGTTTTAAGGGGACTAACATCTGGACTGTGGCATGCCAGAGGGGGATCCATGGCAAAACTCCCACGGAAAATTACATAGTTGATGCAGAGTCTGGTTTTAATCCATAAGAGGCATAAATAACCTAACATCCCCCTCCATCATCATCCTCCCCTGTATCTCTTTACCCCCTCCCTCATCATCCTCCCCTGTGTCTCTTTCCCCCCTTCCTCATCACCCTCCCCTGTGTCTCATCCCACCTCCCTCATCATCCTCCCCTGTATCTCTTTCCCCCCTCCCTCATCATCCTCCCCTGTGTCTCTTTCCCCCTCCCTCATCATCTTCCCCTGTGTCTCTTTACCCCCTCCCTCATCATCCTCCCCTGTGTCTCTTCCCCCTCCCTCATCATCTTCCCCTGTGTCTCTTTACCCCCTCCCTCATCATCCTCCCCTGTGTCTCTTCCCCCCTCCATCATCATCCTCCCCTGTGTCTCTTTCCCCCCTCCCTCATCATCCTCCCCTGTGTCTCTTTCCCCCCTTCCTCATCACCCTCCCCTGTATCTCTTTACCCCCTCCCTCATCATCCTCCCCTGTGTCTGTTTCCCCCTCCCTCATCATCCTCCCCTGTGTCTCTTTCCCCCTCCATCATCATCCTCCCCTGTGTCTCTTTCCCCCCTCCCTCATCATCCTCCCCTGTGTCTCTTTCCCCCCTTCCTCATCACCCTCCCCTGTATCTCTTTACCCCCTCCCTCATCATCCTCCCCTGTGTCTGTTTCCCCCTCCCTCATCATCCTCCCCTGTGTCTCTTTCCCCCTCCCTCATCATCCTCCCCCCTCCCTTGATGATAAGGGGGGGAAGAGACACAGGGATAAGTGTGAGGGATGTTAGGGTAAGGGGTGTTAGGGATAAGGGTGAGGGGTTTAGGTGTTAGGGTGAGGGGTGTTAGGGCTTAGTGTGAGGGGTGTTAGGATGAGGGGTGTTAGGGATAAGTGTAAGGGGTGTTAGGGTGAGGCATGTTAGGAATAAGTGTGAGGGGTGTTAGGTCTTAGGGATAAGTGTGAGAATGTTAGGGTTAGGTGTTAGGTTGATGGGTGTTATGGATAAGTGTGAGGGGTGTTAGGGTTAGGGTAAGGGGTGTTAGTGATAAGTGTGATGGGTGTTAGGGTAAGGGATGTTAGGGTTAGGTGTTAGGGTAGGGGCTGTTAGGGATAAGTGTAAGGGGGTATTAGGGTTAGGTGTTAGGGATAAGTGTGAGGGGTGTTAGGGTTAGGGTAAGGGGTGTTAGGGATAAGTGTGAGGGGTGTTAGGTGTTAGGGTGAGGGGTGTTAGGGATAAGTGTGATGGGTGTTAGGGTGAGGGGTGTTAGGGTGAGGGGTGTTAGGGATAAGTGTGGGGGTGTTATGGTGAGGGTTGTTAGGGATAAGTGTAAGGGGGTAATAGGGTTAGGTGTTAGGGTGAGGGGTGTTAGGGATAAGTGTGAGGGGTCTTAGTGTAAGGGGTGTTAGGGATAAGTGTGAGGGGTGTTAGGTTAGGTGTTAGGCTGAGGGGTGTTAGGGATAAGTGTGGGGGGTGTTAGGGTGAGGGATGTTAGGGTTAGGTGTTAGGGATAAGTGTGAGGGGTGTTAGGGTGAGGGGTGTTAGGGTTAGGTGTTATGGTGAGGGGTGTTAGGGATAAGTGTGATGGGTGTTAGGATAAGGGATGTTAGGTTTCGGTGTTAGGGTGAGGGGTGTTAAGGATAAGTGTAAGGGGTGTTAGGGTGAGGCATGTTAGGAATAAGTGTGAGGGGTGTTAGGTCTTAGGGATAAGTGTGAAGGGTGTTAGGGTTAGGTGTTAGGGTGAGGGATGTTAGGGTTAGGTGTTATGGATAAGTGTGAGGGGTGTTAGGGTTGGGTGCTAAGGTGAAGGGAGGATGATGATAAGGGGGGAAGAGACACAGGGGTGTCCTTTCAGCAGAGATCAAAAGAGTCCTTCAGGACTGTATTGCACACTGTGTACAGTAGCCTAGCTATGGTTTTCCCTATTGATGCAGTATTGCCTACACTCAGCCTCCTCTCAGTAAGACTGCAAGTTAGTTATGATTCCAAAATGGCTGCTGTCCATGAGGTAGAAGACTCTGGAAGGGAGTGTATGCTGCTGATTGGCTGGAATGTGTCTGCTGACTGTGAGTTGCAGGGTCAAAGTTTGCTCAATGATAAAGTATAGGGGGCAGATCTAACATCACATATGTTCGCCGCAAACGCGAACCTGCTATGTTCGCCGGGAACAGTCCGCCAGCGAACTATTCGCGACATCTCTAATCATAACATATGAACCACAAAACTACATATCCAAATATATACCAAGGTCAGACCTGTTCAATACGGACACAATCAGTATAACAAGTGGCCACACAATGTCCAAAACACTAAAACAATGGATGTTCACGGGACATAATGGTCTCCAGACACAAGACAGTCCACACAGGGGAAACCATGGTTATCACAGGGGTAGCCCAGGGCTCAAAGCAACAAAGCCCAGAGGTGTCATCTCCATCTTGTGCAGGTCCAGGGTGGGGATTCCCTTGACCTGCACAAGATTGGAGTAGGCTCCTTTGGGGAAGAAACACATGCAGGTACCATAGTACAGACTTCTCCCTATTAAGGGCTAACATCTATTTTTAGGGCAGTACAATGTCACTTTAATGGACATTACTTGCTGACCTCATATGCTTTGATACTGAGACAGCAGTTCCACTAATTACTTGTTCCTTAGTAATATTCTTATTTGAAGCATTAATAGTTACTCCCATAAAGTATGTTTTCATTGTTTGTTGGAAACTGAGACCCGCCTAGTAAACTCATCAGGAGGAATCTGTTCACACAAACAAGTTTTATGCTAATAGGTTCCAGCTGCTGCACAGTAAACCATATTCTGGTGTTGTGTTAACAGCATCATAGTCTCAGGTTTGTTGTGTTGCAGATATTGTTCTTGGCTACATTGTTGCCAAAAACATCAGTAAACATACGCTACAATTTATATTTATTTAGTGCTACTTCTTCAGCATTATTATAGTTTTAGTTATGTGATTTTCTGGAGGTTTTTTATGACTAGAACAATAATCCTGAATGTTATTTGCACACTTAATTAGCTTATATTTGCATAAATTGCAACCAGTAGTAAACGTTTATGGAGCCGGATAATTTTCCATCTGTCCTTAATACTGAGAAAATAAAAGAAGACTGTGGTAAAGACAAAAGTAAGAGCCTCATTCAATTGAGCAATTGTAAGTTACTGGAGCCCGTAATGGAGCCTGTAAGCTAATTTGCTATTCAATTGGTGTCTTTTTTGTGAGCTGCAAACAGCCTACGGTTTACGGGCTTGAAATCTAAGCCTTTTTCAGGTCCGCAAGAGTTACGATGGCTAAAATCGCAAATCGTGTTTTAATTGCTACAATTTCGCAAGCCTGCAAATGGTTTCACACCCGTAAATGGTAAATGTAGAAGAAAATTCTACGGGTACCACATAAGACCTGCAAAGGGGTTAAATACATGTCCGTAGCACTGTAGTAAATAAAAAATAACTGTAAATGACGGGAAAGCGATGAGAGACATTAGAATTAATTGCACAACAGTCTCAAGCTCGCAAATCGGCAGTGAAAAATCATGTATTTTTATGTTTCAATTCGGGGTTATATCGATCTCAGGAATCAATGAGTTAATACATATTAGGCCATCCACATGGACTAGAACATTTCCTTCATTCATTTTTATTATTTTGTACATTGCAGGATTGCGAGTCTGATCGCAGATCAGACCCCTAAACGCTAATTAATTGACATGTAACCGTCATGTTTTACTGACGTAATGATGACGGTCTAATTTTTTTTATTGGCTGTTTCTAAATGGGTAGTTACAGCCTTGCTTAATTGATCATGATCACGCTCTGATATGCTACTTATGATTGCATGGTTTACGCTTTTGTAACTTGCGTGCTTGTTAAATTGAATCGCTCCATAATTGTAGCAGAGTTCAAGCCCACAGCAAGCCCGCAGACAAACAGCCTGTATACCATGAGTGCCTTGCACTTGAATGAGGCTCCAAGTTTAGTAAAACAATGTCATTTAACAGAAGTTAATATGTTTTCTAAGTATGTAACAAATTAACATCATAATAGAAAATCTTACTTTTAGCAGATTTTTTGTGCGTGGTAGCTGCCATGACAGTATGCCGTCTTGAGAAAGTAAGTACAAAACAGGAAGGGTAGGAATTGCAATTTTAAGTGCAACTTGTTGCTTCTGAGCATGTGCGGTGTCAGATCTGACTCATCCAGAAGGACAATTACTTTCACCCCAAATTTACCCCTTTCACTCCAGAATAGATAAACAAATATCTGTGCACATCCCCTCATGCTTCACTCTGGTAAAAAGCATGAAAGACAGAAAATCAAGGAAGCACTTGGGTACAGGTGAATTCTCCGTGGTACATTGGGAATATATTGGAGATGTCAACAATTAGGAGATATGCCGAACAGACTAACATAGACGTGGACCTATTCTCCAAGAGTTATCCAACATTGCACCTATTAGAACATTAGTCATAATGTTTCAGAATACATTTACCAGGAGCAGTGGCCATGGAAATCACTCATATGTTTGCTGGATTTGTAAGTCTTTACTTTGTCTTCTGTAGTTGGAACAGTGGATAGTTTTTTACTCTATACACACTATAATCATAAATGGATACTGAAGCCACAATGTGTGCTTTGCATGTGGAAAAAAAGTGTTTTCATTTATAAAATTGCTGTGAAAAGTGCTTTCCATTTAAAAAAAAGCTAAAATTGCCAATATTTAAAGGGTTACTGAACTCACTGTATGGGATCTTCATGGTGTGAAAGAGCACAAGATTGTATGTTAAAATGATCTACATATTTTTTTAATTACTCTAACAACAGCTGAAAAATCTTAAGCTTTAAATATTTGTTTACATACAGCCTATCATGCCCACTGGCTGTTGCATGAGCAATTAGCACGGGTTGAGTCTATGCACATTGTGTGAGGATTTATGGGGGAATGCTGTAATTGATAGTACCGCTTTCCACTAGACTCAAGTTACACTGCACTAACCACTTAACCCATAGCTTTCCTGTTTTTGGTAAGTACCAGTATCCCATGCATGCACAGATAGATGTGGTAAGGGTTAAATGTTTGTTTCTTGAGATCACTGCATGAAGCCTGGCGCACAGAACACTAACCTCCCGGCATTGCTGAAATTCCAGAGAGGCAAGAGAACAGAAACCTGAATTTTGTGATGGTAAGAAAAAGTAGAAAATATTCCCTTTAAAATGAAAATATAAGCAGTCTTATATGAATGGGTAACACACCTCTCCAACCTGATTGGTTGCAGACATGGAGCGGTCTGTAGGTAGTCTTTCCAACATATAAACACAGATTTTATTTGATTTAAATTCTCAGTAAATAATGCACATATTAAAAAAAAATCTAGAAGTATTTCAACATGCTTTTTAAGAAATCTTTACAGTGAGGTGGTAAAGTTGTGCTCATTCCGTGGCCCTTTAAGTAAATTTTTGATCAACTAAAAAAAACAACAACATTTTTTTCCATGTTTCTTCTCCCTTTGTTGTCTTTTTAACACATTTCTGACAATTAGACTCATTACATGAGTTAGCAACCCACACCACATAGATGAGTCCCACAAGGATGAAACAGTGCTGTCTATGGGTAAGTTTCCCCCCTTTATCTGATGTGCAAAGAATATATCCTGACTCCAGCGTCCTTCTAACATATTTCTGGCAAGTAGACTCATTGCATGAGTTAACACCACATTGATGAGTCCCACAAGGACGAAACAGTGCTGTCTATATGTAAGCTACTGAAGATCTGTTATAACAACGAGTACACGTTGCGAAGGGAAATAGAGGACCGTGTAACAATGCTTTGGAATGAAGACAATGTGTGACCTAATTTGCATGTCCTTCTCAGAAGCAATAGGTTTCAGTATAAACATTATAATTCCTGGAATTGTGTGCTAAAAACACCTTTTCTCAACACAGTAATTGCATTATTTGCTTGCTGTAAGTAAAGGAGAGAGTAAAATATGTTAAAATACAAATGTAAGAGAAAGAATCAACAATTCAGTAATACTCAATTACTGAGAAACTAGAAGGTATTTGCATCTGGAACTGAAATATTACTTCTTCTACAGAATTGAATCCCTGGATAGAATATTGTACTATTTTATACCAGAAATAAATGTTCACAACTTGCCAAATGTCAGGGAAAATTAGAAAGAATGGTATTAGTTTTAGAGCTGAGATTGCACAAATATGAAGTCTCTATTCCCAAAGAGTCAGAATGAGGTTTTACCGTGAAAATGCCTAGTTCTAATTAAATCCATACCTAAAATATAGAATTATTAATGTGTGCAAGATGAACTAAAATCATTTTCATGGGTGAAGGCCAAGGCCTAGGTTAGCGGGCTGCCAGAAAATACATATGCAATGCCATGGATCATGCAACAAATATTCTGCCACTTTATCACTTACATATATAATATATATATATATATATATATATATATATATATATACATATATACAGTATATATATATGTGTGTGTATGGTAAACGTATGATTGGGATATAGCAAGAAGAAAGTAGAAGTAATAAGTAGGCAGCATAAAACATAAATACGCCTTTGATCATTACTTAAAGGAACATGGATTGTTTCTGGATTTCACTAGGAATATAATTAAACCTATGTATCTATTTACTTTTACATACTTTATTCTGTGAAGAAGTGCCTAACATCAAAGAATGTGTACCTGTTAGGGTATGCCCTCTGTAGGCCATGCAGCTCCTGAATACACAGATTGTGAAGTGCAGTGTTTCAAATGATCAAATCAGTGACCTTGCTCAAGTCGCATGTTGCAGAATGTTGTCACTGATTGGTTACTTTGAGTAACTTTACTCTGTACTGAGATGTATACTGTCTTCATGAGCTGCAGAAGGGAGAAACCAGTTATGTTAAGATTATAGACAGAAATAAGGAGCTTTTAAGCACTTCTTAAAGGGCCACTTAATTCAGTACAATGAGGAGCGCACTAGTGTAAAGACCTCTTAACAGCAGGTTTAAAAACTTTTTGAATTTTTGAAATCCGTTCTTTTTTCATTAAAATATGTATTGATTAAATGTATGTTTACATGTGTCACTGGCAAGCTGCCAGACAGACCAACAGCAAGAACCTGTGCAGAGATGAAAACGACAGTTAACCCTTTATAAATTTATTTGTGCATAGAAAGGAGTGTTAGAATCTTTGAAATAAGTTACTTGCTGGACTGTAGGATTCCTGAATGTCAAGAAAAAACATAAATCATTTTCTGCATCTATAACGGCCATTGTCTGCAGATATCATTTATCATGGAATAGTCAGTGTGTTTGTAAACAGACCTAAACTTTAGTTTTTTAACTGTTATAAGTGTAATTAAAGAAAAAAATAGATAATGTTAACATCTGTTGCTCTTTCACACCCTGAAGAGCACTTATGGTGAGGTAACTGTCCCTTTACTAAAATACAGTATATAGAAGTAAAGAGATACACAGGTATATTATATATCTACTGAAATTCAGAAAAGTATAAAGATATAAAGTATTCAGTAATATCCATTGTGAAATCTAAAAGAGAACAAAAAGTATTTACATCTGGCGCTGACACATTGTTTCTTCCTCAGGGTGAATCCCTTGATACATAATTGCAGCAATATATAAGATACTTTATCTCAAAAATATGTTACACCGTTTGCCAAATGTCAGGAAAACTAGGAACAAGATTTTTAGTTTTATTGCTGAGATTGCACAAACATGAATATTTATTACCAAATCATTGAAATAAAGTTTTGCAGGAAGCATGTCTTGCTATAATTAAAGGGCCACTGTAGTCTAAAACTTTCTCTGATGCTTTTAAAAGAAAGTCTTATGCATTATCAAAATTCTGTTTTCCATTTAAAATAAATCATATACATTTAAAATACTTTAACATGTTGGTTCCCTGGTGGTCCAGTGGTTAGGATTTGTAGTTTTCACTGCTGCAATCTGGGTTTGATTCCAGTCAGGGAACCAAGAGGTCACGCCACCCTGAAGCTATACAAGGTTGTGCTTGGTCAATACTTGGATGGGAGACCACCTAGGAATACCAAGCGCTGTAGGCCAACTGGAGAAGAAACTGGCAAACCAAACCAAGTGGATCAGCATGACCATTGACATAAAGATGTACCTGGTGTTAAGGTCCGTGAGGTCATGGAGAGTTGGGAATGATGCCAAAAAAAACATGTTGGGACAGAGGAGAAAGCAATCCCACTATGTCTCCTATATAATTTATCTACACTATAAACCAATGGACAGATTTATAACTAGCCGAATAAGTCAACCGCCTAGGGGTGCCTCTTTGGGAAGGAACCTCATTTGCATAACAATGCATTTACATTTCAGTATTTTTATATTTCACACCTAGACCTAGGCTTCTTTAGCCGTGAGCAAGTTCTTTTGTGGGGGAGGGGGAAGAGGTGGGTGTGATGTGGCCGGCTTGCAGTGAGCTGCATTATAGTAAAACACGCAAGACCAGTAGAAAACAGTGCCTTTTGCATTAAGCCATAAGTGGAATCATACTTGATATTGTTAACTGAATAAACAAGTCTGAGTTTTTATATGTTTTTTTTTTGTTTTGTTTTGTTTATGCTTGTATATACCTGAATATCCCCATTCTACCTTTTTCACTCCACTATTTCTTTTTCCATCAGAGAGATGACACTTTTAGAGAGTTCTTTACATATGTTCTTTACATATGTACTTGTACTAAACTCTATTACACTACTTCCCTTAAAATCAAACAAAAGAAATGTTGTAGAAACAGATCATTTTAAGGTTCCTTCCATTTTAGTGGTTCAAGACACTGGTTCCAAGGATACTACATGGTCCAATATTTGAGAATATTCCTATGTGAGAAGAGGGGGCTCAGTCAGACTTAGTGGGCAATTGATTAAAGGACTACAATATGGTGAAAATATATAAATATATATGTCTGAATAAGCTAGTTTTAGAAGGTATTTCAATACCTCTACAGGGCTAAAGAGGGGCTCATGATAGTTCACGAAGGTTCAGTGTGTGGCAATTAGAATTCTACGGGAGAGAGTTTGCCGTTATTGTCACGAGATACAAGCTTCACAATTCCATAATTGATAATGTATTTTTCAGTTGCCTTACACTGTTTTGCTGATTTCTCCTCCCATTACAACTGCTCGCTACCTCCCTAATCACATAGGGCCGTATTGTATTAGCTGCCCTCAAATGCCTCAAACTCACAAATTTGGCTGCGGGTGTTATTTTTTTATATAAATGTTTAGATGTATTCTATTGGCTCGTCTCGCAAATTCGGACTGCAAGGCTGAGCTTGTAAACCCTGCCTTTTTAAGCTTGATTGCAGGGGGTGTAGTCATATGATCTGACCATATTTAAGCAAGCCCGTAATTGACTTCTTAGAGTCAGCCAGTAGTAAATGAGACCGTCATCATGACATCAGTAAAACATGGAGTTTATTCTTAAATATCACTCAGAGACTACAAATTAATTAGTGTTAAGAAGTAAATTTAGCGATCGGACTCGCAATCCAGCAATGTAGAAACCAATAAAATTAATTCAAAGCAACGGTTCTAGTCCATACGGATTCCATGATATGTATCAACCCCTAAAGTACCAGGATCCATTTCACACAAAAAAAATCATTTTTAATTGCATATTTATGGGTTTTGAGACTGTTCTGCAATTCATTCTAATGTATTTCCATGATTTCCCATATTTTAAAATACAGTATTGTGTATTTAATTGCTGCTACAGCTCTAATAATTGATTTGACAGAAACGTGATGCTTTTTTGCTCTGATTTTCCCTCGCTAACCACTCTGACAAGACGCAAATGGCTAAACTCGAACCAAAGGTTACTGGGACCAAGGAGGTCTCGCAAAGGGCTTACTTACAAATCAGCACTTTAAAAGCAAATATAAAATCAATCCAGCACTGTAAATAATGGGGAACACAGTGGGTGACATTAAAATTAAAAGCACAACATTCTCAATCTCGCACATCGCCAAAATAAAATACTTTATGTCATGTTTATTTTCCATCCAAAGTCCTACGGGCTTCAACTTCCCTATTTCATTGAAGTCCTACGGGCTTGAATGACAAGTTATGGGCTTGGAGGTTCATTCATCCTGTTCTGCTTTATCAATATATTTAAATAGCATGAAGCAATGGCTATTAGGTATCCAAGGTGGTCCAGTGGTTAGGATTCGGTGCTTTCACCAATGTGACCTGGGTTCGATATCAGTTAGGGAACCAAGAGGTCACACCACCCCAAAGCTAAGCAGGGTTGGGTTTGATTGGTAGTTGGATGGGAGACCACCTAGAAATACCAGGAGCTGAATGCTGCGGACCACTGGAGAAGGAACTGGCAACCCACTCCAGTATCTCTGCCATGAAAATCAAGTGGATCAGCATGACCATGGACATAAAGTTGTGCCTGGTTTGTAACGGTCCCTTGAGGTCACAGAGAGTCGGGAAAATAACTGAACAGTGCAAAATAATGGCTATTGCCTGACTCCCATAGTAACACGTACTGTGGTCAAGCACTTCCAGTTAAAGCATTCCTCCTCCTCCTTTCCCTATTATCTCCCACATGGCTTGTAATCTATCCAAGGCACACAAGGTCATTCCTATGGTCAAATTTATTTTTCTAGTGATTTTTTATACAGCTCATCATATTGTGTATTTTTAAAGCATGTTTTGGATATTATATATAATGATATACAAAAGGATTTTTTTTTTATTACTTTTGTATTAAGGTTTTCAGTTTTTAAGCATAAACATAAATTAACAAAACATAAAACAATACAAGTGAAGTTAATTTTGACTAATACAAATTAAAACAAAACAAGGTAATAGAGAATATAATTATAAACACTGTATTTTGGCAAATAGTAATCAATTATCAATATTTTTTCAGATTTCTATATGAAATATCAAATGCGGTATTTTATATTAAAATGTATTACACATTTAATAGATTGAAATTAGCTTCTGTCTTCTGTATCTCTTGTATTGTGAAGCTGCAGTAAGTGCACGTGATCATTTACTGATTTATATTATAATACTAGTCTTCATGTGCGGCAGCTAGAATACGTTTTTTAAACACATTACTGCATGTAACAGGTAAGTTAAATAAATAGATGAGCCACCGATTGACCCATCACCATTAAAACAAGATATACTGATATCTGGCAGGAGTTTAAATTATTTGATCTAATGGGCAATTTAACAGTACTCATTTAGTCTGTTGGGGTAGATCTAACTGAAACTCAAATATGTGTCTAACATGCATTTAAAAGAACAGGCTCTAAACATTATTAGATACTTTTTTCATATAAAATGGTTCTGTAAAGGTTAAAAACTTGCTGTAAATGCAGCTTTGCAGCAATGCTTCAACCATCATGACTAGTCCGCTAGATCAGTGATGGGCAACTGTGGCATTGTGGACACATGCGTCCCAGACACCACCCATGCTGCTCCAGGCAACTCCCATGCAGACCCAGGTACCTCCTGTGCCGCTCCAGGCACCTCCCATGCAGTCCCAGGCACCTCCTGTGCCACTCCAGGCACCTCCCATGCGGCCCCAGGCACCTCCCATGCTGTTCCAGGCACCTCCCATGCAGCCCCAGGTACCTCCTGTGCCACTCCAGGCACCTCCCATGCGGCCCCAGGCACCTCCCATGCTGCTCCAGGCACCTCCCATGCAGCCCCAGGTACCTCCCGTGCCACTCCAGGCACCTCCCATGCAGCCCCAGGCACCTCCCATGCAGTCCCAGGTACCTCCTGTGCCGCTCAAGGCACCTCCCATGCAGCCCCAGGCACCTCCCATGCAGCACCAGGTACCACCCGTGCTGCTCCAGGCACCTCCCATGCGGCCCCAGGCACCTCCCATGCTGCTCCAGGCACCTCCCATGCAGCCCCAGGTATCTCCTGTGCTGCTCCAGGCACCTCCCATGCAGCCCCAGGCACCTCCCATGCAGCCCCAGGTACCTCCTGTGCCGCTCCAGGCACCTCCTGTGCCACTCCAGGCACCTCCCATGCAGCCCCAGGTACCTCCCATGCAGCCCCAGACACCTACCGTGCCACTCCAGGCACCTCCCATGCTGCTCTAGGCACCTCCCATGCAGCCCCAGGTACCTCCCATGTAGCCCCAGGTACCTCCCGTGCAGCCCCAGGCACCTCCTGTGCAGCCCCAGGTACCTCCCGTGCCGCTCCAGGCACCTCCCATGCGGCCCCAGGCACCTCCCATGTGGCTCCAGTCTATATTCTTTTCTCTTATAAATCCCTTGTTTTTTGAGTCTGTGAACAGCAGTATTTCCTTTTTTTATGTAAAGGAACATTTTGAAGTTTGAAATGTGTCTGCCTTCACAAGGAAGCGCCCCTAGGCGGCTACCTATTTGGCCTAATGATAAATCCGTCCATGAATACAAGTATCGTTAAGTCTTATCAATTCCAATTAAAATGAAACAAGGTAATAGAGAATATAATTTTGACACATATTAATCAATTATCAATATTTTTCATATTTAATATGAGATATCAAATGTGATATTTAATATTAAAATGTAATAGTAAGATGTGTGGTAATCTTATATTCAAAAGGCGGGGAGTCATAGGAAGCCCTCAAGAGAGGGGAATCAGTGAGCTCAAAGGGGCTAGGGTGGGTGGGTCGTGGGGCTCACTACACTACAGAAATAAAGAAAAATCGATCATTTCAAAAAATTAGACTGCGCTGTGCCCCACTCTGAAGAGGGCCCCAGCACATTGCCCTGCCTGCACCGGTGGTGCGGATGTCTTTCTCAATACACAGTATATCATATATCTCTTAAACTAGCAAAAATGCCCAATTGTTATCATAAATATTTCTCCTTACATCTATTACCAATTAATTCATTTCCTACTATTGACAAGAGTGATATTTAGTGAGAACTTTTCAATACAAGTGAATAGAGATTTTATACGGATCCACAGCTCCTCCTACACCTCCTGAGTTTTAGGACTAAATACTACAAGTCCTCATCATTAAAGCAAAAATACATCAGTTAAATATTAAAGGTTATAATTATTGATTTTTAACTGTGAAAAAACATTTTGCACAATATCAAAAAAAGTTTCTCAATAATATAATATAATATAATATAAATATGATACTTTAGTGGTCTTTAAAGGGACATGGAAATTATGGATTTCACTAGGAATATAATATCCCTGTGTATCTATTATGTGCTTTATTTTATAAAAAAATGCTTATAAGCTCTATCTCTTTTCTCCTAAAATCATACAATTTGTACCTGTTTGGGACTGCCCTCTGTAGCTCATGAATATACAGACTGTGAAGTGCAGCATTTCAAATTAGCCTGTCAGTGGCCTCTATCATGCAGCATTTTGCCACTGATTGGTCACTATGAGACAACGCACACCTTGTACTTAGAAGTACACTGTCTTCATGAGCTGCAGAGGGGAGAAACCAGTTAGGAGCTATTTGTAAGATTGTACGCAGAGAAAAACAGAGCACTTTTAAATAAAATAAAGTAAATAGATACAAAGGGATATTATATTCCTATTGAAATCCAGAAACCTTACATGTCCCTTTAATCTCTAAAATCAGTTACACGTTCCTTTAATAACCTGCTACATTAAATAAAAGATTTTTTTATTAATAATAAGAAATTAGAGAACACATAAGGAAACTATTATAATTGGTTGTAGTTATTGTTAATTACTTTTCTTTTTTTCGTTCACTAAATTATGTATTTTAAAGGTCTACTTATATTCTGGTAGCCATAGTAGATAGTTTTCCTTTAAGAGTTAGGGAGTTTTTATGCCACATATAGCTGCGGTTTACTATAAATAGGGTTTGGTAATTCTGAACTTTCCACAAATAATGTCTTATCATACATGAAACTGAAACCATACACTGTAATTGTAGATATTGTAAGTGTGACCTTCACTGTTAATAATAACATTATCTAAGAAAATTCCCCCTAGCAAAATAATTGGTTAATTGAGAATGTAGTATTTAAAGGGATATGGAAAGTCTCTGGATTTTACTAGATATATAATATCCCTGTGTATCTATATACTTTCATGTACTTTATTTTATTTACTGCCTAAAATCAAACCAATAGTCCCTATATGGGCCTGACCTCTGCAGCTCACGAAGACACCTACTCTGCTGTATTTGGTGTGCTGTGTCAATCAATGACCATCTCTCAGCAGCATACAGCAAAGTGCTGCTGAGTCGCGATCCCTGATGGGCTAGGACACTATACAAACTGGGAGAATCCTGTGGTTCATTATACTAACCAGTATGTGCGACCCTCCATGCCATGCATTTACAGTACCCATGGGTGAATTGCCCGGTAAACCAGGCTGCCTTATGCAAAATGCAGGTAATAAAGTGGTATGTTAGCCATGGGACAAAAGACAGAAAACAACGTGGAATAAAATGTGATACCTTTAATGGCTAACTAAGAGGGATTACAGTTTCAGCAAGGCATGAACTAAACACAGAAAGATCTCCTGACACTGATGTATATATTATTTATATCTGTGTTTATTTCATACCTTGTCGGACAAAGGGATTATGAGATCCAGGGTTGGATCTACCAGTGAAGCAGGGGTGCAATGCACCAGGGCCCTGGTGGGTCAGTGATGTGTATTTTTTGTGATCCCAAATAAGATCCTCTTGTTATTGTTGTTCAGTCCTTCAGTCATGTCTGACTCTCAGTAACCATCTGGACCACCGCACTCCAGGCATGTCTGTCTGTTTCTGGTCATGCTTATACAAATGTTTTTATTGGCAAAGATGCTTGAGTCGGTTGCCAGTGACTTTTCCAGTGGATCTTTTTTTGTCTGACCTCTCTGCTGTGACCTACCCATCTTGGGTGACCCTACATGGTATAGCTCACAGCTTCATTGAGGTACACAAGCTTCTTCTCCATGATAAGGTAGTGATCCAGAAGGGGTTAATACCTCATAGCTAGGCATTACAGTTTTAACATTTTACTCCACTTTGTTGTCTTAATTAAAAAGATGAGATTGGGCAACCATAAACAAAAGCCACAAAAGCCACTAAGCTGTACCACAGACAGGCTGTCAGCTAGTAGGGCATATGCCCGTGCAGATCTGACTGGTATTAGATAAAGTAAGTACACACTGTAACAGACTCTCACTCAGGTCATTTGATTAGACTCAAACCCATATATATATATATATATATATATATATATATATATATATATATATATATAATATACTTAGCAAACATGCAAATCTCTGAGACACCCAAAGCCCTAACAAGAACATATTTAAAACACACACTGATGCCTCCTAGTACCACAGATATCCGTGGATATAGTGAAAGAATAAAATACTAGCCCCTCCATAATCACAAGTGGAGACAGGTTTTCACACCCAGGGGATCATTAAAACACTAGTGGGTACTGTAGCGAAAGGCTGATCCTATTTATTACCAAGCGCTAATGAAACATTGAATCCTAAATAAATACCTAAGAAGCATCCTTACATTTCAGAGATTAAGAATCTATATAAAAAGACTGTATTACCTAGTAATCTCTGATTGATTTTTTCAATTGAGGAGAACTGTATCTATACTAGGTTCTTGTGTGATATTATAATCAACATAAATGTTCATATTAAGAGTATATTATGTCCAAGGGTTAAATATAAAGGGCATTCATATCTATTATACTCTACCTAAACACTTGAGTTGAAGAAAAACTTAAATTTCAATTATAGGTTGTCAAAAAATGCTATAATTTGCAGGTGGTACTATTATATATTGATACTAAGGGTTTTTAATGATATAATTATAATACTCTCAGACAAAAAATAAACAATTGAGCAATAGTACTTATAAATGGTATCTGACTTACTCTTGCAGTTGATTCATATCTTTCCCACTCACTTCTACTCTTTGTTCTTTATCATGCTTTTTTTCTAGTATTCACTTTTCCCCATCTAACTTTGTACCTCCCTCTCAGACTTCTACTTTTTGCTCTTCACCTATTTCTCCTCCGTTCCCCTTCTTTTCCTTCATCACTCATATTCCACTTACCCTCACACTCACTATTTCCCTGTGAAAGTACCATGGAGTGACTAAACTTGGAGGGAAGTGAGGATTTAGGAAGCCTGTGTTATGCAGTGATATGATGGTGAGGTGGAAGAAAGCTTATATGATGCAATGATATGATAGTGATGTGGGAGGAAGCCTATGTTATGCAGTGATATGACAGTAAGGTGGAAGAAAGCCTATATGATGCAGTGATATGATAGTGAGGTGGGAGGAAGCCTGTGTTATGCAGTGATATAATAGTGAGGTGGGGGAAGCTTGTGTGATGCAGTGATATGATAGTGATGTGGAAGGAAGCCTGTGTTATGCAGTGATATGATAGTAAGGTGGAAGAAAGCGTATATGATGCAGTGATATGATAGTGAGGTGGGAGGAAGCCTGTGTCATGCAGTGATATAATAGTGAGGTGGGGGAAGCCTGTGTGATGCAGTGATATGATAGTAATGTGGGAGGAAGCCTGTGTTATGCAATGATATGTTAGTGAGGTGAAAGAAAGCCTATATTATGCAGTGATATGATAGTGATGTGGGAGGAAGCCTGTGTTATGCAGTGATATGTTAGTGAGGTGGAAGAAAGCCTATATGATGCAGTGATATGATAGTGATGTGGGAGGAAGCCTGTTTTATGCAGTGATATGATAGGGAGGTGGGGGAAGCTTGTATGATACAGTGAAGATGGTAGTGATGTGGGAGGAAGCCTGTGTTATGCAGTGACATGACAGTGAAATAGTACATTAGCTAAACACAAGTAGATTCCAAGCCATCTATGTTTACAGCACAAATACAGTTCTGTGTTTTCCTCTGCATCAGTTTTTTGTCTGCTTTGCATACATGTTGTTTATTTATAGTTATATGTGTATAATAACAAGGGGAACATTGGAACATGTCTAGCAGCATAAACCCTTATGAAGTAGCTCTTGTTCCCTTCGCTCTTTCTCCTTTTTCTTCTGCCTCCCTCCCTCTAGCCTCTCCTTTCCTCTTTCTCTCCCATGTATGTCTATTTATTTTATAGAAACATTGATTTGATGACAGATAACTAAAAAGGACCCATTCTATCAACAAAAAAGTCTGGCTTATTAAGCTCTAATGTGGCCTTATGCTTATCCCAGGCATGTTTCACTTTGGTAACTGCGTTTGACTCTACCATTTCCAATTTTCTATTACTCTTTCTGTAAAGTGCTACTTTCTTTTCTTTTCTCTCCCCATTTCTCTCTCCACTTCATCAAGCTGATTTACTCTGCAGAGAGGTCTCAAGATCTTCAGGATAGCAGCTCATCTTGCATCCATACTTGGACCATTAGAATTGTTGTCTCAGATCACTGCTCCCATTGGTGGTGGATAAGTACCATTCCTCAGGGTCACAGGTTTTTTTATTTCTTTAAACTTTGTTCTCCCCCCTCCACACACACACACACAGATTTTCTAGGGCTCCTATGCCAATGCTTGAGACTCTATTTTTAGTTTATTTTGCTCTTTTGGATTATATATAAATAAAAAAGTAGTTTCTAATTTAAGGTGTTTCTAGTAGCAGATATTCCCACTCTGCGTTTCTTTGGGAAAATAGATTTATTGTTAAACACCAATTCTGAGCATTAACCCTCTACATCATAATTGAGGGTAAATTACAACACGGGTGACCAGCAAACTAGAAGTATCTACTGGCAAGCATGCCCACCGCTCACTAACCTTACACAAAGATGTGCTCCCCAGGTTAGGTGTCGGTTTAATATTCCTGGATTGAGCAGCCTGCATCAAAACTATGTTCAGATACTATATTGTTCCAAACATTACCAAACCATGGCTATTCATTTAAGGATATACAGTTAATCATATCTATTAGTAAGACATACATCCCCTTCTGGATCGTTACCTTGTCTTGGTGAAGAGGCTTTTGTACCTAAATGACGCTGTGAGCTATACTATGTAGGGTCACCCAAGATGGGCAGGTCATAGCAGAGAGGTCAGACAAATTACGGTCCACTGGAGGAGGAGCTGCCAACTCACTCCAGTATATTTGCCAAGGAAATCCCATGTATAAGCACCACCAAAAACACAGACAGATGTGATTGGGTGCTGCAGTCCATATGGTCACCAAGAGTCAGACACAATTGAAGGACTGGACAACAACAAGAAAGACATACATGCGTATAAGCTACTTTATAGTTCTTGTTCATACAACTCCTGACTAACATCAATATGCAGGGATCTTTGCAACCAAACTATATTATTTCATATCCTATAAAATGTCAAATATGTGCCTCACCCACCCACCCTGGTTACCCTTAATGTATTGATTCATACAAATTTCTTACAGCTGATCAGTTGATCAAATAGCAACACCTTTCAAATATTTCCTAATTAATCTTTTACACAATGTTTTCTGGTGCCTTCTCCTTCCTCATAACCTCCTGCCGTTTCCTTCATCTCTTCTTCTCAACTTTTCCACATCCTGTCTCCAATATAACCATCTCACCTTCCATGCTCTCCTCTCCTCTTTTATGCTCCCATGAGCTACTCTCCTTCCTCCAGTTCCACTCCCATCTCCTCTATCTCTCCCCTTCTTCTGCTGGCTTCTGGAGATATAACCCAGGCCCCTCACCGGACATTCCCATTACAGGTTATACTATCTGCAGGTTACCTATCCACTATGGGCCGATAACATATTAAACACTAGAGACACTCACCTCAAATGACTTTCAATCAGATCCATTCCTTTTCCTACTAAATGATAAAACCATTCTAAGTTTGCACACCTTCCTACCTAATTAAACTCCATTTCCTTCCTGTCTCTAGCTATTCCTTACCTGTTAATCTTGTCCAGGTTTCTGCCTCTTCCATTGCCTTTAGATTGTAAGTAGTGTGTTTCCAATCTTGTAGGGTGCTTTGGAAGCTCAAAACAGGGTCCTCCATTTTCTACAGTTTGTTACATTGTATTCTTCCTCGTTCTTATCCCATATACAGCACTACAGAATATATTGGCACGTTACAAATAAAAGTTATTATTATTATTAATAATAATAATAATAATAATAATAATTGTACTTTTGTATTTATTTACATATGTGTATAGTGCCTTTATCCAAAACACTTATTAGTTCTAAAAACACTACATCATTGTTGACTGTATAAAGAGCACATTTACAGAAAGAAAACATAATACAGAGCACAATGGGAGGTTTGGGTTTGTTGTTGAAATGGTCCAATGAGCAAGAGGCAAGACCAGGGTCACGGGTGCAATAGGCCAAGAGATCATGGAAGGTAAGTAAAAATGATCAGTTTTGGAAGCATTTTTTGGGGAAGAGTTAACCTCTACTGAAATAGCTATGTCCTCTTTATCCTACCACTGAGCATCATCCCAGTCCCTGCTAATTCATCACCAGAGACAGGTAATTTGAACAATGGATTGTACATCTTGATAACAACCTGCCTGATGGGATTGTCTAACTGTGGACAGTGAATGCAAATAGTATAAGTGAATTGACTAGTTTAGAAGGGAACTTTAATTATGTTTAAGTTTGGGATGTAATTACCAGCTCACCCTGTGATGATAGGATTAACTCCCACACCCCTCAGATTGGCCAGTGAGGTATTACTGGGGGTTGATTGAGATAACTAGTTAATGGCAGGTAATTAAATCATGTGTGTGTGATGAACCAAAGTTGTATTTGTTTGCCTATAAATGTTCCAGCTTTTCTCAATGAAGACTAGGGAACATAATCATGGTGCTCTGAGTATTATTTAGAGGTTATAACCTCTGTTATTTTTTACCCCTGTTCTTCATCCAGATGGTCCTGGAATAGAAGCCACTCCATGGTCCATAACCAGATTATTTTATTAAGTTGTAATATATACCCAAGAAATATATTTTTGTGCAAAAGTTTAGTGATATCTGTAATTTCTCCAACTGACCATCTCAATTGACTTGAACTGAAAGGGCATTAGATATTTGTTTACTTAACCCAGCAACCTAATGCAGAATGATATAGAATGGGGTTTACCATGACTACATGTTCATATTAAATGGTATTGCCCTATAAAAACCCAGACAGAAAAGTCATTATGTGGTCCAGAAAGAAATTTTGAAGTGGCCCACTGTACTCTGAAAATTGCATTTCCATAGTAGAATAGTGCTCAATAGATAGATCATGAATCTCTTATATATTGTTAAATTGTATGCATCCATGTTATTTACCTTTATGCTAAATTGTTACATTGATATTCCAAGATTTAACTCCTCTTAAATTAAAAGACATTTGCCTCTGGGGAGGAAAATCTATGGCAAGTCTGACCATGCTATTAAAAAGCAAAGATAATAAATGATCAACAAAGGTCCGCATAGTAATACTATGATATTCCCAGTAGTAACTTTTGGATGTGAGAGCAGGACCATAAAGATGTCTGAGCACCGTAGAATTAATGCCTTTGAATTGTGGTGTTGGGGAAAACTGCTTAGAGTCCATTGGACTGCAAGAAGATCCAATTATTATTTATTTATTTTATTATTAACTTTTATTTGTATTGCGCCAACGCATTCCGTAGCGCTGTACAAGAGATAAGAACAGGGGAAATACAAAATTAACATATTCAGAAAATGGAGGGCCCTGTTTTGAGCTTAGAATCTTTGTAGCAAGTGCTTTTTCCAAAGCATCCAATCAATCAATACTACAGAAAATCAAGACAAACTGTTCAGTGGAAGGTTTGATCATGAGGCTAAAGCTCAAATATGTTGGCCAAGTATTGAAAAGACCATAGAGAAGACTCTGGTCCTGTGAAAAATGTAAAGCACACAAAAGAAGGGACAGCAAAGGCAGGATGGATAGATTGAAACAAGGAGCTTGATGGATCTCAGAGGGGCAATGGCTGACAGATGTGTCTGGCATGCTGTTGTCCATAAGATCATGGAGAGTAGGACATGACTAAACAACAAAAAGACAATCTTCTGTTCAAAGTACCAAGTAATTCTTAAAAGTCTATGGACATTCCATATGTGATAAATTGTTAAACTGCGGTGGATTTCTTTAAACTGAAGTCCGTTTCACTGAAAGGTGAAAATGACTAAACAACAACAACAGCAACTCCTGATAAGAGAGAGAAGAGGTCTCTGATCATCTTACAATATATTTCAAATAAATCTTTTCTAGCTGCCATGACTAGACAGTGATGGAGAGCCACAGAGTAAGAAAGCTATGTAGGAAACATTCTTGGAAGGTACTCTCACGCTGGCCACCAAGGACATGTCTCTGTTCATAGGATTGCTCAGTATCAGCACATTGTCTGACAATTTTATTACAATCTGTTCCAATATACAAATGAATACCCAACAGGAAAGCCTGGTCTCCAGTGAGCATTAGCAACATTCTTATCTGCATCTATATGAAAAGTATGAATATGTGAATCATTCCATTCATAATACGACATGTTACAGGAAGTTGATAAATCACAAAATCAGCCGGGACACTGAATGAGCTTAACTGGTTCCATATGACATTAACCTGATCCACGGGAGAAGAGAAGCAACGGGGAAGGTCAATGACTCCGGGCAGTGTTTATCATCAACGTTTTAAAAGATGAAAGATTTAGTAAGAGAAAGCCGGCTATTTATATATGTGTGGAAAAGGAAATATATAAACACATTTTATTAGGTTGTGGTATGTCAATAAACAGATATATTAAGAAACAGCCGGGGGTGAGTGGGACTGCATGCAAAACCTATTGATCAGCAGAGAAAGTCTAGGCCGGCTCAGGCGGTGGTGTCTGATGGGCTGTGATTCATAGACATACGGAAACCCGAAAATAGTAATTAGACCACACACACACACAAGGGAGAAAAGGTGAGTTGGAAGCAGGAATTTACATTAGCTCATGCCAAAAGTTGTTTGTAATACTTTACAATGCCGGCCACACAGCGGCAAAGGTGTAATGGTCAGTATGTTATTCCAGGATATTCAATTAAACATTGAGTTTTTTGGAAATTACTAAGTATATAATATGCCTGTGTATCTATTTACTTTTATGTACTTTGTTTTATTAAAAAAAAAAACAATTAAAAGTTCTATTTTTACTGCCTAAAATCAAACAAATAGTCCCTGTATGGGTCTGCCCACTGGAGTGTATGCAGACACAGACTCTGTAGGGCTGGATGTGCAGTGTAGGGTCCTTGCCTATCAAGGACCACGTCCTAGCAGCATGTTGCATCAGGCTGCTGAGAGATGGTGACTGATTGGTAAGTATGAAACACAGCCAAAAAAATCTGGGGGTGATAATTCAACTCTACTCCCAGAACAGGAAGCAGGGCTCTGATCTGGGGGGCCCCTTTGCTGCAATGTCCCATGAAAACTTTATGTTTTATTTCTTTGATTAAATTCTCAATGCCCCTGCCCCCCAATATAATACATATATATTTATATTATCACATATATAGTTGTGAGCGTACGGGTCGTTGCTCACGCTTGCGGGCTCGCGTAGCGAGCCCGCGGCCCTCGCAAAGCGAGGGCCGTGGCTCGCGAAGCGAGCCGCGGCCCTCGCGTAGCGAGCCGCGGCCCTCGCGAAGCGAGGTCACTGGGCAAGGGCCTCAGTTGCTGGCATGGAGCGCCGAAGGCGCTCCATGCCAGCAACTGAGGCCCCTCGCGAAGCGAGGGACTCAGTTGCTGGCGAGGTCACTGGGCAAGGGCCTCAAACCCTCGCAAAATTCACGTCGCTACTCAAAAAACACGACACACAAATTACGACACTCGCTAAATTTTACGAGGAACGCAAACAACGTACGAAACACGTTACCACACATTACGACCTCGCAAACATCGGACGCAACACGCCGACATACAAACATTTAAAACACAATACATACACACAGCACATACATAAAAAAATTACCTACACCAAGAGGGAGCACCCAGGACCTCAAAAATGCAACTTACACCTCGATTTTACTCGAAATAAAACAGTTTAGAGACTAAAAAATCTAAGCGAGAGAAAAAATGGCCGCCGAACAAAACGAAAACGAGGCTACAGCACTCTAAACTCGCAAAACACCACAAAACACCTACGGATATTCCGATACAGACCTATACCACACATTACTCGCCATTTTACACCAATGCGGAAGTACACGACTACGCTAACGGTTTGGTCTCGCGCACGCACAGTGTTACACTGCACACATTCAGCATGCTTACACAGCAGCTCCACACCACTAATGCTGCAGCAACATCAACACAGATTGCCAGCTCTTCATCACAATGCTTCAAAATAGGTACACTATATTCATTTACTAATTTAGCTACCTTACAATTTCATTGCCGTCATTTTTTGACGGGCAATTCGCTAGTTATATATATTATATAAATATATGTGCCAACTTATTATGTGTGTCATATTTTATATATCATATTATGTGTATTATAACTGATTTAGGGGCTCCCCTGCACCCCACAAGTAACACTGTTATTTGGGACTCTATCACATTTGTTTGCTAATATCAAAGGCAAACAAATGGACATGGGATGTGTTTTAATGATTGTGTCAATTTGTCTTTCAGTTATGTGTATTTCCCCCCCCCCCCCCCCCCCCCCTTATGTATTATGTGTAATAAGATGGTTTGGGGTCATTGTAACAGTTTAAATGATGTAGTTGTGTTTCAGTTTTTCTACAAGAATTTATATGGTGCCCAGAGACGACCAGGCGTGTATCCTCTCTGGCCTCAGATAGCCGTAAAGGGGGAGGTTAGTTTATGGTCTCTGAAAATATGAGATGGGGGTTGGGCTATAGACCTGGGGAATGGTGTTTTGTGATATCTGTGTAAATGTATCTGAAGGATAAATATAGAGTCAGTCTGCTTGTACTAAGTAAGGGTACATGTGTTGTTTTTGTGTCTTAGCCATTGAAGGGGATGCTGAAATCTTGAACACAAAAGTCACGACTCCGAGAGAGAAAATTGGGGTGCGGGTGGTTACCCAAATCTTGGGGTCGTCACAGCTGATGGCAGTCGGTGGGAAATCTCAAGCGCATTTACCACCAACCAGGATGGCATATGGAAACTTATCCAAGATGGAAATCGAGTACTTTCAGCAGCTTGGAGGAGATGCAGAGATCGTTAGGCGATTTGTCCGTCGCTACTAGACCAGCTCCCTGATTGCTTGCAGAGCGGAGGTGATTCAGGAGAAAAGGAAGCAGATTACAAGGATGATGGAGCGGAGAGCACATCACACTGTCATGGAGGAGAACCTGGCAGCAGCTCTTATGGATGAGTGGATGGCATTCCTGGGACTCCAGCAGGGAGGTGAGCTATGAAAATGGCTGGCGGAACTGGTTTGGGAAGAGATTGCTTTGGAGGAGCAATATGATGATCTGATGGAGCCGGCTATCGCATTTCAACAGCCCTCCTGCTTTTGAATCGAGTTAATGAAAGGACTCCAGGGTGTACTGTAGGGGGATCCAGCACGTGGCATTGGGGCTATAGAACCGCGGGTGATCCTGAATAATCAGTGCTGCCAAGAATTGGGACTAAAACCAGGGTCCCAGGAGGCTGCATTGATTGAACCCTTGATCCAGGAAAAGCTTTAGCTGGAAGTAAGTTATATGGAGCTGCTGGAGGAAGCCGTCCAGGCTAGGACCTGGCTCTAGGGATGGGTGAGGGTGAAGAAGACACATTCTGGCACCAGGAGGCCATGGAAGCATGCAGCTGTTTTGATTAGTGTTTGCCCTCAGAGAGCACTGGCTGTTTGAGAAGTGCAGCTCTGGAAGGGGTCACAGAGGACTGTTGTCAGAACTCAGGCCAAGCAGATGGTCTAGATGGGAGCAGCTATGCGCACTGTGCCGTGAAAATGGACTGTGGACCTAGCATGGGGCTCAAGCTGATATCCAATGCCAGAAAGCCAGACACAGTTCAAGGGACAGATTCAGCCAGCAGCCCTGGGACCATGGCAGACCAAGGGGCGCAGCCTTATCCAGGTGGTGGGGCAAAAATAAATGGACTTAAGAAATAAATCAGATTGCTGATGCAAGGGAAAGTCTGGGTGGGAGCAGGGAGATTCTGCTGGACAGAGACCAAGCCAGTAAGCTAGACATGAACAGCACTACATATTGTGTGGCCAAGCAAGCAGAGCTGGAGCCCATTATTCCAGGTATGCGGGGGTACCATGCCCAGACTGTGGTGCGGGGAAAAATGGAGTACAGTGCCCAGCCCCTTCACGGGGGTGAAGACTACTGCAAAGACCCAGATCTCTGATGCCAGCCAGCAGGTCACGCTTGCAGGGTACCTACGGGGATTATCGTTTGTTTTTGCCACAGAGGAGTATATGTATGTTCCTAGTCCCACAAGGAGAAGCAGGCACTGGAGGGGGCATGTGCCATGGCCAGGAGGAGGCAGCTTGGCAATTGCACCATGGAGGCTATGCCGAAAATTGTGTGCCTGCTGGAATTTGGAAGACTTTGTGGACTGTGGGGCAACCACAACTCCATCACTCACACAAGTGAGATCAGTGTGGCTAGGAACTCATCTGACACAATATCGCCACAATGGCCTGTCAAATGTATCATATAGAATTTTGGAGGTCAAGTGTCCCTTTAAGGGGTCAAGGGGTCATTTTTACAATATGAACTTACAATGTGAAAAATTTGATAGTGGTAAAAATATTTTTTAGAAAGTAAACAATAAATACAGACTGTAATGAATTAGTATACTTATACTTTACTATTCACAGTCACTATGTTAATTATCAAACAGGGAGGGGCATTAAAGATTGATTAAAGGGTCACTGCTGTCCTTTTTTTCTATATGTTCTTTAGCATATCTAAACTTGTTAATGGGTTTAATCGATATGGAAGGTTCCCTGTTTTTAATATTAAAATAAACTCCCTAAGTGTGTGTTTGTATCTAAACATCATTTTATTAGCAAGTGTTTAAAAGCTTGTTTTACTCACTGACACCTTTCAAATAATCCCTAGAAGACTCCGCCCCCACAAGCTCATGCACACAGTGTTTCTATTAGTATTGGATGTACTAGCCAATCACAAGCTGTTTCTCAACAGCATGTTTTGAAATGCTGCTGAGAGACAATATGTGATTGGTTAGGACATCTACTACTATGGAGACACTGTGTGCACGAGTTAAAGGGGGCAGACCTTTGTTGGGACTGTTTGGAAGGTTTCAGTGAGTAAAGACAGGACTTTTAAGCATTTCTTAAAACAGGGAAACTTCCATATTTATTTATACTTTAAATGTTTTTAAGAGGCAAAAACTAAATTCTATATACAGTTATTTTTTACTGTTGGATTCCATTTTCTTTATATATATATATATATATATATATATATATATATATATATATATATATATATATATATATATATATATATATATATATATATAATTTTTTTATTGTCCAATAAAAAATGTATCACTATTCATTGCAATACTCTGATTATTCAACTAGATTACTGGACATTCACGGCTACCTCACTCTTTATATATATATATATATATATATATATATATATATATATATATATATAGTAAATAAATAGTACATTTTTGTTCACATTTGATCATCTAAAACAAGTTAAAAAAAACATGCTTCCTGCTCAGAATTCTGAGAAATACAGGTTTTACACTTACACTGAATTCTAGGAACCTGGGAAGGGACATGCAAATGTGCCCACAAAGGCTTCGCTCTTGTAATCCATAACCATTTTGAACATGGGTTCCTTTAGGCACATGCCTGCTGTATTAATATATACATATATATTAATACAAGGGAGGAAAGGGGGGAAGCACACAACAGACGAAGAGGAGGGGGGAAGGAGACACGGGGGAAAGGAGACAAGGGAGGAAAAGGGGGGAGGACACAAGTGACAAAGAGGAGGGGGGAAAGGAGATACAGAGAGGGAAGGAGACAAGGGAGGGAGAGGAGGGGGAAGGAGACAAGAGAGAGGGAGAGGAGGTGAAACAGAGACACAAGGCAGGGAGAGGGGGAGAAGGAGACACAGGGGAGGGAGAGGGGGAAACGAGACATGAGGGGGGAAAGGGAGAGTGGCAAAGGAGACACGAAGAAAAGGGACAGGGGGAAAGAAGGAAGAGGAGAGGGAAAGAGGGTGGAAAGGAGACAGAGGGGAGTGAGAGGGGAGAATGAGATACAGGGAAGGGAGAGGGGGAAAGGAGACACAGGTAGGAGGAGAAGCAGGAGAGGGAGAGAGGGGGGAAAGGAGACACAGGTGAGGGAGATGGGAAAAAGGAGACACAGGGAAGGGAGATGGGGAAAAGGAGACACAGGGAAGGGAGAGGGGAAAGGGAGAGGGGGAAAAGAGGTACAGGGGAGGGAAAGGGGGGAAACACACACAGAGGACAGAGAAGTGAGGAAAACGCATTCCCGTCATTTTTGACGGGCAATGTGTGGCAAACAGCATTGTCTGCCTTACAATTTTAAACCCGTCATTGTTGACGGACAAGTTACTAGTTGCATATAATAATATGATAATTTTCTAATACTAATTTCCAATTATCATATATATTTCTTCTAAACAGCATATTGACAATCTGTGACTACAGCGATTCCTTAAAGGTATATATAAGTTTCCTGGGTTTCAAATGTTTCCTAACAGCTACAGAGAAAAATATGTATTATATTGAAAAGTTGAATGTACTTACATATTTATATGCTAGATATTGATATGTGGATGTGCACACCCCTAGGAAGCTTGTGTGACCTCTAAAGGAAATGATGGTTGCTGGGGTCACAGCTGAAATTGCCCATAAGGAGACAGCAACTGCTAGGTTGTGATACAAATGTTTCAGTCTTTACTTCCTCCTGATTGACAAAACAATTTTTCAAATTGTATACCAGTTTATCCTGGGTTTGGAGGGTGCTAACCCTAAGTTTCAACTGAAAAGCTTGCGGTCATGCGGCACCTGGATACATCATCACTAACCATCATGTGCACTTGTTTAGCCAATCATAGATGGTACAATTATTGTGTGCGGGCGGTTTAAACCCTACAATGGCGTAGTGTCTTTTATTAGACATTTACAGCCTTATTAAATTGCAAATTGGCCAATTCAAAAGGGCCCTATATAAGCACATAGCATTTTTTTTTTTACAGAAGTTAACTAAAAACTTCTGTAAAAAAATATGCTCTGTCCTTATCTGGAGCCCTTTTGAATTGGCCGAATCACAATTTAATAAGGCTGTTAGCCTTTAAGAAAGCCAGACACTGGGCGCTTACTCTATTCAACATTTGTCCCATTGAGGTTGAATTGGCTAATGATGTTTGTTACATTTTAGCAGTATGAATGTGTTTGTTCTTTGGGTTTTAATGTTGACCTTTTCCCTATACCATTGTTGTGGCCTATGAGCCCTTTACTACAGGGAATCTAGAAAGCTTGTAGGGCACACCATAGCCCTTAGATAGGAGGTCCCAAAGTATTGCTGGCATTGAATGTATTTAGGGCTCTGTGTCCTTTGTTTTCACTTTGAATTTATGTTATTCCTTGTAGTTAATATAATCTCCTTATATTAGCATATGGTATGGGATTAGACAGACGGTCTTCAATGTTTCTGGTTATTGTTTTGCTTGTTTGTTAGTTCTCTGTATGGGACTGAATATTTATCAAATTTACTGAATATTTATATTTATTTGCATCAGCAAAGTATATTTCCATAGCACAGCATACCCACCAGACCAATCATTATTTTAATAGCGCCATTATTCTTCTCAGATTTGATAATAAAGGTCATTAATTTTAAGAGTTTATATTCTATTGAGTGTGAAATACTGGCCCTTCTCTAGAAGTTTATTGACAGAAATTAAAATATATTTTGCTAACTTCAAGGTAAGTGTTTAAATGCTGATTTTGGTATTTTTTTCATGCATGAAAATGTTTTCATACACTACTAATTCTCCTCTATCAGACGCACTCATAATCCAGTTCACTTACATATTCCTTTAAATTCAAGGCACTCAGGGAGAGATAAAGTTAAACTTAAACTGTTATTCTGCATATTTCTGTTTTTAAATTGCTAACATTTTTATGGGCTGATGTGAATGTTTGATGGCTGGATATATGTATATTGTTGCTATTATACACTGATGAGCAGAATAAATCACTGTGGTAGCCCACACAATTCATCACTTTAAAGAGGGTCATTGTAAAGTCAGATAACTCCTGTCCCATATCATTATAATTCAAAATAGCAGTTCAGTTTCTTTATGTTTACTCGTTATTGCCAACCACAACCCAACTTTATCTTTCTTTTCCCTCCCAAGCTAATTTCGATAACCGTATTTAAATTAAAAAAAACACAGTTGATTGAAATTATGGGTCAGGCTTGTACAACCCTGCAAAATTAATACACAAATCAATGAAATATTTCACAGTACTATAACATTACATTGAACATAACAGCCCATTGGTTCTGTTTTTCAAAGTCTTGCGGGCCTCTCGCTCATGGTGGGCCTGGCAATGAGCGCCTTCGGCACTCATTGCCAGCCTTTTTCAAAGTCTCATTGCAGCAAAGTTGTGCAGGCCTTTGGCGTTCATTGTGCATGCGCAAGCCTGTACCTTTTAACATAGCGTTACTGACAAACTCGCAATTACGACAACTATTATATGTAATTATATGTACATTATGCTGCATTTTGCTGAATAGAAGACTATTTCTTAAGGAATTACGGAGTTATTTGTTTTATTTACTTACGGCCTCATTCAAATGCGATTTGGCCAATTGAATAGGGCTCTATATAAGCACATAGCAATTTTTTTTTAGAAGTTTTTAGATGAAGACCTTGCTTTTGGATAGAAGTTAATTTACTAAAAACTTCTGTAAAAAATATTCTCTGTGCTTATATAGAGCCTTATTCAATTGGCCAAATCACATTTGAATGAGGCCTTTAGTGTAGTTTCAATGCTGCCATGTTATATCGCTAAATAGATACTGACAATTGGAGAAGGCGGCCATAGTGGGTTATATCAGGTGATATCTCCTTGTGTATGTGTGTGGCCTGTAGATAATGATGGATGTCTTGGAGCCGGTTAAGGGTCAGGCCAAATTACGTGTTGCTGGTATCAGACTGAATGAGGCCTCACCCTTTCACATAATTATTTCGAAAAGAGACCATTTTTGATGGTTTCACTGAGAAAATAATATGTGAGGAATGAGCTGTATTACACTTTTACAAATACCTAAATGTATCCAGTTCCTTACAGTGAATAAAACTAACATGCAGTCATTTTGATTGTTTTGTATGAGAAATACGAGACGTTTTTCCACACAATTAAACCAGAAATTCTTCTAAATCCATAATGAATATTCTGAAAGTGATTTATTATTGTTGAGTCAATCCTTGTACTTTTATGTGTTTTTTTAGTAATAGGTTATGATGTTACCATAAAAACTGCACAGCGCTCCTGAGGTACCCACTCCACTGCTTATATGTTACTGATGTAGCCTTGAATTTAAAATAGAAGAATAATAAGGTTAAATGTCCACTCTACATATATATATATATATATATATATATATATATATATATATATATATATACAGTGGATATAAAAATGTCAAGTTTCTGTGCTGTGAAAAAATGAGACAAAGATAAATCATTTCAGAACTTTTTCCACCTTTAATGTGACCTATAAACTGTACAACTCAATTGAAAAGCAAACTGAAATCTTTTAGGTGACGGGGAAAAAAAATAATAATGTGGTTGCATAAGTCTGCACACCCTCCTATAACTGGGGATGTAGCTGTGTTCAGGATTAAGCAATCACATTCCAATTCGTATTAAATAGGAATCAGCATACACCTGCCATCACTTAAAGTGCCTCTGATTAACCCCAAATAAAGTTCAGCTGCTCTAGTTGGTCTTTCCTGAAATGTTCTTAGTCGCATCCCACAGCAAAAGCCATGGTCCACAGAGAGCTTCCAAAGCATCAGAGGGATCTCATTGTTAAAAGGTATCAGTCAGGAGAAGGGTACAAAAGAATTTCCAAGGCATTAGATATACCATGGAACACAGCGAAGACAGTCCTTATCAAGTGGAGAAAATATGGCACAACAATGACATTACCAAGAACTGGAGCTCCCTCCAAAATTGATGAAAAGACGAGAAGAAAACCGGTCTAGGAGGCTACTAAGAGGCATGTGACAACAATCTCCCGTATTCTTCATATGTCTGGGCTATGGGGTAGAGTGGCAAGACGAAAGCCTTTTCTTACGAAGAAAAAGATCCAAGCCAGGCTACATTTTGAAAAAACACATCTGAAGTCTCCCAAAAGCATGTGGGAAAAGGCGTTATGGTCTGATGAAACCAAGGTTGAACTGTTTGGCCATAATTCCAAAAGATATGTTTGGCGCAAAAAATACACTGCACATCACCAAAAGAACACCATACCCACAGTGAAGCATGGTGGTGGCAGCATCATGCTTTGGGGCTGTTTTTCTTCAGCTGGAACTGGGGCCTTAGTTAAGATAGAGGGAATTATAAACAGGTCCAAATACCAGTCAATATTGGCACAAAACCTTCAGGCTTCTGCTAGAAAGCTGAACATGAAGAGGAACTTCATCTTTCAGCATGACAACAACCCAAAGCATACATCCAAATCCACAAAGGAATGGCTTCACCAGAAGAAGATTAACGTTTTGTAATGGCCCAGCCAGAGCCCAGACCTGAATCCGATTGAAAATCTGTGGGGTGATCTGAAGAGGGCTGTGCCCAGGAGATGCCCTCGCAATCTGACAGATTTGGAGTGTTTTTGCAAAGAAGAGTGGGCAAATCTTGCCAAGTCAAAATGTGCCATGCTGATAGACTCATACCCAAAAAGACTGAGTACTGTAATAAAATCAAAAGGTGCTTCAACAAAGTATTAGTTTAAGGGTGTGCATACTTATGCAACCATATTATTTTATTTATATATTTTTTCTTCCCTCTACCTAAAAGATTTCCATTTGTTTTTCATATGAGTTGTACAGTTTATAGGTCACATTAAAGGTGGAAAAAGTTCTGAAATGATTTATCTTTGTCTCATTTTTTTACAGCGCAGAAACCTGAAATTTTAACAGGGGTGTGTAGACTTTTTATATCCACTGTATATATATATATATATTTGTGAACTAATTTGCATGTCCCCGCCTAGGTTCCCAGAATGCAGTGCAATAACTGTAATCAAAAAAAGTCTTCAAAAGTTTAGATTTTTTTTTTTTTTCTAAGTTTTATGAGGGTTAGGAAATCTCTTACATATCGGCAGCGCTGCAAAATATCGTCAGCGCCATCTAACAGTTGGCGGACCTGTCCCGACACCATAACAGGATAGATCCGATACATTAAATTATAGTATTTAATAAGTAGTAAAGATAACATTGTTTCAAATTATTGTGATTAAAATAGGTATTCCCTTTTCTTTAGTTGGGGCTACACTGATTAGCATTGGTGGCAGAGCATACTACAACTTCCCTGTAGCATAATACTGCACAGAGAGTAAATTACCATAAAGCTAAAAAATCTGCAACAATTTGGAGAAGCTCCAGATTAAAAATGAGGGAAAACTTGTTATTTTTGATCGAATCGTCCACACAAAACGTTTTAATGAGAATAGATTATCTAAAATTATCGATACTACGGGGACATTTAGTAAATTGGACATTATTGTGTAACCTAAAATATGACATCAGTGCAGGTTATTATATACATCCGATATACACCGCTTCTAATGATGTTAGATACATATGTCACAAAAATGTAAAGTTTTTCCAAACAGTGGTCCTATAATATGTTGAGATATTCAATATTGTTTGTGTGGCTCCTTTAGGCTAATGTGTTGTTCTATATATTGATCTTAAAGTGCTTGGTAAATGTAGAGGAGGTGATCTAACTGCATGATAACATTTGGGTACATCATATTTGCCGTCACAGCAGCAAACAAGCAGACTGTGGTACTAATTAGCACATCAAAGCAGTTTGTTAGTATTTAAAAACAGCACATTTGCATAATCATTCTGCACAGACAATGCTAAGGATCTTTAAAAGGATTTATGTTAGAAAATATTGTGTAGTGCAATGTATAGGCAGTTTTGTAGAGAGTCCCTTTAAACCAATTACCCATTAAAACAATTAAAGTTTTATATCTTTAAGTAACTCATAACATTTAACCACTATTTGGCCCCACATTCTACATAATAAATGACAACTGTACATATGTATCTCACAGTAGCACAAAGAAGATTGTACTAAGAGTAAAAGGAACTCAACTAAAAATGTGCAAAAATGTAGGGAAATCTCAAATACATCACAATAGCACCACCCTGTGGTAGAGTGTGGATTTGCATGTCTGATTGCAATGATGTCCTTTGAACCTTTGCCGTTCACTGTGACAAAGCTTGGCAAACTATCGATATATAAATAAAATAAGTTCAAGGTCTTAGTATATATTGTTGTATTAAATATATGTATATATTGCGGAATAAAAAAAGATGAAACAGTAAGTTTTATTAGATTGCTTTCATTTTATAAGCCCTTTCTGTATCGCTACCATGTTGTAGTGAAGGGGCTTGTGTGCCTCATGGAAGCTATGAGCTATAACATGTAGGGAAACCCAAGATTGGGCAGGTCATAGCTGAGAGGTCAGGCAAATCTAGGTCCACTGGAGAAGGAACTGGCACCCACTACAGTATCTTTGCCAAGAAAACCTTATGGATGAGCACAACCAGAGCCATAACGATATAGCACAGGAGGATGAGTCCCTCAGGTAAGAAGGTGTCCACCACATTACTGAAGAGCAGAGGGCGAGTACAGGTAGCACCAGATATAATGAAGTGGTTGGGCCAAAGCCGGAAGGACACCCAGCTGCGAGAAAGGAAAGTCTGATGCTACAAAGACCAATTCAGCTTAGGAACCTGGAATGTTAGATCTATGAACCAAGGCAAACTAGATGTGGTCAGGGATGAGATGACAAGGTTATACATTGATATCCTGGAAATTGGTGAACTTAAATGGACTGCAATGCAATATTTTGCATTAAATAACCACCAGATCTTCTACTTTGGTCAAGAATCCGGCAGAATAAAATGGAGTAGACATCCTAGTCAGTCTAAGGGTGCCAAAGCAGTGCTCGGTTACAACCCAATAAATGACAGAATGATTTCAACTCAAATTCAAGGCAAGCCATTTAATATCACAGTGATCCAAGTCTATGCTCCAACGATGCTGAAGAGGCTGAAGCATATAGACAAGAGGCACAAGAGACAAAATTACCAATGTCCACTGGATAATAGAGAAAGCAAGAGAGCACTTCTGCTTCATAGACTATTCTAAAGACTTTGACTGTGTGGATCACAACAAAATGTGGCATGTCCTTAAAGAGATGGGAGTACCAGATCATCTCATCCTTCTCCTAAAGAATCTGTATGTGGACCAAGAAGCCACGATCAGAACCGAACATGGGACAACAGAATGGTTCAAGATTAGAAAGGTATGTGACAAGGTTGTATATTGTCACCTTATTTATTCACCTTATACGCAGAGTACATCATGCGTAGGGCTGGACTGAATGCATCCAAAGCCGGAATCAATATTGCTGGAAGAAACATCAACAACTGCAGATATGCGGATGTACTACTCTGATGGCTGAAAGTGAGGAGGAACTAAAGGACTTATTGATGAGAGTAAAAGAAGTGAATGCAAAAGTTGGTTCAATGTTAAAAAGACAAGGATCATGGGAAATGGCAATCTCAGTTCCTGGCAAAACGACAGGAAAGAAGTGGAGGCAGTGACAGATTTTATTTTACCTTGATCCAAGATCTCTGCAGATGGTGACTGTAGTCATGAAATTAAAAGACGTTTGCTTCTGGGGAGGAAAGCCACGGCCAGCTTAGACAAGCTAGTAAAAGTAAAGATATTACACTATCAACAAAGGTCGGCTTCGTTCAAACTATGGTATTTCCAGTAATAACATACGGATGTGAGAGCTGGACCATAAAGAAATCTGAGCGCTGTAGAATTGACATCTTTGTGGTGCTGGAGAAGACTGCTTAGAGTCCCTTGGACTGCAAGAACATCCAATAAATCAATACTTTTGTAAATCAAGACAAACTGTTCACTGGAAGGCTTGATCAAGAGGCTGAAGCTCAAATATTTTGGCCATATCATGAGACAGCAGGATTCCCTAGAGAAGACTCTGATGCTGGGAAAGATTGAAGACACAAGAAGAGGACGACAGAGGAGAAGATGTATAGATGAGGACACTGAAGCAATGAACATGAACTTGATGGAGCTCAGAGTGGCAGTGACTGAGAGATGCACCCGGCGTGCTGTGGTCCATAGAGTCACGGATAGTGGGACGTGACTGAACGACTAAACAACAAATATATAATACCAAGAAAAAGATGTTACTATCATCAAAGGAGATTGGAATGCTAAAGTAGGGAAGCAAAGATACCTGGAATAATGGACACTTGTAGACCTGGAGTACAAAATGAAGCAGGTCAGATATGTCAAGATTATTCAGTAGTCATAGCAAACACCTTTTTCCAACAGCCTCAGAGATGACTAAACACATGGACATCCCCAGGGCCGGATCTACCTTTTTGGAGCCCCTGGGGAGTGATGTGGAGGAACCCCTGCGAGAGAGTACACAAGGTATGCACGGACCCATTTTTGTAACTGTCTTGTTCTAGGTGGTTACCCCCTGTAGCCAGTCTATGAACTGCAATATTTAAAAAAAAATTAAGCCAGGAACCATTTTTTTTAAGAAGTGATGGCCATTACAGGGAAGTGCCCCTGGTCGGCTACCTAGTTGGCCTAATGAGTAGTCTGGCCATTGACATCACCAGATGGACAAGATAGAAAAACAAGCAAGCATTTAGCCTTTTCCTAAGTGTAGTTCTTCAATAGTATGTATTTTAAATATATAACTACATTGGCCCTTACAACGATAAGGGCATTTAAATATTGTACTAAATGCAAAATAGTGACATATGAAACTTGTCATATATGTTCAATAGGGGGTCACAAAGTAGCCCTCCAGGGCATTTTGTGTGGTTCGCATTGCACAAATCTGAACACTGTAATATGTGTGTTTCTGAGCCATCTACATCATTTTGGAAATATTGACAACTAAATCTCAACAAAGCTGGGCTACAGGCACATGCCACCATGGTCTACACATCCATATAATTCAAGGAAGCAATGTTGGCCTCACCATCTAGACACGGTGAGGCCCACCCCACATGGCTGGGCTACAAGTCATTTATCACTATGGTCTACACACACATGCATAATTCAAGGGAGCAATGTTGGCCTCACCATCTAGACACGCTTTTAATTTGTGATCAAGCAGAGGACCAACCTATATGATTGGGCTACAAGGCATTTGCCACTATGTTCTATACACATACATATAATTCAAGGGAGCAATGTTGGCTTTACCATGTAGACATAGTCCTACTTAGTGAGCAATCAGATGACCACCCAATATGGCATGGCTACAAGGCATGGCATTGCCAGGACCCTCTTACTTGCTGTGGGTAAAATTGTCTGGTACTCAGAGGATATTTCTGTGAAGGGCACAAGTGCCTAAAATAGGCTGTTCTCTGAGTGGGTTATCATGTCCAAAGAACTAACCTACTTAGTATAGTTTGTTCTCGGATTGAGAGCCTCTGACTTTGTTTTTAGTATGTTTTATCCATTTACCTTTATTTAACCTAACACACACTGCCTATATCAGACACACACACATTACATTGTCATTCTATACATATACAGATTTATTTTATTTAAAAATAAAAAAATAAAAATTGTTTTCCACACCCCCAGAACTGTTTACCTAGGCACAGTGTACCTACCAATATAAACACTGCATTTGGGTACGGGTACAGAGCAATGTCTGAGCTCCTCCTTGCCTCCTTGTTCAGGGTAAATACAAGACTACACATCCCATGATGCTTTGCTACACAAATTGCCATCACAGATTGAAACAACATATTAGCTGCCTGTGATTGGCCAAAACAAATTATAAATCGTATGCTCATTTTAGCAGGTAATTTTAAGGTTTGTTAACTCTGAAAATCAACTGCTTGCAAAACTAAGATTTAGCACATTTTGGGGTAATTTTATTAATGTCTTTTTTTTTGGTATATTTTCATGAAAAAAAATGTTTTTCATGCACTTCTGATTCTCCTCTATCGGATGCTTCATAATCCAGGAAACTCAAATATGGCATTAAAACTTTGTTGAAGCAATTTTTATATTTATTACATTTTTTATGTTTAATAATAAGTATTTTTGCTTACCATTATAACATTTATTTTAATAAACCTCTATGATAAATTATGTTACCCAGGAGACCTGGGTTATTAAAATCTCCGCACTTCATCTATGAAGAATTATGTTATTATTTTAAAAAGTACCTTAAATGGATAAATATATAGAAGGAATTCTTACTTTGGAAGAACATTTCACAATAACTTATGACGACCTCTTGGATATCTCTTTTTTCATAGTTTGCCCTTTTTATAACAATGAGTCCTGTTTAATTGAATGTTTGACCTTTTCTGTCTGACAGCCCTGAGCCGCTCAGGAAGCTCTATATGAGATCACTGCCATCGGAAAGTCTTCATTTTCATCTGATAGTTCACCATATCCTTTAGAAATAAAGGTTATTCATATCCACAGGATGGTAAAGTTTTACACAAAGGAAACTTATAAATTACTGTAATACTGGAAGAGATAGGAGTGACCTGAAACTGTCTATGTGATTCTGTTCATAGTAAATTATATAGTTTTATAATATGTTTATAACTTATATATTTTTGTTTCCTGTTAAATATTTCAAATGTAGCTTTATTGCTTTGGGTTTGACACAGTAGGGTGATAGATACAAGATGGCGGCGTGATGCCATTTGGCTCAAGCATGTGGAGGTGCTTAACACCAATTTGAAATGTATATTTATCAACTTTATTGAATTACTCAAAAAATGCAGCAAATATAAAAACATAAATTACACCAGTGAGGCCTGGGACTGGTTATTTCAGGATAGGTCAGAATAGATATGAAGTATTCTCTATTTGTTTGTGGATTTAATAGGGAGATAGAACGATAGAGTACATTAGTCTACTTTGGATCAGCTGTTGGTTTTGGAGCATTCCACCACAGTATAGGTCTTTCATTGTGAAGCTTAGGGCTCTTAGTCGGAAAGTGGGGGCATTAACATAGGTTTGCCCTTCAGATAGGAGGATCCATAGGGATAACAGGGCTCCATCGCTCTATCTACCAGTTGGATTGGTGCCAGTAGGGAGGTTCTTTTTCCTTTTCTAGTATTTTTTTCATTTGGATGATACTATCTGGAGCCCCACCATACATGAACAAATAGACAATACCTCATACCTATTCTGGACTATCTAAAAATAACCAGTCCCGGGCCCCCCTGCTATAACTTTGCTGCATTTTTTGAGTAATTCAATAAAGTTGATTTTCTGTATTAAATATTTATAAATTATGGGTGACATAATGCTGTAGATACAATAGTGTAGACATATGATGCTATATAGTGTGCAGTTGTGCATATTAAGGCATATTAAGGTTTTTAGTAGAAATAGCCCTAACTATTTGGGTTCACAAAAGGTTATTTTCAATAAGTACCATGAAACAGAAATAACCATTTTCAGTGGGGAACTCCATGCTAATTTTGCAATGTTCAGTAGTGTATAATTTTACATGATCCTGGGGTAGCAGTTACTGTACCTGCTGATATGTAAAAATAAACTTGATGTACGACATAAGATAATGTAAATACTGTCAGGTGTCTGTTGTGCGTCTTATCTCTCATCTTGTTTCCTGTTTCAATTTGGCTAACATCTTATTTGAACGTCAGATGTTCTATAAGAAGATGACTTTCCAGTGTAATCACCTGACAACACTATCTGAATAGTGATATAATATAATTTACTAAGTACGGAATCATATATCTTAACTTCTCCTAATGTATATTTAAATGTTGTACTTAAGACATTTTCCATTCACCAAAATGGTGAAATAGTAAAAATGTCTAATACTATATAGTAGTGGTATCAGTATTTGTGCCTGAAATATTATTCCAAGGCAAACTCTACGTTGACTAGAACCAAGAGTTGGAGACTGAGGAGTATCGGACCAGAGGTATCCCATTGGAGCTATAAAGATACCTCATTCTTTTGAGGTCATTAAATGCGAGTGCCATGCCATCTATTTTATTTGTTATTGTGATCAAGTGTTCATATTGTGTCTTCCCCTTCCCTTCTACTTGTTTATAGTAACCTCATACTCATTATATTTTTTTAGATTGTAGTACTGACAAATGGCTCCCATATTTACTTTATCGGAATCAAGGAAACAAGGCCTTGGTGCTTCAAAATCTATTAATAATAGAAAAATGTCAGTGCAACATTAAGAAACAATGGAGGTTACTCTGACTACAGCTCCCAGGTGCCGGCGGAATTTGTATGAAGAATTCCTATTTTTTTAAGTTGATACAATAGGCAGTCTAAATGGGTCTATTATTCACGTTAGCCAGCTCCAAAATGGCACAGTTATATCTTATCAACAGAGGGGGAGAGAGACCCGCAATGAGCACAGAAGGGAGAGGGGGGGCAAAAAGAGACAGGGGAGGACAAGGGGAGGAAGAGACACAGGAAGGTAGAGGGAGGGCGACACAGGGGAGAGAGAGGGGGGAAGACACACTTTTTTTGCTATGTTGCTCTAGACTGTAAGTTTGCGTGTTTTCAGTCTTATTGGGTGCTTTAGAGAAAGGAATTGGACTTGTTGACTTTAAACTCAATAACAGGGCCCTCCATTCATTGGCTAAAATTGGTTTTGACTTGTATCTACCATGTTTAGTACTACAGAATATGGGCACTATTCTATTGCCCAATTTATAAATGTATCCACACTGAAAGTCACTTTTAATATCGCCACATATTCTATTAGCTACTTGCAATACGATTACGAGTTCCCCACCCACAATCACTACGGGCCAACCAAAGCTCGCAAATTAAGTCTGATAAAATGTATCAAGTTTTGGACAAAAATGTTACAAGTCCTGAATAGCAAGGGCTTTTTCAAACACTTATCACAGCTGCAGCAGCAATTTAAAACACACTAATGTACTTTAAAAGCACAGGAAGGCATAGAAATACATTCAAATTAATTGCACAACAGTCTCATACCCACAAATATGCAATTAAAACATATTTTTTTATGTTATTTTGTGTAATGTGTATCCGGGGACTAAAGAGGTTAATACATATCATGAAACCCACATGGACTAGAACAGATGATCTAATGCATTTTATTGATTGCTACACTGCTGGACTGCGAGCCAGTTCGGCAAATATTGCACTCATTAATTATTTACCTCCGATTGCAGAGGATGTGTAACTTCCATGTTTTACTGATGTCATGATGACATTCTCATTTACTATTGGCTGTGTCTAAGAAGTAAATTACGGGCTTGCGTAAACATTGTCAGATCATATGATCACGCCCCCTGAAAAAGGCGGGGTTTACAAGTGGAGGCTTAAAAATGTAAATTGCTGGTCAATAGAATACATCTAAACATTTTTTTTTTTTAAATACACCTGCAGTCAAATTTTTTTGTTTGAGGCATTTACAAGCATCTAATAGAATAGGGCTCTAAGTCGACACGTTACAAATTATAATAATTATAATAATAACTAGTAACTTGCCCGTCATAAATTACGGTATCATAGAATGTTATCTTGATATGTCTGTGCTCTCTCTCTCTCTGTGGTGTATCTCTCTCTGTCCTGTCTCTCTCTCTGTCCTGTCTCTCTCAAGCTCTGATCTGTCTTTCTCTCTCTTCCTCTCTGTTTTGTGTCTCTCTCTTACAAATGTTATAAAGTAGGCATTAAAGAGTTGAGCAAGTTTCATATAAGCTTTTAAGTTGTACAGGAAACTGTTCACCACTTCTAGATCAAAAGTTCATAAAGTCGGGTATCATATTAGTAATTTCTATTTATTTACTGATGTAACTGTTCAGATTTCTACTAAAATCATATAAACCAGATGTAGTCTTCTTACAAGACACACGCCGATTGGCTGATACATCTGGCAGTGTAAAAGCCCCCGGATCAAACACCATCACCTTTTACTTATAGAGTGTGTCGGGGTAGTCATAGTTTTCAGTAATACCTGCCCCATAAGACTTTAGATAGGAATCTCTATCCAGGATCTGAGTCTATAATTGTGGCAGCGGAAACTGACAACAAGATGCTAACTGTGATAAATATTTATGCGCTTAATATTAATCTTTATTACAGATATGTTCCAACTCATATAAGATAAGATGGAACTAGTGATAAAGTTGAATGTTTGTGGGTAGAGTTAAATAGCGGAGCAGCAAATTCGAAAAGAATATTAGTAGGAGTATGCTATAAACCCCCAAATATAGCTGAAAGTTTTGGGTTTTTTTTATTTGTAAATTACATGTACTATTGGGACTATTTTGGGTTATCTAAACCACATTAAATAGCTATTTTATAAAGCTTGGAACCCTAATTTTGATATACCCTCAGTAGACCCTGGTTTGATCATTATCCATATATTTGTTTTTAAGATAAATGGACAACGTTCAAATCCTTACTAAATATACATACTTCTCACCATATAACATGTGGAAATAAGAGTAGAAGCAGTAAATCACAACGCATGAGGCTTAACAATGAATTAAAAAAAAAAAAAAACAGGAAGCTTATATAAATATATCCAGGGTCAATACAAGGCTTTGTCAAGTGGGCTTTTTGTGCCGAGAGGTTTTCAACTGACAAGAGGACATCCTTTGAGATTATAAGTAAAAAGATTTCTACTTAAAAAAAGGAAAGGGTTCTTCACAGTGAGTAGTTAATCTGTGGAATTCTCTACCAAAGGAGGTGGTAACAGCGAATTCGATAGATAACTTTTAAAAGGGATTGGATATATTTTTAAATAAAAAGGCCATTCAGGGTTATCTTGGGTAATAAGAGAGGGAAAAGTTATCCAGAGAAGAGTCCGGGTTTTTTTTTTTTGCCTTCCTCTGACTATTAATTTGCATATTGCCGAAGATTGCATATTGCAGAGGAGATCTAAAAAGGTTGAACATGATGGACCAAAGGTATTTTATCAACCTCAATTACTAGCTATGTAACAGGCCATCCTGTAGTGACAGTAGGTGAGCTCTACTGTATGGGCAGTAGGAGAGCTAGGGAATGGAGGGCCCTGGTGCAAAATATTTTTGGGGGTTGTAAAAAATGTTGTGCGCTGAGCTTCACCAGAACCAAATAACCCAGTGCTTCTCCCCCAGACCGCTTCCTATAACTGTTCCCCTCCTAAACACCCCTTCTAATAACAGCAAACCTTCCCAAGATTCTTACTCATTGCTGCACCACCCCAAGACATATATAAACATCACCCCCACACAGTACATACCCCTCTTCGCATCCTTCCCTACCCAGCCATTGTCAGCACCCATCGCTCTTAGCAGCCAACTCCTCTCAGCACCTACCTCAGATAGCACCCATCCATATCTCCTTTCTTCCTCCTCACAGTAAAAAGTATCCTAAAGAGCCAACACTCACTCAAATGCCATATTTTAAACTGACAACTTGCAACCTTTTGACACATGCCCAGCAGACAGAAGATAAATTACACTTTCTATTTTCACCCTCATAATTGTTTTCCAAGAACTAATTACATTTTCATATGAAACACCCTTAGCCATAGACTCCAATCCACATAGACCGAAAAAATTTCAGAGGCCGACCACGCACCGATTGGAACTGGGCAACATAACTCTACGTCTATTTTTCTCGTAATTGGAGATTCCCAAACTATAATTTCAAGTCAGAACATTTTTAAACTTTTATGGAAATCGTCTCTGGTTGAAAACGTAGAGCATACGGATAACTGCAGTTTATTTTGGGAAGCCTCTGAGACGTTGATGATAAGACATGTAATAATATATGTAAAGAATCTATACAAAAATGCAATAAACAACTTCTAACATTAAACTACAATTTTAACAAATTCATCTAGCGCTCAAGAAAAAAAACAATAAGAAACATTCATTACAGCAGCAACTGAAACAGCCCAACAAGTCCTTCGTGTGCATGTGTGTGTGTTTAGTTGTTCAGTCATGGCCGACTCTCCATGACCCTATGGACCATCTATTGTTATGTCTCAGGTTGTGTTTGTCCAAAGGGTTATCTTGGCAAAGATACTGGAGTTGGTTGCTGCCACCACCCAGAGACGAGGGGCTCAGTACAACCCTAATTATCCTGCATTAGTTTATAGCAGCAATCTACAGGTTGTGACTTTATATTAATCTCAGCACCCAGCAATTCAGATCAGAACATCATCATGGAGAAGCAGAGAAATCAGAAGAGCAACACCCTTCAATTTAGTGTAGAAATAGACTGAGACTTTATTTTACAGCCAAAATAATAAAAAAAAACACATGGCCCATTTCCCGCACCCCTTCGTAATACTCCTCCGTCAGAGGGGGTCTGAATTCTTAGTGTGACCTCCTCACCCCGTCACTAAGTTATAAACGCCCTCCCATCATCAGACACAGCAGTCCCTGAGGGTTATCTTGGTCACTTAAATCCTAGGCCTGTGTTTTGCTGTTAGGTGAAGCGTATCACTTTATGACTATTTGAGGCCAGAGAGTGGATGCCTGGTCGCTCTGATGGCCATATAAACTCTTGCAGAAACCTTGGGTTTAACCCTTTCCAGGCCCACTGACACAATATCACAGAAAGTGTATTTATGTTAGTTTACGGGTAACATAACATTATTACAGTGCACACAACGCCATATAGTAACCCCAACGTCATAGTCCTTACATAGCCTTTGATATTAGCAACTCCTGTCCATTTTCATAGCCTTTGATATTAGCAACTCAGTGAGTCCAAAATAGCAGGGTTGCTTGTGGAGTTCAGGACCCCAAAATCAGTTGTGCCAGCTGCTAATTCCTTCTCCAGTGAACAGCAATTTGTCTGACTTCTCTGCTATGACCTGCCCATCTTGGGTGGCCCTACATGATCATACCTTACATGATCGAGAAAATAAGTACACATAACGCATTTCATGTCAACTTTAATGAGCAGAGTAAGCTTTTCAGTTTTGACTACTACTGGTTTGAATGCTTCCAAATAAAAACCTACAAAGTGTTCCCTATCTACACTTATTCTTCTCAAAAAGAACAGAAAATACTGCACAAAAAGAGAAGCATGTTTGATGACATTTCTATTGGAATACCACAAAGTCTATTCAAAGACTGTCAACTACACACTTCTTAAAAATACTTTTGTATGTACGACTGACTTATTTTTACCCAGGTCTTTGTTTTTAGTTTCAGTATGATTAATTACCCCATCTTCTAAAAATGTTTCTTACAAACTAAATCTCTATTTACATCATTTTTATAATTATCTGATGAACCTGCCATCACATCCTCTCTTAGGGAATTTTTACAACTTGACTTTCATTTCTGTTAAACACGATTCTCTTTCTTAAACAAGAAATCCCCTTTCCTCTTTCCTTGAGGCAGAAATCTTACCACCTGAGACTATGAGTGTAGGAGCCCAAAAACATCTGGGGGGATAAAGTTTAAAAAGACAAAAAACTGTGGCCCCATAGTGGTGCAATTGAACGCTACTCCCAGGACAGGGAAGAGAGGACAGGCCAACCAACAATTATAGTGAAAACATACACTAATATTGCACTACACAATACAAACAAATTATGTTAGAATAGCAAAGGAATGGTATTTATCCACCACCAATGGAAGCGATCTGGGGTAATACAGATTCTGAATAGAGGAAAGAGACAGAACTTCCTATATAACCAGTAAGCCCCATATTTGAATATGTAAATTTTGTATTTTTGTGATCTCAGCCCACTTGACTTGAAATATTGGTGTAGTAGATGGGGCTTACTGGTTATATAGGAAGTTATATCTCTCTTATTTTCCAAATGTATGTTCACTTCTATACCAGTTATTAGGAGAGGCATTATCAATTTAATGTGACCTTTTCTGAATAGTAATACAGATTCTCCCTCAATTCTAATGCTATCAATCCAAGTATGGATGCAAGATGAGCTGCTATCCTGAAGATCTTGAGACCTCCCTTCAGAGTAAATCACCTTGATGAAAAGGAATTTGTTAGAGGAGACAAATTATTTTTTTAAACAAATAGTATAACAGAAAGGCAAGTGTGCTAAGAATCTGGAGAGATAAGATACCATAAGGGAGAGAGGGAGCAATGAAGAGTAGAGAGAGAAAAGTAGAAATGGAGAGAGGAAAGAAAGTAGTACTTTACAGAAAGAGTAATAGATAACTGGAATAGCCTTCAAGTTGAAGCAGTAGTCAAACACAGTTAAGAGAGTGAAGAGTGCCCTGAGGGGAGGAGGAAGAGTATAGAAAGCAGAAAATGTGAGAGAGCAATAGAAAATAAAAAAGGAAGGATGAGGAGACAGTATGGGGGAAGCAGAGGTAGAGAACAGAGGGGAGAAGAAGAGAGTGACAGAGAAAGGGAGAGAGAGAAGGGGGAACCTAGAGGGAGGGAAAAAGGTCTAGAGAGAAGGAGAAGTGGGAGGCTAGAGGGAAGGAGACAGAAGGTATAAGAGGGAGAAAAGGGAACAAAAGATGCATACATATGGGTTTATGCTGCTAGACGTAACAATGTTATTATATGCTATCATATAACTGCATAAAACAGGCTTCCTTCCACCTCATAACACTACATAACACTGGCTTCCTCCCATCTCACTATACTCCTGTGTGATACTATCACTGCATCACACAGGATTCTTCCACCTCACTGCCATATCACTTCATCACACAGGCTTCCTTCCACCTCACTATCATATCACTGTGTAAACCCAGGCTTCTCCCAACCTCACTATCATATCACTATCTCACTAGGTTCCTCCACCTCACTGTCATATCATTGCATCATGCAAGCTTCCTCCCACAACACTATCATATAACACAGGCTTCCTCTCACCTCACTGTCATATATCTGCATTGCACAGCCTTCCTCCTACCTCACTATCATATCACTGTATAACACAGGCTTCTTACCTCCTCACTAACATATCACTGCATCGCAGAGACTTTCTCCCAATTTATTATCATATCACTGCATGATACAGGCTTCCTCCCTCATTACTTCCCTACACTACTATTTCTGCTGCTTCTGGTCAGGTAGCCTTCTGAGTCTTGGCGGCTCAGTGCCTCCTCCCAGGGTTGTTATAAAGTAGGAGTGTCAAAAGCTTTCCTGGGTCAAAGCTTTGACACTCCTACTTTATAACAAAATACTGGATACTGCCAAATAGTGCTGGCCCCAATAATATGGTCTTCTGAAAAGAAAAAAAAGCATTCATACAGTAGTCCTTTAATGCCCTACACAAGAATTATGAAAGATATGGTAACACCAATCCACCTACCAAGTAATCACATTGCTAGTAAGTGTGGGCATCTAATTAGATCTTTCTAGATCCAAATATCTGCTCCCTATTGATAACCTACATCCTATAAATCTGGTGGAAGATAGCGCTCCTTGCAAAGATTCAGTATATGTATTCTCACAAAAGATTTTTAAAAATGTAATCACAATAAATTAAAAAAGTCTTCCCCTGTATCTTTACTACTTCAGAGTTATGAAAGTTGTCTTCTTAGAAGTAAGTGAAATTGTATATAACAGTTAAATTGAAAGTGGCTAAATTAATTATGTCACCTAAATATAAAAATTATATAAAACAAAAATAAAATGTTCAAAGAGTCCCTTTAAGGAAGCAGAGGAATGGGTTAATTCAATAATTATTTCATTTACAAATCTATGAATAGCTGACCATTGAATGTGCTTTTTTTCTCATATGGAATAAAACTGCATATTTTTGCAAAGCTACCCTGGAGATTGTCACAATGTTTAAATTGCATCTTAATGATTATTTTATATAAAGTGAGACGAGTTGCATGCATGAATAAATATTTAAGGAAACTGTACTTTTGTTCAGGTGGTAGATCTCATTCATCGCTTTGGGCTGCCTGGATATACAAGTATTGCCAGGAAGAGTTTCCACCTCGGGAGCTTTGGGAGCATCAGAGGGCTAAGATAAATAAACACATATTTTATACTTTAAATCACTTGAGCAGGAGAGACCAAAATATATCTCTGATGCTTTTTACAAGGATATTGAATTTCCAATTTAAGAATGTTTATGGGAAAGCATAAAACTATGGTTTGGTGTCTCAACCCGATTTATTTTAGGAGAATTAAAAGGGGATGGAGCACAGTTTACAATAATGTACACTTTGCATGTTATAGTGTCAAAAAGTAATAAAGGTGTACATGTTGCAGATCTGTCTTTGGGGAATCTACAATGTATTTTAAGTTTCTTATTTTCATTATTATTATCAATAATAACAACTATAGTAATAGTTGGCTAACCTCTAAACAAAATTATAACTTCTGTCAACTGTATAAAGCTGCATTAAATGACAGCACCTAGAATAACAACAACAATGTTTATTAATACTACTTTTTGTGGTACCATGCCATCATATTCTTCTGGAAATCCATCTAATCCCAAACCTGGTAACTATAACTGTGTTTTGTGTTTTATTTTAATAATAATAATCAGTTGTACTAAATATAATTGTAATATGAGTGATTTGGTGATTTTATATGAGTGAAATGGTGAGAGGAGGGTGTACTTTGTGTGTTTTGGTGACATATGGATATACAGCCTTATTAAATTGTGATTCAGCCAATTGAAAAGGGCTCTATATAAGTACAGAGCATATTTTTTTACAGAAGTTTTTAGTTAGTGAAGACCTTGCTTTTGGATAGAAGTTCACTAACTAAAAACTTCTGTAAAATAAAATATGCTCGGTGCTTATATAGAGCCCTATTCAACTACATAGTTACATAGGGCCTCATTCTATTAGCGGCCGCAGCCGTTGCGGGGCCGCAAGGACCGGCCGCAAGCTATTCGGCTATTCTATTCCCTTACGGCCGGAGGCTTCGGCAGGCTTGCGGCCGGTGCCTTGCTATCTCTTGCGGCCGCTCGTGCCAGAGGAAAGCCTTTGATCTAAAACGGCCGCAAGAGTTTCGGCCGTAAGAAATTCCTATTTGCAATTCAATTGCTCCGGGAAACCTCTCTGCAAGGCTAAAAACGAGCCGCTGCTTACTTGCAGGAAAGAGGTCCCGCTAGCACCAATTAAGCACATAAAATAGCTCAAATAAAGCCATCCTGCACTTTGAGAAGACTATAAAGGGATTTTAGGTGTTAGAAAAAATAGCACATAATTATCCTATACTTAAATCCGTAAAATATTTTATTTTTAATATCCGTAAAATATCCATGTAAAAAGTCCAGAGTGCTTGGAGCACTTCAGACCCGCCCACGCCGCAGCCGGAAAATAAACAGTTAATTTGAACTCGGGTTTGGGCTGATGTGCAAGCTTGAGAGTGGGTTTCTTTTAATCCTCATATCCCCCAATATGATCCCTAGCATTTACAGAGCTGTACAGTGCAGGCTTGAATTTATTTTTGCGTTTTTAGATTTCTGAGATTACGGCTGGTTCCAAGATATGCGGCCGACCGTAAGACGAGATCCTTGCGGGGCCGTATAATAGAATCGCGAGTTAACTGAACCCCCGCAAGGAATCGCAGCCTTACGGCCGATTTACGGACGCTAATAGAATGAGGCCTATAGTATTTAAGGTTGAAAAAAGACTTTCAGTCCATCAAGTTCAACCTTTTAAGATCTCCTTTGATCTGCAATATGCGGATTACCTATTAATTCATTAGTTGTTAATTAATTATTAATCAATTATTTAATGTTTTTTTTGTTTGTTTGTTTTTTTATTATTATTAATTAGTCCAGAGGAAGGCAAATAGAAAAGAAAAAAAAAACGAGACTTAGCCAATTGTCTAAAGGGGAAATGCTAAAAATTTGGATCATTACTGTCTCTCTAATTATCCATGATAACCCTGAATACCCTTTTTAATTAGAAATAAATCTAGTCCCCTTTAAAAGTTATCTATCGAATCCGCTGTCACCACCTCCTCTGGTAGAGAATTCCACAGATTAACCACCCTTACTGTGAAGAACCCTTTTCTTTCTTTGAGGTGGAATCTTTTTACTTCTAACCTCAAGGGATGTCCTCTAGTCAGTTGAAAACCTCTTGGCTGTATTTATATAAGGTAATCATATCTCCTCTTAGACGCCTTTTTTCTAGAGAAAATACGTTTAATTTGGTTAGTCTTTCTTCATAACTTAGCCCCTCCATTCCACTTATTAGTTTGGTTGCCCTTCTCTGTACCTTTTCCAGCTCTAAAATGTCCTTTTTATGAAGTGGTGCCCAAAATTGTACTCCATATTCCAAATGAGGGCGTACTAGAGATTTGTATAGTGGCAGAATTATATTTGCTTCCCTGGCTTCTATACCCTTCTTAATACATGCTAATATTTTATTTGCCTTTGCAGCTGCTGCTTGGCTTTGAGCACTGTTACCTAGGTGGTTGTCCACAAGCACTCCCAAATCCCTTTCAATATCTGATATACCTAGATTTGCTCCATTAAGATTATAAATTGCATGGCTATTTTTCCTTCCCAGATGCATAACCTTACATTTATTCGTATTAAATCTCATCTGCCATTTAGATGCCCATTCCTCAATTTTATGTAAATCCCCTTGGAGGGAAAGCACATCATTTTCTGATTTAATTACCTTGCACAACTTTGTGTCATCAGCGAAAATGGAGACCCCACACTCCAATCCTACCTCTAAGTCATTAATAAATATGTTAAAAATTAGAGGACCTAATACTGAACCCTGAGGAACCCCACTTACCACATTAGTCCAATCGGAGTATGTTCCATTTACAACAACCCTTTGCTTCCTGTCTTTTAGCCAGCTCTCAATCCATGAGCAGATATTTACTGCAATTCCTGTATCCCTTAGTTTGCCCAATAGTCTCCCATGTGGCACTGTATCAAAAGCCTTTGCAAAATCCAAAAAGACTACATCCACTGAGTTGCCTTGATCCAGGTTCCTACTAACCTCCTCATAGAAACTAATTAGATTTGTTTGACATGACCTATCCCTCATAAACCCATGTTGACTCCTACTTATAATCCTGTTCAAATAGACATATTCTTGTATATTATCCCTTATTGAACCCTTCTAAAAGCTTCCCCACTACAGAAGTGAGGCTCACTGGTCTATAATTCCCCGGATTTGCTCTTGCTCCCTTTTTAAATATAGGTATCACATCAGCTTTTCTCCAGTCATCTGGTAGAGACCCTGTGTTGAGTGAATCTTGAAAAATAAAATATAATGGTTTGGCTATTACAGAACCCAGTTCCCTTAGTACCCTTGGATGTATTCCATCAGGACCCGGGGCTTTATTAACATTTATTTTTTCCAACCTCTTTTGGATTACTTCCTGTGTTAACCAATTATTTGGCAAAGGTAGTGTAGCCCCATTATGTCGCAGTGTCCCAACCACTGGTACCTCACTTGTGTATACCGAAGAAAAGAACCTATTTAGCTCATCTGCCTTTTCCTGGTCACTAATTTTCAGACAGCCTGTTTCACATTGTAATGTTCCTATAGCTTCCTTCCTCACCTTCTTCCCATTAATATACTTAAAAAATATTTTAGGGTTAGTCTTACTCTCTTTTGCAATTAATTTTTCATTTTCTATTTTAGCCAGTCTAATCGCGCTTTTGCAAGCCTTGTTGATTTCCTTGTATTCACGTAAAGCAGTCTCTGTCCCCTCTTGTTTGTATAATTTAAATGCCTGTTTTTTACTCCGTATCTTGATCTTTAAATCATTGTTAAGCCACATGGGTTGTGATTTACTCCTTTTACTTTTATTCCCACACGGTATATGCTGATGTGTATGTATATTTAGTAAGGATTTAAATGTTGTCCATTTATGTTCAGTGTTTTTACCTATCAGTTCTCTGTCCCAGTCTATACTTTGTATTACTGCCCTTAGACCGTTAAAACCTGCCCTTTTAAAATAAAGAGTTTTTGTTGGTCCCTTAAAATGTTGTTTTTTAATTCAATCTCAAATGAGACTGTGTTGTGATCACTGTTTCCCAAAGGTTGCCCTATTTCAACATTTGATACAATATCAATATTATTTGTAATGAGTAAATCTAAGATAGCTTCATTTCTAGTAGGCTCCTGTATAACCTGGGCCAGATAATGATCCCTGAGTGTACTCAAGAACCTGCTCCCCTTAGCTGAACTGCTGGTCTCATTTATCCAGTTTATTTCAGGGTAATTAAAATCTCCAATTATTAGAACTTGCCCGTGCTTAGCTGCATTTCCAATCTGTAACAATAATTGTATTGCCTCACTTTCAGCTATATTTGGCAGTTTATAGCATACACCTACTAATATTCTTTTGGAATTTGCTGCTCCGCTATTTAACTCTACCCACAAACATTCAACTTTATCACTAGGTCCACCATAAATATCTTCTCTGACTATAGCCTTAAATTCAGGCTTAACATACAGACAAATCCCTCCTCCTCGTTTACCATTGCCTCTATCTTTCCTAAATAGGTTATAACCATCCAGATTAACAGTCCAGTCATGAGATTCATCCCATCACGTTTCGGTAATGCCTATTAAATCCCATTTTTCATTAATTGCTAATAATTCTAACTCTCCCATTTTTCCTGGCAAGCTTCTGGCATTAGCAAGCATACACCTTATGTTATGAGTCTGTAGTTCTGAAGTGCCTGCCACTGAACTTGAATTACTTAGTACTACCTCCATATTGACTATACTTCCCCTCCCCCCATCTCCTCCCCTATGAGTTGTTAATTCATCCCTTATACCCTCTACACTTTCTACCCCATTACTTATATCTAGTCCCCCCCCCCCCCCCAACTACTAGTTTAAAAACTCCTCCAGCCTTTCTACCATCCTATCCCCTAGTACAAAAGCTCCCTCATCATTAAGGTGCAATCCAATTGGCCGAATCACAATTTAATAAGGCTGATAATCTGGAGAGACTGGGATATAATAGAAGTGAATTTGAGAGTTGCAATGAGAGTATATTTAAAAGTGTATTTGATGTCGCTTGGTTAGACCCCATGATGTTGGCAATTTCATAAATTTGTAATGTGTTATGATAACACAGAACCTTGTGATTAATTCTATTTAGGGGGTGCCAAGGCATGGAACCGGTCCAGTTATAGAGCTCTATGGAAAATGAGTTACTCCCTCTAGTGGCTAAAGGTAAAATAGCTAAAAAGATTTCAGAGGTGACCGTTACTTTTTTCCAAAGATTTTAAGTGGGGGGGGGGGGGGTCATGTTTTTTTTTATTATTTTACTTTCAGTACTCATTGTTTAATCCAACAAAAACTTGTATAGTATTTAACATTTTTATTTTAATTATAATATATTCCATACATTGCAAACCTCAGTTAGGAAAAGTAAATGGCAAGGAACATGCTAAATGGTAAGAGCTTCAGTTGAATCTCTGTTTAGTTGAAGGAACACTGCAAATGGGAAAAAACTTCAGATGTTTGTGAAGTTTTTTACAAATCAACATCAATAGCAGTTGTGTAAACCATGGGGATAAAACTATTTTTGTAGACACTGCTTGCTCCTGAAAGATGTCGGGTTTGTGTCTTACACACTTCCTTCTGGCTTGTGCTCTGTTCAATTATGGAAATAGATTGGAGGGAGGAATGAGACAGATTTGGTAAGCTAAGTGGTAGAATCAGACACGATTTCAGTATTTGACACCTCCCCCCTCTAATCCATAGTCTCAGAAGAGGAACATTACAAGTATACTTGCAAGTCTTGCTTGCCATGCTCAGGAAGAAAAATAGTATGGCAGCTCCCATGCACTAGCAGAATGTTAAAATTAAGATTTTCTAAAAAAAAATTACATGTATAGCTTGAAATGTTGTTAATTTTTTTACATGCTTCACAAAGATGTGACATATTTTACTAATCTACAGTAGTTTTTAAAGCTTTTAAAGAACATTATTTTTACATGAAACAATCACATTGGCTTATAAAAAGTATTAGCGCCATCCTACTGCTGAATGGTTGCCTACCCCCTAGCTACAAAAATGTCTGGAGTGAACATGATGGCGGAATCTGGTAAGTTTCCAGAATAAGAAATAAATGTCTGGAGACAAATTCTAAATTACTTTTGTTGGAAAAAAAACAACAAAACTGCTACATATTATTAAAGTTTGGGTGAAATAAAACATTCCTATAACAGAGGCCAAGTTAGGAATTCCTGCTTAGAGCAGCCGAGATTCATCAATATAATATGTAATAACAATGATTTACATGGGAGCTCTGCAACATCTAAGATCGGAAACATAACCTGATCTGCTTTACATCCTCACAAATGTACTATTTATTTACAAAATGCCAACAAATTCTATAGTATTAGATGCTGTCAATATTAAAAACAACTACCTTCGCAAAGTTACAAAGCAGGGGTTACATTTAAAACTATAGGTAATAACAAGTACTCTATCAATTGGATCATATTTAAAAATGTATTTTCTTGCCGTTTACTTACATTGACATTTGTCAGCCTTTCTGATCCACTCACTATCAACAGATTGAAATATGTTTCTAATTATTATTAACTTATATTTGTATTGCGCCAACATATTCGGTAGCGCTGTACAGGGGATAAGAACATGGGAAATACAATATGAACAAAATCAGAAAATGAAGGGGCCCTGTTTTGAGTTTAGAATCTTTGTAGAAAATGCTTTTTTCCAAAGCACCCTACAAGACTGGAAACTCGATACTTACAATCTAATCTAAAGACATAGGCCCTCATTCTATTATCGGCCGTAAATCGGCCGCAAAGCTGCGATTCCTTGCAGGGCTCCCGTTACCTTGCAATTCAATTATACGGCGCCGCAAGGATATCCCCTTACGGCCGGCCGTATATCTTGCAACCGGCCGTAAGCTCAGAAAACTTAAAACGCAAAAATAAATTCAAGACGGCACTGTACAGCTCTGTAAATGCTAGGGATCATATTGGGGGACATGAGGATTAATAGCAACCCCCTCGCAAGCTTGCACATCAGCCCAAATCCGAGATTACATTAACTGTTTATTTTCCGGCCGCAGCGTGGGCGGGTCTGAGGTGCTCCAAGCCCTCTGGACTTTTTACATGGATATGTGACATAAATTAAAAACATTTTTTTTATTCACGTGAGTGTAGGGGAATGTTATGCTATTAATGCTAACACCTACAATCACTTTATAGTCTCCTCAGAGTGGAGGATGGCTTTATTATGGCTTTATAATGTGCTTAAATGTGTGCCTGCGGGACCTTTTTGCTGCAAGTAAGCTGCGGCTCGGTTTTAGCCTTGCAGAGAGGGTTCCCGGAGCAATTGAATAGCAACCAGGATTTTCTTACGGCCGTTTAAGATCAAAGGCTTTCCTCCGGCGCGTGCGGACGCAAGGGATAGCAAGACGCCAGCCGCAAACCTGCCGGAATCCCCGGCCGGAAGGGAATAGAATAGCAGAATAGCTTGCGGCCGGTCCTTGCGGCCCCGCATCTCCTACGGCCGATAATAGAATGAGGCCCTAATTATTGTTGGTTAGCCGTTCAGTTGTGTCCAATTCTCTGTGACCCCCTGGCTGTGCTCATCCATAAGGTTATCTTGGCAAAGATACTGGAGTGGGTTGTCAGTTACTTCTCCAGTGGACCATGATTTGTCTGACCCATCCGCTATGACCTGCCCATCTTGGTTGACCGTACATGGTATAGCTCACAGCTTCAGTGAGGTACACAAACTCCCTTCAGCACAGCAAGGTAGCAATCCAGAAGGGGATTATTGCCAATAAGTAAGGAAGGCTACAACTATTCCCTGGGGTTTTGAATCTATTGCTTTCAGTTCAAACAACATGAGAAGAAAAAAAAATGGACTTGCTCAGACTCTTGTGAGTAATTAACTTGATTAGCCTAATTACTCCACGAGGGTCTTTGCTGATCCAGGGGTCGGGGCTATTACTCTCTAGGGCCATCTGCTATAGACTACAGGTAAACTACCCACAAAGACCGTTGGGTTCTTGGAAATGTCGGCACCAGCACCCAGATATCTGGCTTATGTATCTGTCAGTCTCTCTCCATCAGGAAACAGAACTTCCAGGAGTCTCAGTAACCTCCAGGAGTAGTGATCAGGACAGGTTACTTGCAGGGTGGGATATGATCAGTATCACAGCCACCAGGAGCAAATAAGAGACCATACCATTTCTATATGTCTCAGAAGTCAACAACCCTTTATTTGTTTCTTTGCATAGAATACATATCACAAAATAACACCATCGCCCCCTGGTCCAGGCCCTAGAAAGGTGTCCGTGACAGGGTCTAAGCATATGTTTGAAAGGATTGAAATTTGATAGGTTGAGTAATGGAGGAATTACAGCAGTTCTTCTTGACTGTGTTTACTTAGCTAGATTTAAATTTAAACAAATAGTAAAAATGTAAACAGCAAACAAAACCCCCCCACCGGATTGTTAATGCCGAATGACCCACTATGAGAGCAAATCTATCAAAGCAGACCCCTTTATCAGACCGGAATGAAAATGGAAGCTGATCTGTAATTAGATTTTGAGGAAAGTGTTGACTTACTTTGGCTCATAGTCCAGTTCACAAACTAAATTAATGAGCCAAAGTAAATCATAATGTGTGATATTAGAGACCACCCGTGTAGTATAAAACTGAAGCAATGGAAAGTTAGTTTATGAAAGCTAATGATGGTCTTGTGTGGTGTGTAATTTCAGAAACTTTGTAGTTAATAACTTGAATACTATGATGTATTTTGATTTGCTATGTTGATCTTTAAAACATTGGGTGGCTCTTTGGAGAGGTATTCTGGCTTGAGGTATCCAACATATAAAGTGATATAGAATCCGATGACCACACATCTTGATACTGACAACACAATCTCTCTGAGTATCACCAGTACATGAGGAACGCTCTATCCACAAATGACATCCATGCAGTATGTCCATCAAATTATTCGTAAACCTATGTTTTCAAACAACCTGCTCCAACATGTTTATGATGTCACACGTTACACTTATACGTACATCACAGCAATCTTAATCTCATATTAAGTAATCTTATTATCATATATTTTTCTCAAAATATAAAAATTCTGCCAAGCCATCATAAAAAGACCAGTTTGAGTAATAATTTACTTCTTAAATTAATATAGGACAAATATATTTATAGACTGCCACATAGATGGAGTTTAGGACTTTGTGTTTATTCACCTACCATTTTAATAATATCATCAAATATCTTTTAACATACGTCATAAATACATATGAAACAGTATTTAATAGGTCCAGCCTCAGTGCAGTCAAATAACTCACATCACTGAAGAGGTGTTTTGTTTTATGAAGAGGGAGTAACTTTTGCCTTAAGAACAAAATAGTTCTTCTTGTGTTAAACTACTGGATAACTGAAGATTCAACAAGTTAATGGAGGCACATAAATATTTTTTTTTGAGCAGCAAGCGTCAGGACTGTCCAGGTGAAACCCATCAGTAGCGAAGTACCAGAGGATGGAAAGTCTGAAGAATGCTCATAGGCCAAACATCAGGGGCCAGCAGAAATCCAACAAAGCCAGTAACAATCGTGGTCAGCAGCAAAAGATCAGTCCAATAGGGAACAGAAATAAAGCACGAACTATATCCAAAAGACCCAAGATCAACCGGAGGTACGCTCACGCACACAAATCTACAACAGGCACGGATAGGAGGCCAAAGCAGCAATAACTAGTCCCAGATGAGGTGCGATTGGCTGGTAGACAGACCAGGACTTAACCACCAATCTGGAGAAGCAGCATCAGAACACTAGGAGAGGTACTTCAGACTGATCTATCTCTAGAACAGAGGTGCTGTGGCACGAGACTGTTGTGCATGTCTTGAGCCACAAGATCGAGCTTGGGTGTGGCCCCTCATAGGAAGTTATCACTGTTGTTGGGTTGCATTATAATTATTGTAGGTAAGTGGAGTGCAGATATGTATAGTGCACATGGCACACACCTTTCTAAATTTTCCAACTGCATTACATTCAACAGTCCCCTAGTAACAGAATTGCAAACATTTCCAATCACCATGTTCAATATTACATTTTCCACAATGGCTTTTTTTAAATACATGGTCATAAATAATGATCAACATCTCAATCAGTATAAACAGGATTTTAAAGCCGAAACTTGTCTTTTGAGATCAATCTGATCATAACATACAACATATTTAAGGTGCCTACTAATGAGACAGTCTTTTGTTTATTTCTCCATGGAGTTAGGTATTGCTTTTATTAGTGGGCCAATCAAGATTAAGAAGATAGCAAAAAAAAGTGCTTCAACACTTATTATTTATATTATGTCCCTGATGACACAGAGATGGAGGTGTGTATTTATTTTAAAATTAAGTGATATATACATATTTTTTCACCTCAGAGGCATTTTGAAGGCTCAATACAACATTATTATCATCCCATTATCCCACCCAATGCATTGCCATTACCTGAAATAGACATCACTAATCACAGTAGTCAGACAGGAATGCAACTTGCTCCATCATCTTCCGCCTGTTTAACATTAGCACTACTATATGAAGCATTAGGTTTCAAAACCTCTCACTTAGTCTATTTGACTGAATTAGCAGTAGTCATTTGTGATGTCATAACAGATACAAGAATGGCTCAACTCCTCAGTGAACAGGAATTGGCATATATTGGAAGATTGTCAAGGACTTTATGTTATTTCAGGAGAAGGCATGGAATGGGTGTGCTAAGGCATAACTTAATGTAAGGCCTTATGAGTTTGTAGCAATAAAATAGCTTTTTTTCAACTGTCACTCCCTGTAATAGCACTAGAGACTTGTGCATTTAATAAATGTGCAATAATCATTGCGATAACGTTCTGCTTATGCTTTGCTATAAATATGGAGACCTTGCATAACGGGCGCTGACTTCTACCTTGGACGAGCTTGTGTCAGGTTCGGTTTTCTCTCTCGTTACACTGCTGAGCCAATGGCTTCGGCTGTTCAATCACCCAAGGCGGAGGTACCCCACCAAATCTAGGGCAGGAGCCGCAGAGGAGAGGGCGAGTACAGAGAGATGAGAGAAGCAGAGGAGAGATGAGAGAGGCAGAGGGTGATGGGAGCCCAAGTCCCGTGGGCCTCGCGATTAGCGCCTGCGGCCCTCTACCCAAAGCCTGCAATGAGCGCCTGCCTAACTCCTGCGCCGCTCATCGCGAAGCATGCAATGAGCACCTTCGGGCGCTCATTGCAGCCTAAGTCCTGCGGGCCTCAACAGCTCGCTTTGGTTCGGGAGGGCCATAAGCGTGACCAACATAGTAAACGTTCCCCACACTGACTATATGTGTGTTTATGTACTACCCTCAAAGATAATAACGTGATCTCTCAGACTCAACAGATCCACTTTAAACTCAGCCACACCACAGCAGTTGAGTTCCATTGCTATGAGCTCCATTTCCATCGGATCTGAGTTTTACACTTAGCACTTTGTACTATACCCATAACTCTTACAAAACGCAAACACAATAACTTTACAACGGTTTTATTATGAGCGTAGGCATGGTTAAAAATAAGATTGCATGTGCACTTTCGAAAATATCAAAAACAAAATAAAATATGTACAGGTTACAGTATTTACATATACAGAGGCCTTTAACATCTGTTTTCTCTTTATTGTAAGTCTTAAAAAAGGCAAATGCTAATTACAATGCTTTCATCACAGGTAGTAAACTGTCTTACAAAATGACTTCATTTTAACAGATCCAACAGTTGTCCAACACGACCACACAATATTCTGGTAACATACAGATGATTGCACTTAAGAAATTAAATAAATAAAAGATGTCCTGTATATAAATGCAACATTGACCATTAAGAACGCCTTTGTGCGGTGTAACTAAAAATATTTGTAGGGATCCCCTGAACCTTGGATCGAGTTTGGAATTCAACCAGAATAACTTCTTTATTTGTGGAATATTAAACATTTTTAGGATTACATCCCAAAAGCAGAACCAAGAATGTGTGGTCAAGTCTTAACCGTTGTAAAAACGACAGGAAAAACGGGTGGGACAAATGTTCTGTATTGATAATGTCACACAAGAATTCCTCCAAATAAGCTTTATAATTCATTTTAGATCTTATATCACTATTTTTTTTATAAGTTATCACATATATTCCAAGAACACAAATTATAAAGCATTGTCACTTTGTTACAAAAATACACAAAGGCATTACAAAAAAGTGACAAATAGACAATGATTTGTGGTGTCTTAGATCCAGGCAGATATTTTCATTTTAGTATAACTTAAACATTCTTAATGAACAAGTTGCAATCCACGATTTTGTTCCAAACATGTTAAATACTAAATAATACATGATGACCTTGACACTTCCTTTTTTCTTATTTCAAAAACTGGACACTAGAGGGTTATTTTGTGTTACTATTCAGATACAATATAAACTCATGATTCCCAAAGGTTTGTAGAAACACCCTTAATTGTGTGGGCCCTAAATAGTTTTTTTCTTTATTCTTTGTGGATCAGGATCCATAATGTCCTCCTACCATAGTGGCATTAAACTGGTATGAATGTATTCCTGTAGAACGGAAGCTTCAACCCTAGGATCATAGCATTGAGCAGTGCTAGGATCACAAGGACATTGATGATCTAATCACAAGTCTGTTTACATTTTAAAAAAATCTTCTAATACTCCAAAACACTCAATATTGTAGTTTTACATTTTTCGTGCCAATATCAAGCCTGTATGTGAAACTAGTAGACCATTCCAATAGACTTATTTCAGTTGCATGATTGTTTGACTGCCAACCTACCATTGAGCCAACGTAGATGCTTTGTATTCAAATCATATCTTCATAAACAAAGTTGACAACATGCAAGGAATTGGTCCTGTAGTAGGACAGGCAGATTAATACAGATGGTGATTGTATGTCCCACAGAGTGACGAGTTGTGGATTTTGAACCTCAGTACACGTCTCAAAAGGATAACATGAAAGTTTAGTGGTTCTCCAAAACTGTTCACCCTTTAGTACAACTTGCTCAATGGTTTAGCTTACAAAATACCTTCAACCACCCATTAAGAATGCCATTTTGGAGTGTTAAATAAATTCCTTTAAAATGAAACTTGTATTTAAGCCGTGCTCAATGGGCTGATATGTCCAATATATATCCGGATACAAGCAATCTTGTGAACATTTTAATTCATTCAAAAAAAGGATACTGTTAGGATATTAATTTTTTGAAACATTAGAAGATTAGACTTTTTCCTTACCTACATCAAAACAGTGGCCATATAATCAGGTCACTATTATTTATGCATGTAATTAAATTGTAGAGGGTCATCTTCAATGGTCAAATATGGTACTATAACTGATATTGCCACACAAACTGCAAAGAAATAAAGTGCTATGTATCCTATTACAGAATAAAAAAAATGTCATAACATAACTGTTGGAAAAAACAAATAACTACATAAAACTATTTCCACTGTGCGCAATAGATACAAAATGCGTTGTCTACACAGGCGGTAATGCAGATATACAAAGTATGTACACGTAGAGCTTAGGGATGCGTCTTGAAACCATTTATATTTATAATCTCTGTACAAAACAGTTGCAAAATAACTGTAGCTATATACACACGTACATAAAAAAAATACATAAAATACTCATCTCACCCACCATCGCTTAGAAACTTGTACGTAAGAAACTGGCCAGATACATTTGAATATTTAGTTGAAATGTGCAGGACTGCCAGCATCCTTATACTTCTCCAGAACAACACTGAACCTATAGCATCATGGGTAATTGTATTTAACCTATTTCATATCCATACATAGCAGGGCAACAAATCTTTCCATTTTGTATAGTTAAAATAACTAAATTATCATCCGGTGTGGGGTGATCATATCCTCCACTTTAAAGAGGTACTGAAAAAAATGCTTATTACTAGGCAGCTTTAAAGGATCACCTCATAAGGATTAAAAATACACTTTCATACATGAATCTTTCATCAGAGAGGTGTTTACATTTTGATAGGAGAAGGGCTTGAAGTTATTGCCAGCTTCTATGCATGTGCAGGGAGGTGTAAAGGTATAAAATACACCCAAACCCAATAATTTAATAATTACGCCTCCTCTTTACATCCTACCCATTTATAATGTGTCCAAAGTTAACTAAGATATTTGAGCACCATAACAATGACTGCATTATATGGGCAATGGGAGTAAAGTCTCAAAAGTCTATTCTATTTAAGAATGATTAGGTTAAATTTCACAAAGGAAGAATGTGCAGATCAGCAAGTTAACATTAGGGTATGTTACCACCAACTAATAATGTTGCCACAACTTTGGGTTTGTGGTAAATCAATACACACAAAAAAAAAAGACCAAGATTTTAAAAAGTAAAAAAATATATATATTTAACTATTATTTTGGTTGTTTGGCATTACCAACTGGGGCCAATGACTTATACATGACAATCATAAGTGTTTCATGTTGTAAAAATATCAGATAGTTGCGGTGGTAACCATCTTTTACATGTTGTATTAAGTAAAGTTTAACACTAAAAAGGAACTATATGTATGAAGAAGATTCCTCATCTCCTAAAACAATTACATCTATGTATAATCTGCAGAAGTAAGTGAAAACTGATAGTAACAAATCCAACCAGGTACGGTAAGTATTGTGTGTAAATAACCAATTAATTGTAACTGTGAATAATAAGTCTTATCTAGTCGTTTATTTTTTCCTCTAAACTAAAACATGAAAAAGATGGGCTTGCCCCCAACCAAATTTCTATAGGCATGTAGTCAATCTACATCTATAACAGAACATAACAAGTAAATTATTATTATGTAAATATTACATATTTAAAAAAAAAAAATAAAAAAAAAAAAAAAAATATATATATATATATATATATATATATATATATATATATATATATATATATATATATATATATATATATATATATATATATATATATATATATATGATTTTTTCCTACTCCATAATATTGAAAGTTTCAGTCGTCAAAAAATCTAATAAAAAAAATAGGAGATTAGAATGTACTCAAATGTATAGAATGAGTTAGGCCACTGGTTCCTTACCAAATCAATTGAACTACAGAGAAGTAGTGGTCACCGAGCCATATAAAAAAAATAGTATATTACTCTTGTATATTAGTCTTAATGGAAAAAAATGTAAAGTTTCATAATCAAAAAAGTATATGTACAATAAGTTTCCTAATGTTTCGATAATTATGACCAACTGTGAAATATTATATTTTCAGTTCCATTTGACTAATAAATGTAAGACATTTGGAGCTGAACAGCAACATATACTTTATGTACATATGTAGGAAAAGACACTCAAGATACTGTGATAAGAAAAGCGAGTGCACCCTAATAACTATATTATTCTAGTGAACTTAACTAGCAGCATTCTTCAAAATGCATTGGATGCATTATTAAAAAAAAAAAGAAAAAAAATAAGTGTTCTAGAACCAGAAAAAACATTTCCAGTTGTATTGGTCTTCAACGCCAAGGCTGATAAAATGCTGGTCTGCACATTTTAAAACTTCAGTTTAATTACATTTACAGGTAACTAATCTTCCTTTCTCAAGGAAATAAAAATAATCTTGGGTTCAAAAATCAGTAATCTAAAATTAACTAACCACTAAAAGAAAGGTGTACCATGCTCTTCAGGATCACAGCCGATCGAAATCCTTGCTCTTCAAACTGAAACGGGAGAAGGGAGTTGGGGCCCATCATTAGCTAGACCAAGCATGTAACACATTAAAGGAGCCTTACACCAACCTACTTAGCTTTATTGTAAATATTAATTGCGTTGGCACTTCAACCTCTGGTTAGGATACAATAATCTGAACCGACTCCTCCTTCATAGACAGTCATTGATGTTCGCAACCAAGCTTCCTCTGTTTAGGGGAAAGGTTTGCCTTCAAAATAAAGTTGTGGATTTTTGCCATGTTAGTTGGTGTACTAGTTACTGTACACAACAAAACAAGAGGGTAATTTAATTCTCGGTGCTAGACTTTCTTTAGGAAGAAGCATAAACTTAAATATCACAGGACCCATATATAGAAATGTCATAATATATACTAGAAAACATAACAGATCAGGTCATTACCATTCAACAGGTAAAGCTATTGCCAAATTAAAAACTATATCTACTGAATAGTTTTGCCTTTGGGGATGTCCACCAGCAAAATGGTGGAAAATAAAACATGGCATTGAATGATTCAAAAGTAAACACAACAAACAAACAAAAACAGACTATGTTTCCTACTATGCAAGATTAGAGTTTCCATTGTTGCTGTGAAGAGGAGTTGGCACACATACCCTGCCAAACAATATTTGATATTTTGGAAAGTTGAAGAAATACCAGCTTGGAGTATATCAACAGTTATCATAGGAAATTAAATGAAGCAATCCAGTTGACGTGTCTTCAATTCCCAAGAGGTTTCCAAACAAGAGACGTTCAAAAATAACCTTAATTTAGTCGTCTCATGATTTCCTGAATAATCCAAAAGACTTTTAATAAAATCAATAATCTCCATTGTACAGACTGTACATGCAACTTGTACACAAAGACAATGCTCTTCTTTCAAAAAAATGAGTTTTTTTCCATTGATTTTGAAATATTCCAAGATACTTTTATGACTCCATATACCAATGGTGAACGTTCACTATTAAAAATTAGCTTCTATTGATTTTAGAAGATGAAAACAAATTGGTGTTTGGTAATAATAAACAAATATTACATAAGCAGGTTCTTGGCCAACTGAACATCTTCAATCCAAAATAGGTGTTGAACTGTAAAGGAGAAGTTTGGGACGCATCCATGAAGCAATTTCCTCAATTCGCGCAGCTGCTACATGGGTTCCATACTGAGAGTTGATTGACATTTGTTTCTTTCATCCGTGCCACTGTCCCCATCTTGTGCTATGACAGTATCATCATCGGCAAGCCTCTGGCTGGTAAAATTATTCATCTCCAGAAGACCACTGGGTTCCACCACCACATTGGAGTGACAAGGGATGTGATACTGAGGGATAGTCTGAAAGTTTGAAGGAAAACAAAGACTGTATGGTGGCATCACACAGCTTACTTCTATGTCAATCACTGAGCTAGAAAACAATACATTTGGAAGTGAATTAATTAATAGATTCTTACAGAAATATTCCTGTTCTGATTGATTGGCACAACATTTTCAAGTGCTACATTACATTATAGTACAGAGCCCTATACTTTCTTCTCTTACTGCATACCAGGTTTAAAGGGACACAGAATAACTTCCAAATATGGTATTACAAAAAAAAAAAACGATTAAAAACTATAGAAAATTATTAAAGTACTTTGTATGCCACTACAAAACTGCATTTTCTTAAAATAAACTTAAATTGAAGTTTCTGGTTTTTAACGGACAATCAGCCTTTCTGGTCCAACAACCAAGTATTCGAGCATTAATGAGTCATTATTGAAAAAAAACGCAAACTAGCACCTGCGTTTTGCTGTACTATTTTCAGTCTAAAGTTATAACGTGAATCCGTACATGCAGGCCCTAAGGAGTATTTAGCTAAACCAGACAACAAAACAGTCAAACCTCCGGAGTAATTAGCAATTTCTAAAAATCACCACTGTCCGTTTAGATTCACTGGTAAAACCCTGCACTTATATTACACTGTCAACAAAGGTCCGCATAGTTAGATCTATGGTGTTCCCAGTAGTAACATACGGACGTGAGAGCTGGACCATAAAGAAGTCTGAGTGCTGGAGAATTGAGGCCTTTGAATTGAGTATACTTGGTTGGTAGAATGTTAAGGATGACTGACAAGTGAAAAGGTCATATATATATATATATATATATATATATATATATATATATATATATATATATATATATATATATATATATATATATATATATATATATATATACACCCTAGTAGTAGAATGTAGATGATTTTATTAGGTATTTATCATTAGTAATAACTATATCTATTTTATATATAAATAAAAAAGCTATTAGATATTAAACATCAGCTTCTAAGCTTCAGCTTGTCTCCATCCCTAGGAGGTCAACAATGGCGTAGGGGTAGCTCTAGCTGGCTGCCAGGCAATGCTAAGTGGTTGGCATGGTGTTTTGAAGAGCTAGACAAATGTTTGTAGTGGGGTGTTAAAGAGCATGCCCAGATGGATAAACAACAATAGTCATAGAAATGTTTACTTGTTAAAGTCTGTAATTATACATATTATACGTGTGTGGCATCTTCATTATCAACCCACTCTATTAGAGTTTATTTAAGACTCTTAAAGATAGGGTGGTCCTATACAGATATTATGTGCTTAAAATATGAATTATCAGCTCAGTTATCTAATACATGCACTCAAAATATTTACTAACCTATTTATTTATATGTGTACTTTTTATTTCTACAATAGCTGGGAGCTTTAGCAAAGTCATCACTTACCTGGATGATAATTTCAGAAGGCACTTCCTCTGCCCTTTTCTGTGGCACATTCTGGATCTGAATGATTTGGCTAGTGACAGGAATGTCAACCTTCCTGGTTAGAGGTGGTGGCGGGGGTAGTGGAACGGGAAGTGCGGAAGCGGGTGCCGCTGTAATTATTGGGGCTGGGAAACATTTTGGAGGAGGTGGCACTGTAGAAGTCACTGTGCTCGATACAGGCAGCCTTGGTACCTGCGTGGGTATGGATGCCTCTGTTAACACTGGCATAGGTTTAATAACTGGGGTAATTTTACTTGGGGGATCCACGATCATTGGTTCCACATTGGTGTCAATGTCTGCCTCCATCATGGACATCTTTAGTATATCTCCTACAGAAGTCTTTTCAGTCACAGTGGTAGTGGGTAGGATACTGGCCACTGCGGGGGTGAGTTTGGGCAAACACTCATTAATAGGCGCCTTTGAAACAGTGGGAGGTTGATGTCCTTCAAAAGTAATTTTGGTAACCGCTCCTCCCTGTGATACAACTGGTTGTGGCACCTGGAAGACCAAGAAACAACACAAAGAGGTCAGTAAAATAAAGTACTGACCTGAACATAAGACCTCAATGATAATACACCCAAGCATCTGCCCTTGTCTTGAAGTATTCTCCAACATCTCCTCGGCTCAATTCAGGACTTTTTTTTTATTTTGCCACTCTCGTTACATCCCAAGCTCAAAAAAACAAAAAAAACAAAAACTTTCGTTTCACTTTGAATAGCCACTTAACCTCCCTCTCAAGCTACAGCTCAGCTAAATTAAAAGATTTTCTTTAAGAAAAAATAAAAATAAAAAAAAGGTGTTTATGCCCAAACCTTACATAGCTGCTAATACGGTTTGGGAAAAACTTCAAGTTTGTGAAGTATGTAATAAACTACAGAGACCCTTTAATATCTACAACAGTTGTGGGGAACTTTTTTTATCCATCGGTGAAAAGAAAAATAGGTACTGTACCTGGAAAATGTATAGATGAGCTCGCCCTTGTGAATACTATATTTTATACTTCATATTACTATCACTATCACAGTGCTGATTGGCCATTTTATGTAATGCCATTCCTGTCTGTTTAGATTCACTGGTAAAACCCTGCACTCATATTACACGGTCAACAAAGGTCCGCATAGATAGATCTATGGTATTCCCAGTGGTAACATACAGACGTGAGCTGGACCATAAAGAAGGCTGAGCGCCTGAGAATTGATGCCTTTGAATTGTGGCGTTGGAGAAAACTACTTCTAGTCCCTTGAACGGCAAGAAGATTTAATCAATCAAAACTACAGGAAATTATGCTAAAATGTTCCCTGGAAGGTTTTATCACGAGGCTGAAGCTCAGATTTTTTTGCCATTTCATGAGAAAGCATGATTCACTAGAGAAGACTCCGATGCTGGAAAGGCACACAAAGAAGGGGACGGATAGATGAAGTCATTGAAGCAATTAACATGAGCTTGAATGCCAGGGGCTGACAGATGTGCCTGGCGTGCTGCGATCAGTAGTTTTATAGAGGCGGACTAACTAAACAGTACAAGAAGAATGCCATTTACAATCACATCAGACTATGTAAACTTATGGACCACATCATACCAGACACATCCATCATTATGTCTCTGATTTACCCACATGGTTTTATTGGCAAAGATACCGGAGTGGGTTGGTACCGGAGTGGGTTGGCACCGGAGTGGGTTGGCACCGGAGTGGGTTGGCAGACCTCTCTGCTATGACCTGCGCATTTTGTGTAACCCTACATGGTATAGCTCAGGGCTTCGTTGAGTTACACAAGCCAATTCACAATGACAAGGTAGTGATCCAGAAGGGGATACCACAGCCTACAATATGCATATAAAAAAAAGTTGAATTGTACAGAATTTTGTTACCTGAGCTGCAGTTTGCTTCTCAGTGGTGATGGACATCTGCATTGGTGTCTGTGAGAGCTGGGACTGCATGTAGATCTTCTGTTGACTTTGTATCTGCTGCAATTTGGGCAACTGTTGGGTGGTCTTCACAGCCAGCACTTGCACTACAGTCTGCTGGGGCTGGGTTACTATAGACGGGATGTGCCGCTCTTTGATCAGCATGTGGCGCTGTGTATGCTGCTGGATGTGCTCCTGCTGTAGAGGAGTGATCTTCTGCTGGCGGATGGACAACTGAGCGGTTTGCTGGATTTTATGCTGGATCTGCTCTGGGTGCAGCTGGATTATCTGCTTCTGCTTGGTCTGCAGTGACTGCACCGTCTTCACCTGCACGTGAGCTCCTTCCTGGTGCAGGTGGATTTGTTTCTGCTGCTTTTGTGCAAGAGCTGCTCGGTAAAACAGACCAGTCTGAGGGTCCAAAGTGTCCATCTCTTCCACCTCCCCTTCCTCTGTGATTGTCTCCTCTGTTCTTTTGGTGAATGCGGTATGGCTGCTCAGTGCCTGTGATATAAAATTAGCAAAAGGCTCCATTTTAAGGAAATAAAACAAAAATATTATCAAACAGAGAAATAAGACAGCACAAATTCATGTTACTCAGATTCAAAAATCTATAAAATATTCATTTGTATAACATTCTGCCAAACATTCTTTATACAGAATAAATATATAGCTTTTGGATAAAGGAAGACTCTAGTGCTATATTTTCAGTGCTCCGTTTTAAAGAGGAGCTGCTACTACTGCTGCTGCTGCTACTGCTGCTGCTGCTACTGCTGCTGCTGCTACTGCTGCTGCTGCTACTGCTGCTGCTGCTACTGCTGCTGCTGCTACTGCTGCTGCTGCTACTGCTGCTGCTGCTACTGCTGCTGCTGCTGCTGCTACTACTGCTGCTGCTGCTGCTACTGCTGCTGCTACTACTGCTGCTGCTACTACTGCTGCTGCTACTACTGCTGCTACTACTGCTGCTGCTACTACTGCTGCTGCTACTACTGCTGCTGCTACTACTGCTGCTGCTACTACTGCTGCTGCTACTACTGCTACTACTGCTGCTACTGCTGCTGCTACTGCTGCTGCTGCTACTGCATCATAACCTTTAAGTTATCCAGTAAAAAAAAAAATGGACTGCAGCAGGGCTATACAAATCCTGGGAGCTAAGGAGCCACGACTACTTACATTTTATTCCTGGCTCCTAACTTTTTAGTTATTATACATACATTTCTATATATAATCCATATATTGGATCCTATAAATATTTGGCTGGCTGCTATGTTTCAGATAAAAAAAACTTAAGTGCTGGACTAGTGTCCCTTTAAGGGATATGGAACATTCCTGGATGTTACTAGCTATATAATATCCCTCTGTATCCATTTACTTTTAGGTACTTTATTAAAAAGTGCTGATAAGCTTTGTTTTTACTGCCTAAAATCAAACAAATAGTCCATGTATGGGTCTGCCCTTTGCAGCTCATGACGATACATACTGTAGTACTGACTCATTGGTTATAAAAGGCTGTAAAGTGACCATCTCTACAACATGGTGCTGAGACATGGTGCCTGATAGGCTAGGACACTACCACTACACATCAAGCCCTACATAGCCTGTGCCTGCAGACAATACAGGGACTATTTGCCTGATTTTAGGCATTAAAAACAGAGCTTATAAGCACTTAATACAATTAAGTACATAAAACAAAACAAATACACAGACATATATACACCTATATATATATTCATTTTATAACCATACCAGCCTCAGCTGATGCATCAATATAGAGGAATCTTGAAGGGTTGGCTTGTTTTTGAAACCTTATACCAAGAGTTTTAAATTATAAAGAAAAACTTTCTAATAACATGTTTCCCATCAGTAATCAGAATAAAAACAATATCAGTTTTAAACATTACATACATAAATAATTCAGCATGTTTGTACACTCCAAACCAAATATGATGGGAGATTGCGTGTCTAGGAAGTTGCCTGATATCGGTTCAATGGAACAAATGTTCAAAGTTATTAATTTATTTTCATTTGAAAGACGAAAATACATAAATAAAGTTTTATTTCTAAACGTAGATGCAACACGTACTGAAGAATCCCAATATTAATATTTGGAATAGTCTTTATAAATGTGATGCTCGTTTACAATTGTCTGGGCATATATGTCCATAGGGGTCAGAGTGCAGCTGGGGTTTGCGGTTTCTCCTGTTCAGGGTAGAATTGACTGATATTTCGGGGCTGGGTCACTTTTTTTAGTGAGATCAGACTGATATTACAGGATATTTCTCCCAGTGAAGGGCACAAGTGGATAAAAGAGTCTGCTCTCAGAGTAGGTAACCAGACCTATAGAACAAGCTGAGTAACGATCAACCCTTGCAAGACAGAACTCAAGTTACCTGCTGCATGATGTGAGTGATGGCGCCACTTGAGGACGTTGGGATGGATTTCACCACCACTGATGTCTGAGCCGCTGTCTGGGACTGGGTGACGTGTTGCAGCAAGGTGCGAGGTGCCTGGGACGTCTGTATATGGTGATGCTGAGAGGGATGACTCACTTGGAGAATGGAGGTGAGGGGCACATCTCCAGAGCTCACTGTGGTGGTGGAAGCCATTTGTCTGGTTTTTCCTAAAGGTTCAGACAACACAAATGAGCAAAGTAACAGCCTTCTCATTCAGTGAGCTTCAAAATACTTCTCTACTGAAGCCCATGTCCAACATTTGGATCGAATGTGACAAAAAACAAACACTGTATTTTGGGAAGAACATTTGCATATTTGGAAGGTATGTAAAACAAGCAACAAGTTGCTGTGAGCATAAAATCATTGTTAAAGATAATTTTATATCTAGCAGACACCACTTGTGTCATGGGGTTTCCATCTTGGACTACTAGCCTACCTGCAGTTGAGGACTTGCGGGCTTATTGTTCTATTTCATTCTAGTTTAAAGGGACATGTAAGGTTGCCATGTAAGGTTGCCTGTTTTTAACGTTAAAATAAACTACTGAAGTGTGTGTTTGCAGATCTAAACATCATTTAATTAGTAAGGGTTTAAATGCTCTGTTTTTACTCCCTGAAACCGACCAAAAATAGTCAAAATAAAAATAAAAATAAAATAAAAAAAAGTTGCATACTAACCAATCACAGATAGTCTAGGCAGCATTTCAAAACGTGCTGTTGAGAAAAACCAAAAGAAACATGGTATGAATGAGCTGCTGAGGGAAGAGCTTTGCAGGGACTATTTGGATGGTTTCAGGGAGTAAAAACAGAACTTTAAAATAATATTATTATTATTATTATTATTAATTCACATATAATAGTTGTCAAACTACGAAACGTCATCACGCTTTGAGAGCTCTCCAGAAGGGGCCGCATTTGCGTAAGGTGGAGGCTCCAACATCAGCTGCAATGAGCCAAAGGCTCATTGCAGGCTGCAAATGCGGACCCTCGTAAAGCGAGGGGCCGCATTTGAGGAGGTGGAGGCTCTACTGCGCCTCACAAGCGGTTACAAACACACACACACAAGTGCCAAAATACGAACCGCGGCTCTTACAACGCAAAATTTACGGACTTAGCCCAAATAAATACAAGACACGGGACTTACAAAAAAAAAAAAAACATTACAAACTCGCAAAATTACGACCTTAAAACGGCCGAACCGCGCGCACCTGAAAACATTAAACACACAATTAATAGACACAAAAAAGATATAAAAAGATTACCCACAGCAAGGAGGGACACCCAGGACCTCTGCAAGTGAAGTTACACCTCAATTTAAGTCCAAATTCCCGAGTTTAGACACACGAAGATCCCCTAAGCGAGAGAAGAAATGGCCACCGAAAAAAAAGAAGACGAGGCAACAGGACCCTAAAGCCGCAAAACGCCACCAAGCACAGATGGATTTTAAAAAAAAACGTACGAGGTAAAGATACACTTTTAGCAAGGACGCTAAATCAACCACATACACATTCAATGCCATTTCCCAACACTAATTTATACAATGCGAAAGAACACAGCTACACTAACGGCTTCCCCTCGCGCACGCAGCCTATTTACACTACACACATTGCTGACACTTACACCTCCGCTCCACAACGGTGCAAATCTACATTGTATGCTCTTCTGCACAATGCTTGCTGCATATATTACTTAGAAATGGGTAAAGAATATTAATGTATTCATTATTTCATTGGCATACAAGAATACATATACACAAAAAACAAAAACAAACAAAAAATGTATCGCAATAAACACAAAAGACATTCACTGCGCGCCTCACAACCAATGCCAATGCTGCTCATACCGCACAAAATGCACCAGGGGACAGCCTTGCAATAAGCGCAAAGAGCAAATCAGCCCAACCTTACAATGACAGCAAAAGCCCCTGTAATAACAAAAAAAACAAAGACGCTCAGCGCAAGCCTTGCAATGAGAGCGAAAGTTCCTCACCGTGAAAAACGGTTTACATTAGGTCTCAAACAGAATTCCCTGGCTTAAAATTTTTATGCCCGTCATTTTTTGACGGGCAATTTGCTAATAGTAAAATATATAAATATATATATATATCTATAGATATATATATAGATATCTATAGATATATATAGATATATATATATAGATATATATATATGAGATAGATAGATAGATATATATATATATTGTGATGTGTGTCACCAGAGGGCAGTAGAGAGCCCTTCAAGAATTCTCCCCAAGAGTGAAAGGGTTAAGAAGATCCTTAAAAAGCTTGGCTGTGGCTGCAATCAAGACCAGCGGTTGCTGTCTCCAGGTGGAAAGCTGTTTGACAGTGCTGGAGGGTTGAAGTGTGCAGGGCCGAGGTCAGAGGCCGCATTGAAACCTAATGGACCAAAGCCAGAAGCTTTGAAGAGAAAGCATGTGGATAAGAGGAACAGAAAGTCCCTGAAGGTGATGACCGAAGGAGGGATCTGCTTTGGGAAGAGAGGCCGGAGATACAGAGCCTAAGAGAGGTGAGAGAGAAACACACCTCTGCTACCGATGTATGGACTGTATGTTTGCACTACCATGTAAGACAGTAAGGGAAACAGTTCAGTTATGCAGGGCTTCAATGAGAAGCTAGGACTTATTTTCTATTAGGTTTATTTTCTGTTGTATGCTGACAAATAAACAGCACAAATGTGCTAAACATTTAAAGGGCTTGAGATTGAATACAAAAAACAAAGTTGTAAGGGGCCAACAAAAACTCTAAATTTTAAAAGGGCTAACTTTAATGGGCTACGGGCAGCAATACAACATATAGACTGGGACAAAGAACTTACAGGGAAGAATACTGAAAATAAATGGACAACATTCAAATCCTTACTAAATAAACAAACATACTCATCAGCATGTACCATGTGGAAATAAAATAAATAGGAGTAAATCACATCCCATGTGGCTTAACAATGACTTAAAGATCATGATGAGGAAAAAGAAATATGCATTTAAATTATACAAGAAGGAGGGAACAGAGGCATCTTTATGTGACTATAAGGAAATCAACAAGGCTTGCAAAAGGGCTATTAGACTGGCTAAAATAGAAAATGAGAAGTCAGTTGCAATGGAAAGTAAGACTAACCCTAAAATATTTTATAAATATATTAATGGGAAGAAGGCCAGGAAGGAATCGATAGGACCATTACAATGTGACACAGGCCATCTGATAATTAGTGACCAGGAAAAGGCAGATGAGCTAAATAGGTTCTTTTCGTCGGTTTACACAAGGGAGGTACCAGTGGTTGGGACACTGCAACATAATGGGGCTACACTACCTTCACTAAATAATTGGTTAACGCAGGAAGAAATACAAAAGAGGTTGGAGAAAATAAATGTTAATAAAGCCCCAGGTCCTGATGGAATACATCCAAGGGTACTGAGGGAGCTGGGTTCTGTAATAGCCAAACCATTATATCTAATCTTTAAAGACTCGCTCACTACAGGGTCTCTACCAGATGACTGGAGAAAAGCAGAGGTGATACCTATATTTAAGAAGGGATCTAGAGCAAATCCGGGGAATTATAGACCAGTGAGCCTCACTTCTGTAGTTGGGAAGCTTTTAGAAGGGTTAATAAGGGACAGAATACAAGAATATGTCTATTTGAACAGGATCATAGGTAGCAGTCAACATGGATTTATGAAGGAAAGGTCGTGTCAGACCAATCTAATTAGTTTTTATGAGGAGGTTAGTAGGAACTTGGATCAGGGCAACTCAGTGGATGTAGTCTTTTTAGATTTTTCAAAGGCATTTGATACAGTGCCACATGGAAGACTAGTGAGCAAACTGAGGGATACAGGAATTGCAGTAAATATCTGCTCATGGATCGAGAGCTGGCTAAAAGACAGGAAGCAAAGGGTTGTTGTAAATGGAACATACTCCGATTGGTCTAATGTGATAAGTGGGGTTCCTCAGGGCTCAGTATTGGGTCCTCTCCTTTTTAACATATTTATTAATGACATTGAAGTAGGACTCGAATGTAGTGTCTCCATTTTTGCTGATGACACTAAGTTGTGCAAGGTAATAAAATCAGATAATGATGTACTTTCCCTACAAAAGGATTTGCATAAATTAGAGAAATGGGCGGCTAAATGGCAGATGAGATTTAATACAAATAAATGTAAGGTTATGCATTTGGGAAGGAACAATAGCCAAGCAATCTATAATCTTAATGGAGCAAATCTAGGGGTATCAGATATTGAAAGGGATTTGGGAGTACTAGTGGACAACCACCTAGGTAACAGCGCTCAAAGCCAAGCAGTGGCTGCAAAGGCAAATAAAATATTAGCATGTATTAGGAAGGGTATAGAAGCCAGGGAAGAAGATATAATTCTGCCACTATACAAATCTCTAGTACGCCCTCATTTGGAATATGGAGTACAATTTTGGGCACCACCTCACAAAAAAGACATTTTAGAGCTGGAAAAAGTACAGAGAAGGGCTACAAAACTAATAAGGGGAATGGAGGGGCTAAGTTATGAAGAAAGACTAACAAAATTAAACTTATTTTCGCTAGAAAAAAGGCGTCTAAGAGGAGATATGATTACGTTATTTAAATACATCCAGGGTCAATATAAGGCTTTGTCAAGTGAACTTTTTGTAGCAAGAGATTTTCAACTGACAAGAGGACATCCGTTGAGGTTAGAGGAAAAAAGATTTCACCTTAAACAAAGAAAATGGTTCTTCACAGTTAGGGTGGTTAAACTGTGGAATTCTCTACCAAAGGAGGTGGTGACAGCGAATTCGATAGACAACTTCAAAAAGGGGTTAGATATATTTCTGAATAAAGAGGGCATTCAAGGCTATCCTAGATAACTAGCAAGGAATATTGATCCAGGAAGAAATTTGATCGCCAGTTTCTGGGGTCAGGAAGGAATTTTGCTTTTTTTCCCCTCATGAGACAATTGGCAAAGTTTCAATGGGTTTTTTTTTTTAATGTTTTTTTTTTGTTTTTTTTTTTATGTTTATGTTTGCCTTCCTCTGGATCAATTAACAACAATTAACAATAATTAACAATTAACAATAATAATAAATAGTCCAAATTAAAAAGATCAATAGAGATCTAAAAAGGTTGAACTTGATGGACTAACTCTTTATTCATTCTCCAATACTATACTATTAATAATTATTTAATCAATAATTTAATTAATAACTAATCCGCATATTGCAGATCAGAGGAGATCTTAACAGGTTGAACTTGATGGACTGAAAGTCTTTTTTCAACCTTAATTACTATGTAACTATGTAACTATGTAAGGGCTCCTGCTTTCTCCATTTTGGTGCTGGATATTAGGACACGGTTCCTGAGAGTGACAGTGAATCTGTCACAATATATATATATATATATATTAATATATATATATATATATATATATATATATATATATATATATATATAAATTAAATTATTATTAAATTCGAGGACTCCCGATTAACCAGCACTACACTTATCCGGCAATAGGGAGTCCCCGTGGGTATATAATATACACACGCACATTTTTAGAATGCTAACTTATTTTACCATATTACGTTAATATGTAAAGGGATATTTAAGAATGGGTATAGAATAACAGATAGATATAATAATGAACCAATGCACATGGGGTGAAGGTGATTTGCTATTAAGTGAAACATCTGCCGAGTACTATGTGCCAAACCACCAGTAAATTAAATTCAGTAAGACATACACTCTCTCTCTTTATTTAACCACATTTATTTCAGCAGTTGGATTACCACGTAATGTGGAAAGTAAATGTGTGGGCTCAACCAGCACGATGTTGGGGGGATATAACCACAAACATGAATAGGTTGGAGGCTGCAAAACCTCAGCCAGACTAGTTCCTGGAATCAGGATGATAATGTGGGAAAGTTAGTTTAAAAAAAAAAAAAGTGCGATATACAGATCTTCATTATTAAAATGTATGGAGCAAACCAGCAAATCTAACTCGGATTACTGTAATGTCACAAGGTTTTAATCAGACTGTTCCAAGAAAACGGTCATAATAATGGTTTAAATTAACATTTTCCAAACAGCTTCAAAAGGATCGCTTTAGTGTGGGAAAAACTTCACATGGTTTGGATTTATGTAAAATACTATTAGTTATGCAACCCATGAGCATCAAATCAATCTTAGAGAAAATGTTATATATAGCGGACTCTGGGGGTACTGGGGATGACGCTTTTGAGCTTGGTTATCAAGTGGCTTTGTAAAGAGACAGACATGAATAGAGACCTTCTCTGAAAGCAGAGTCCCTCTCATTGCTTTCAGGTTCCCAAACCAGTTTAAAAATGTCTTCTGTCATCAGAGCAAAGCTGAATATATTAAAAAATGAACGTCTGGGTTTATTTTAAACTTTGTAAAAACATGTAACACACACTGTCAAATGTGATACCAGGTGCCTCTTAGTTGGGTGTAATTTTTATTGAGGAGGGGGGTGATATTATTGGTGGGCAATGGGCACTAAGAAAGTCATGCTCCTTTATACATAGATAAAAATGACCGGACCTCCACTGGGGACAATCAGATCACATAATTTTCTGTAGGCAGGTAGGTTATTGCCCCCCACATATTGGGGGTCACCGCACATCAGCCCCCCGGCTTCCATACTGATCAGAGATGTTGGGGGGGATTCCTGGTGACATCACGCGCAGCATTGCCTTCTCCCACTACCCACCAACCTAAATAGCCCCAGATCAATGTATATACTTTTAAATTGTTTTTTTTTTACCATTTTACATTTATGTTTCTACATCCTACAATCAATTACACCAAGATCAAGCTGAACTAATGCCAATAGCTATCGTATGTAAATAGATGCATATAAAAAAAAAAAAAAGTGGCCTCTGGAGTCTTTAACCCTTTGACTGTCATGGACTTAACACCTCAGCTTTGGTTTATGGTTTGCATTTCTTTTTCTCTGAATTCATCTTTTACCCGAATTAAACTCTTATCCGGTCTACTTTTTATTTGAATCTTTTTGGTAAATTTACTTTTCCTTTAACAAATATCGCCAATAACTAAATTAAAACCAAGAGAGTTTGGTTTTCAAATAAG